>CM075023.1:5006539-5074459 GCA_037576675.1 Pangasius sanitwongsei
CTTCTGCAAGATGCTCAGTAACACTTACAGCTCATTTCCTTATAAAACTGCACACACTGCACCTGAGACTGCTATTTTTGTTTTAAGAGAAGGATCATCACACCACATATTTCCTTTGTTTCATTTATTACTGTTTACTGCTCTTTAATTTCATTATTTTTGAAGGCATCTTTGCTCTACAGCATTTCTTTGCATGTGCCTAAGACTTTTGCACAGTGCTGTATATCTCACACTTAGGTTCATTAAAGCTTTATCATTTGTTCCTGAATATTTAACTTGTAACCCAGGAATAAAAATCACCTGATGTGTCTCAAGGCTGTACAATATACTGGATTTTACAAGAAGCTTGTGATATACAATTGAGCACTCTGACAATCCGGATTTATTTTGTCATGTCCTGTGACCAGTTTAACAGAAAAATCCACCCCAAACGATTCGCATATTCATTCAGTGATAGCATTTTGTTGGTCAGGTTCGCAGTGGATCCAGCGTCTATCCTGGGAACACCAAGTGGAATAGGATTAGGAATCCACCCTGAGTGGAACACCAGGCCATCGCAGGACACCACACACACTCATTCACACACTCATTCACACCTATGGGAAATTTAGTGGCACGAGGAAACCAGAGAACCCCGGGAAAACCTATGTTTAAACAGTGGACAAGATCTGAAACTCAGAATCAAACCCTGGAGCTGCGAAGAAGCAATGTGATGCCACAGTGCCATCTTTGATATGCACATTAATATTAAAAATTAACTTGTGATCTTTGTCCCAAGATTTACAGTTGGGGTCATAAGTTTACATTTGCCTTGCAGAATAGGACTTTTTAACTTTTGTCTTCTGGGAAACATGTGAATATATTATGTAGCTTCTGAAGGGCAGTACTAAATGAAAATAAATAAGATCTTTAAACAAAATAACAATGTACACCGATCATCCTGTTCAAAAGTTTACACACCCCCAGCTCTTAATGTATCGTGTTGCCTTCTTGAGCATCAGTGAATGTTTGCACCTTTTGTAATAGTTGTGTACGAGTCCCTCAGTTGTCCTCAGTGTGAAAAGATGGATCTCAACATCATATAGCTGCTGTTGGAAAGGGGTCAAATATGCAGAAGATGCTGGAAAAGCGAAGAATGTGCAGGATCTGGGGGATTTTTCTGAAGAACAGTGGGCAGTTTAACTGCTCAGGACAAACAAGGGACTCATGAACAACTATCACAAAACAAAGAGTCGTTGATCATCCTGGTAACAGCACACAGTATTAAGAATCAAGTGTATGTAAACTGTTGAACTGGTTCATGTGTGTAAATTCAGTTATTGTGTCTTGTGGATTATATGTAAACATCTGCTATGTGAAATAGCTTATACAGGGCAGCACTAAATAAAAAACAAAATGCAATTTTTATGATCCCTCTTATTCATTCATTCCAATTATTAACATTTTGCAGATTCTGCAAGGCATATGTAAACGTATGACCCCAAATGTATTTTGTAATGAAATTCGGAGTTGACTTTTTTTTTAGTGTAAACTTCTTTCAAACATTAGTCTTTTTTTTCCCACTTTGATTAATGTTTTCACACATTACCCACAATGCCATTCCACTACCAGCTGATAGTGGTGCCAGTGGGAATTAGCCATTGCTTTATCTCTACCTAAAGAGAGTGATGCAGCAGCGCTTTAATCCTTTAGTTTGTCCGGTTCTTTCACCTTCCAGTCTCGAGGCACACCTCTATTCCCGAGTCCCCAGTTTGGTCAGGTTATGGGTTACTGTCCGTGCAGAGTTTTGCGTGCTTTCCCAGTGTCTAGTTGGTTTTCCTCCCTTTATCCATTCACACCTTAGGGCAATTAATAGTCGGGTTGGCCACTCTAAATTGTCCTTAGGTGTAAATGAGTGTGTGAATGTGTGTGCATAGTACCCTGCAATGGACAGTCGTCCCATCCAGAGTATATTTCTGCCTCACGCCTGGTGTTCCCTGGCTCCGGAATTACCGCTGCCCTGACCAGGATGAAGCGATCACTGAAGACGATTGAAGGAATGAGCACATATATTCAAATTAATTCAGATTGTGGATTTACAGATTTGTCTATCGCTCATTTGCTGGATTGTTTTAATATCTTGCAAGACCTATCCCACAAAAAGTGTAGCAATATAATCGCAATATCCATCTTGTACAGTCCATCTGAGCATTTCCTACAGCAAGACTTCAGTTTCATTGACAACCAAATTTATGATGGTGCACCAATGCAATTACCTATGATGAGATGGTAGTGATGTCTGTTTCGCTCTGTTTCAAGTTACAGTTTCGTTTTTTAAGATGGAAAGTGGCATAGAATTGAACTCCATTCAGTAATCCACATGATATAACTACTATTCCGAGTATGGATTGTACTGAAATTTCATAATAGTTCAGGGTCTTAAGAATTCCAATCCCATGTACAAGGCATTGAATCTTGTACAAGGACTGCAAGTGTAATTACAGCAACTGAGCAGACCCCAATCTGAAAATATAACACTGGCCTGAGATAGCTTGTTACAGTAAGGAGACAACACTCTTAGTGTCATGTCAGATTGTTAGATGCTCAGGAGTAACACAAATCTTCTGTCTTGTTAATAAACGTATACAGGGGTCCGTTTAGTCCTCTAAATTAGCATGGCCATTCCTCTTAAATTTTCATCACTATTGTGCTAGCGTTCACAGCTATATGATTTTAGAACAGTAGTGTTAGTCTCAAACTCATAAATGAGTTTCCTAATATAGAAAACGAATGAAGCACCAAGATTGATTCTTCTTTCTGGTTTTTCAGGAGAGGGTGTTTTCTCAGGACGGCAGCAGTAGCTCACCCGTTATTGTGATATGGAGAATTTGGAAGAGGATTTGACGTGCTCTGTTTGTTATTCCCTCTTCAACGATCCACGAGTTCTACCCTGCTCCCACACCTTCTGCAAAGCATGTCTGGACAACGTGCTCCAGGTCTCCACTAATTTCTCCATCTGGCGCCCACTTCGCCTACCACTCAAGTGTCCCAATTGCCGTAGCATGGTGGAACTTCCGCCTAATGGCGTGGAAGCTCTGCCGAGTAATGTCTGTCTGCGCGCCATTATAGAAAAGTACCAGCGTGACAGTGAGCCTCGAGCTGCTTCTTGCCCCGAGCACCATCGCCAGCCTCTGAATGTCTACTGCGTTCAGGACTGCAAGCTTATATGTGGCTTGTGCCTCACTATTGGGCAGCATCAGGGCCACACCATTGATGATCTGCAGACAGCATACGTCAAAGAGCGCAATACCCCAGCCAGACTAGTCGAGCGGCTCACGGACAGGCGCTGGGAAGAAGTCTGTGGCCTGGTGGAGAAGTTAGAACAGGAAAAATCTCGACATGAAGGTCTAATAAGGCAAGACCGCGAAGCCGTTACGCGGTTCTTCCAGGGTCTGGAGCGCCTTCTGGAGCACAAGAAAGAGGCATTCATGAAAGTTCTGGACAGGGCCAACGGGCAGCTGGCCTGCACTTATAAGCCACTCATCGAGAAGCTTAAGGATATGAAGGAGGAGCAGCTAGAGCTCATCTCCATCATCTCAAGCATCAGTGACGATGAGTCAGCCCTCGCTTTTCTGGAAAAAGTGCACCACTTGAGGGAGAGGGTTGATGCCTTGACCCATACAGAGTTGCCTGAAGTCCCCACCCTCCACATCTCGCCCCGTTTAGAGGAGTTCCTTGAGGAACACTGGGCTAACGTGACGATTGGAAGGCTGGAAGATAGTCCAGTTCCAGAAATCTCCTGTCAAGTGAAGAGACATACTACCGAAGAGCCAGCATTAGCTCAGAAGTGGATGTTCATGTCTTTGACTGCTGTGGCTTTTCTAATGGTGCTGCTGTTCCTTCTGCTTTTATGCTTAAATCCAGTGATTGGAGCGTCACTTGGGTTCTCCAACGTCTCACAGATTAGTCAAGCAGTAGTGAATCTAGCTCATGAACTTTCTTTACCACTTCATGGCTCAGGGACATTTCTGTACTGCCTGCTTCATGATCTTAGCCTTAAATTCAATTCGTATATTTCAGCTGTAGGAGAGAGCACCTATCAACATGTGGCCTTCTTTTTTAAAACATTACGGCTATGTTAAGTCACAGTGCAACCAGAAGCGATACTCTGTGCTGTAGAGTTAACTTTTACTACATTTACACGTGCATCAAGTTAAGCAGAAAGGTTCAATTACACATGACTATACAGCTGAACAGAGCACAGCTTGCTACAAGCCACAGCGTAGCAGTTAATATTCCTGTTTAGCAATAAAAGGGGAACAGTACAGTTCTAATTCACCTGAAAGGAAATCAGGCAGTTTTGAGAATTTCATGTCTCTTCTGGTAACTGATCAACTAATATTTTAAAACACAGTGCTGCTGTTTTGTTTCTACTTTCTAATTCCTAACATTTTCTACTGAAATTTTAATAACTTGTCTATGTGTCAGGTTCTTCTTAAATTAATTATCCATAAACATTTTGTTTTATTGTGCCCAACCATTTTAGAAATTAAACTGTGTTTTGCTTGAAATAAGGGCTGCACTGGTCAAAAGTAAAATCTCATTATGTAATGCTGATGTAATGTTGATGCTTATTTACACAGGAACAGTGCAGCAAAAGGGATCTTGCTCATCATGTGGGTGTCCAGCACCCCAGTCTACAGGCTATCAGGCTAGACAGAGTCCAGCAGGACAGACTTCTGCGTGCACATGCATGTTTAGCTTAAAGAAAAAGGTACCCAAGTGTGAAGTTCTAGTATGTGTGTTTACTGCAGAGTTGTTTTATCACTGCTTGAGGGGAGAACAATGCTGCTGTGCTCAGAATAGGTGTACAAACCAACTACCAGCAAAACAGTGTTGCATTAAAAAAAACGCTATGAAGTACTTATGTCTACAAAAATAAATTAACTGAAAGAGATTTCATTAAAAAAAAGACTTTAAATTCCAATAATATATAAATGTATCATTTTAAAGGTTCAGTACAAAATGTACTGTCAGCTGCATATAATTAGAGATTGTATTATATTGCCCAGCCCTATTGCCAACATCTACAATTTAGCCATAGCATAAAAGTCACCCTGTACAAAACTCAGTGCACTGCAGGGAAAGGACATGGGCCATGAAAGATTTGAGTGCATTTATTGCTGTTCGAATACTTTTGCTTTGTGCCGAGCAATTTTGAACAGTGACATCTAAAACCTCCTCCTTCTGAGCCAATGGAAAGCAAGAAGGAGCAATTGAACAATAATGTTCACACATTAGCATTAGGTCACGTAGAGCAAAAAATAACCTGATATCTGGTTTGTTTAAAGTGGCATTTTATGAACAAGTGAAGGGTGAAAACAAGGCTTCTATAAACCCTGCCTCAGCTATAGACTTCCATTTCAGTGCCTCACTACATGAAACGGTTTGTGATTATGAAATATCATGATCAAAGTAAGCTTATTCATATAATTAGTTTATATAATGCCAGTACTTCACAAAGCCAGTTCCCATGTGCAGTACTTCAGCATTCTACTTAAATTCTAGTTTAGATTTTATCTGTACATAGTTTAAATGTGTGCTACAAGCAACAGACTCAAAAGCAAAGTACACATTTAAATTCATGTTTTATATAAAGTTTAATAGTATAAACAGCAGCATTTTTAATAAGGTTAAATTGCTTTAACCTGCACAGGAGAAAAAAAAAAAAAAAATAGACATCATGTGGAAACAGGTGCAAGAGAAAAAGATTTAAGAGCGACCAACACAGACAAAGACAACTTGTCCAAGGATATATTTGTTGCTTTATCCTGATGCAACTTCAACATCTTTGAGGACAATGGTTTTGGGGTTGATTCCCACGTTTTTAGTGGTGTTGTGTGTTTTGTAGATGCCAATCAGGCGGTCAGCCATCTCAAACATGTTGTTCCTCAGAGAGATGATTATGAACTGCGCATTCTTGGTTTGTTCCTGATAGGAGTGACAAAAGAAAGATAGAAAAATGTCATTTTGTAGGCATGGGCTATTGATGATGCGTTAAACAAGCATGAGGAAATTAAGAAATTTGAAGCAATGTGAGCTAGATAACTAACAGTGACCGAGCCAACTAACTTTTTGTGATGGTTAAAGGCTGTGGGGACATTTTCCAATGTGTGTACATAGCATTTTTGCAGTTTTAATTCATGCAATTTTAGTAGTTCAATAGGCATGAAAAGATTAAAACGACAAACATTAAACAATTAATTTGAACAGTTAAAGGTTTAAAACGAAATGTTTTGGGGTACTTTAATAGATCTGGAACACTAAATCCTCAAAATGGGAGGATGACAAAGAAAACTCACGTATATGTAACAGGCCACAATGGACACATTCTTGAAATCCAGAGCAGCGTCTATCTCATCCATGAAGTATAAAGGTGTGGGCTTAAAGTGGTGCAGCGCGAAGACCAAAGCCAAAGAGCTCAGAGTCTTCTCTCCTCCAGACAAGTTATAGATTTTCTTCCAGCTCTTCTTAGGAGGACGCACACTGAGAAAGGAGAGGAATTTATTTAGTGAATTTTCACAGCTTATTAATTTTTCCATTTTAAAAATAAACTATTGTAATTATGCTGACTTTTGGCATGACACCCAGCTTGGCCATGTGAAATACTGAGTTATGATGACAAGTTGAGTAATGATGCTAATGTAAAACACTTATGAATCCTGCACAGTTCTGTGTTTGTACAGAAAAAGGCTTTTTTTTTTTTTTTGGTGAAGAACAGTCAATGGGGGTGGGGGACATTGCGGCCACAATTTAACTTTCATTTGAGATATAATTGAGCACTTTATATATCCGTCTCATGGAGCCAACCCAACTCTCAGCACTCAGATCAGTAGATGAAAGCCTTAAACACTGAGCCACCTCTGCTCCATATTTAAAACATGTGCAGGAAGTTACATTCCTGAGTCCCTCTGGTGTTCCTACCTAAACATGATGCCCTCAGAGAAAGGGTCCAGGCTGTCCACAAGCTCCAACTCAGCATCACCACCCAGTGTCAGCATCTGGTAGTTCTCCTTCAGCTTGTTGGTAATGATGTTAAAGCCAGCCATGAACTCGTTCAGTCTCTGTTTCCGCAGGTCCTCGCAGCTCCTCTTGAAGTTGTCTCTCTGGGTGGTAATCTCATCCAGCTCAGCTACTCTCTGCAAATAAAGCTCCTCCTGCGTGTACACATACAAGCACGTTAGAGACTGCAGCAACCCAGCACAAACAACTGGAGTTTCATGCGTCAACTCAAATGTGTCCTCCTCCTTCTGGAGTGCATGGGACACAGCTGTACTGAAAACCCTTTGGGTGTGTAATCTGCTACTGTTGTAAATGCGTTACACTGCTGCCTCTGCTGCTGCTACTAACATATTCAAAACTTTCTAATATATGAGGACTATAAAACGCACAGAGGAACATGGCATGCTGACCAGAACTATACAAAACAACTAATTATTTCTGGCTGCACACTGCAGTGCTAGTTTGATTTTCTTTTCAAATCAAAACCACTCTTGCAGCTTAACAATTAGATAAAAATCTCTTTTCCAGTATTTATCACAAAGTTGTTCTCAGAAACAAGGATTTGATCTTTTTTTCCCCCTTAGATAATTTTTTCCTTTAATTTTCACCATCAGCTTGTATGTTTTAAATGGTCGATTAATACTGTGATATTTTTAAACTAGATTATCACACTGAAAATTTCAAAGAGTAACCCCCTATTCAGGAAATTTCTGCATTTATGATTTGTGCTTTAACGTTTGCAAGAGATCTAGTAAAAACAATGGAGATCACGGCTATATTTGAGACAAAGTCCACGTACCTTCTTCTTAAACTCTGCTATAGCTCCCAGATTGGGCTTCATCTGGGCACAGCGATCCTCCAAAAGAGCAATCTCGTTTTTGATGACATCTGGGCTTTTAATGGCCTCTAACTGCTCTGTGGTCAGCTTAGGCAGTTCCTCTGCTGGTTTATCATCAATCGAGTGCAGAGCAAGCTTTGTGGACTGAGGAGGAAGGAAAGAATAAATTACAACAATACTGTAATATTTAGACAGGACCACAAGTCTGGGAAGAGTTTACGTAATTGGATAAATAGTACCTAATAAGTTACCTAGTCTAAGCGCATACCTCTTTTTCCCAGTGTTTGATCTTATTCTGACATTCAGCGATGGCTGTGTCGATTTGCTCCACTTTCAGCCGAACATTCAGCGACTCTTTCTGCAGAGCGTGCTCTTGTTCCTGAAGGGCCTTTATCTCCTGCAAGACCCCCCGATGCTGTTCCTGCACCTCAGGCAGCGCCTCCTACAGGGGAGGCAGATCATACACATCGTCAACACTAACAGTAAGTGTGAAAGCACTAGTGTGCTGCCCAGTCCCATATTTTGGTTGCCCAGGATAAATAGTTAGTTACAGTCTAAGGGAAATGAATGAGCAAATGATCATTATCCTCTTATAACAAAGTTTATTGTAGTACATCTTGTTTGCATCCGACGAAAGGTCAGCTAGTCGTTGGCCAACATTTTGGCTGTGAGCTGTGGTGTCCTGTCATTGCAAGTAAAATGAATGAAGTCCAGCTATTTTTAACCATGAAGTGAACATATGTATTAATCCGCTTAGTTAAAGCCATTCATTTTTTTAAAATGGATTTTGACTAAGCCAGTGCATGTATTGCAGCAGGCTTTGGGATCCAGGCACATGCTCAGAAGTTAGAGCATCAAGGTGCATCACATCACCCCCAGATAAGAAAACTAATAGCTTGCACCGGGTATCTGGGCTACTGAATTGTCAAAAACAAATAAGTACCTTTTTTTCCTGTGTTTCAATTTAGATTAATTTTTTGTTTGGTTTGTTCACTAGAAATTTCAGAAGCAGGGCTTCAGTGGCCGCATATCAAATAAGTATTTTCCCTCCATAATTCAAACTCACAAATGCTATAATTAACAATAAAATTAAAATGAAGAGATGTACCTTTTTTATGATGTAAGCTATATGTTAATACATGTGCACAGCAACATACCTCAGCCTCCTGGCAGGACTTCATGATCTCTCCTGCTTGATCCTCCAGTTTCTTCAGCTGCTCTGTGAGCTCCTCCATTAATTTCTCATTCTCTGCAATCTCTGATTCCAGTCGTGTAACCGTCTCCTCTGCCTTTTTCAGATTACTGTCAAGAAAACAATGGGGTTGAAGTAACGGTCAAAACTGCTTATATTATTACTTGCTGCAAGTTGCTTAAATTTGAAATGGTGAAAAATGGTAGCTTTCCTATAAGAGAACACATTGACCATTCTTAGCCTGTGTTCTAGCACAATATGCCCATCAAAAACAGTTTAAATTTAGTGCTGCCCTGAATAAGCTCTCTCACATAACATGTTTACATATAGTCCAAAAGACACAATAACTTGATTCTTAATACTGTGTGTTGTTACCTGGATGATCAACGACTGTTTATGTTTTGTGATAGTTGTTCATGAGTCCCTTGTTTGTCCTGAGCAGTTAAACTGCCCACTGTTCTTCTTTAATGTGTTGCCTTTTTGAGCATCAGTGAATGTTTGCACCTTTTGTAATAGTCGTGTATGAGTCTCTCAGTTGTACATCATATAGCTGCTGTTGGAAAGGGGTCAAATATGCAGAAGATGCTGGAAAAGCAAAGAATGTGCAGGATCTGGGGGATTTTTCTGAAGAACAGTGGGCAGTTTAACTGCTCAGGACAAACAAGGGACTCATGAACAACTATCACAAAACAAAGAGTCGTTGATCATCCTGGTAACAGCACACAGTATTAAGAATCAAGTGTATGTAAACTGTTGAACTGGTTCATGTGTGTAAATTCAGTTATTGTCTTGTGGATTATATGTAAACACGTTAAGTGATAGCTTATTCAGGACAGTACTAAATAAAAAACAAAATGCTATTTTTATTATCCCTCTAAAATTTAAAAAAAAAAAAAATTAACAACATTGCAGATTCCACAAGGTGCATGTAAACTTGTGACCCCAACTGTATATACAGTGGCAACAGGTTCATACTCTGGCAGTCAATATGGCCATTTGCAAGTTATATTCACTAACCCAGTGCATAAAATAATTGCCCTACACCCTACCTACACTGACACTTGTCAATTAGGTGTCAAAGTGCGGTTGTCTTGTCACTTCTGGTGTAAAATATGCTTGAAAGTAAACATATTCACAGCGATAATCCTGTGGATGATTACCACATCTGGAAGACAGGCTTTATATAACAAATACTGGAAAACACGTCTGTTCATTATTGCTGCCTGAATATCACTGGGTTTAACATGTCTATCCTCCAAGTGCACCTACTTTAACAGAGCTCAGAAGTTTGTTGTGAGGAAATCTTAAAATGTACTGTTGCTGGTAGAATGCTTGTTTTGACTATGTAATTGTATATTTTTATTTTGTTGGTGGCAATAATAGTTATTAAATTGCAATAAAGCAACTTCAGGTGTTAAATCCTTTGCCTGGCAGTGTATTTAAGGACCTAATTTGCCTAGCAATTTATAGTGTCTGCTCAACCCATCCATAAACATTCATAGTATAGATAAACTTGTGAGCAGTTAAAGTGAGCAACGTGTACATTTTAGTGCTTCTCCGCCAAACAATGGAGCTTGCCATGGCTGGGCAATAAATCCAAACCCAGGACTGTCCATTTCCTGGCAGAGCGCACGTGTCTGGTTTCCATCACATAACCTCCAGAGAAACTCCTACTACTTTCATGGGTATAGTTATCAGGTGGCACAAGTAGTAGTTTAAAAAAAAAAAAAAAAATCCTGTAGATTAATCTCTTAATCTTTTTTTAATAAAAATAAATAAATAAATAATTTAAAAAAAAAAGTGAATAAGAAGTTGGTTGAGATTTGCCCTAACTAGATGTTGTCAGACTGTACTGGGGACACATACAAGATCAAGCTAAATAGTAACATTAAATTGCAATATGTTGCCTCGTTTTAGCTCCACCCATATGTAGTGGCTTGGCTCACACTACCTGGGCAAGAACGGTAACCAAATTCAGCACACGTATGGCTAGGCGTTTGAAAGGACAACAATGAGGAGGATTGTGGGTAATCTGCTGAGTCAAGACACACTGTTTGGTGGAAAAACACAATTAGTCACCCTTTTCCACAAGTTTCAGCAGAGGGAAAGTTCACGTACCGTCCTGCCGTCTTGATAGCCACTTGGGCTTTGGTGATTGCTGATGAACACTCATCAAGCTCTTTGTTGATCTTATCCAGTTTATCCTGTTGGGCCTTTAACTTATGGCTGTTGATGTCCACAATTAGGTTGTGGAGTCGTTTCACCTCAGCTTCAACCTTTCCTGCCTTGCTGGATGCAGCCTCATAATCTTTCAAGAGACAACAGATCAAACCTACTTTTAGCTTGAGAAATGTTGCAGTCATCAAGCACAGCTCAGAAGCTTTTGTCCTGCAGGTCCACAGCACTTTTGCTGTGGTACTCCCTGATGCATGTCAAAGTACCACGGTGACTTTGACAATACAGTTTTATTAAAATGAGGTCTCACTGTACAAATGCATATTATCACACAGCAATCTTACTTTTCGTGAAGGCTTCCAGGTTTTTCTCCATCTGTTTTTGCTTGGCTTTGTCTGGGGCAGCAGCAATAACATTTGCTTCCAGCTCCTTTATCTGAGACTTCAGGTGAATCTCTTGCTCCTCAAGACTCTATAGAATAACACAATTATAAAAGTGCATTGCTTTGTGGAAAACTGTGCTGTCCTTCATGCAGTGGTGTGTTTTGATTAAAATGCACAGAGATGTTAAGATAACACCAGTATGTGTTCTTTCCTTTTAAAGCTGTCAAGCGTTCAGCGAGCCTTTTGGAGGTGTGTATTTTGGCTGACCTGAATGCTGGCTGTGTATTTCTCCAACGTGTTCTTCATGTCTCTGAGCTCCTGTCTCTGTTTGTGCACACTCTCCTCAAGCTGCTGTTTCCTTTGCTGCCAGCCCTGCAGCTGCGCCACCTTCTCCTTTAATGCACTCTCCATTTTGTCCAGCTACGCACACAGATACAAACACATGAGCATGTGGTAGAAAAGTGGTCTAAAAATGCGCAACAGATGGAATCGGCTTCATGATCTCACCTGTTCCTGTGTGACTTCAGTGCCAATAGAAGAGCCCATTCTGCCTCTCATTACACGTCCTCCTCCTCCCGTCATAGTGCCTGAGGGCACAAATTGTCGTAAGAGAAAACCGAATCCAAATAGTGTGCTTTTTTTTTTTGGTATTTGATAAAAGCATATTACAATCAACACTATTTTTTACCAGCCTGTTCGATGATCTGTCCCTGCAGTGTGACCACTCTCCAGCGTTTGTCTTTCTGGAAGGCCACTCTAGTCGCCTGCTCCAGGTCTTTAGCCACCAGTGTGTCTCTTAGGGCAAAGTAGAAGGCGGGACGGACGGAATCATCCTTTACTTTGACCATATCAAACAAACGGGGAATGTTCTCTGGTGTGGAGATGGCTCTCATGTTTTTCTCCCAAACTTTCATCTACGAAAATTAGTTTACTCAAGTTAGTATGGATCAATATTTCTATTTACATAAAGAGCTTACACTGAGAGAGGTTATGCGTGTTTGAAGACAAGTAATGTGGGCAAGTAGCTTTGCCAGTACTATTTATATTTACCCTTACCAATGCCAGTTTGCTGAGGCGGAGTAAGCAATTTGGTTTACAAGTGGACAAAGCTTGAGTACCTGGATTTCATGTCCAGGCTGTTATTTTTATTCATAGTTACCTGGCAGGCAGGCAGGCAGGTTTAACATCCAGAGAAAGAAAATAAATCCTGGTTCCTACTTATTTCTGCAAAACTAATTTGGTATGTATACACAAACACCTCAATGCTGTAACTATAGCGCTTCCTTTCAAATTCCACCCCCTGCTGCACTACACAGTACACAAGTACACTCATACAAAAAAGCATTTGGACCTTATCTAGACCAATGAAGGTCGCCACTCCAATATTCTGGGCCTTAAGGAAGGTGACACATTTCTGAGCTGTGTCAATGGTGTCCACCACAATGTTATCGAGTGCGCCACAGCTTGATGAGATAGCAACGTCATATTTCTCCTCAATGGCTCCCAGATCACCCTGGAGTGAAACAGCATAAAAAGCCCTTAGTTATGCTTAAAGGCCAACACTTTAAATGCTCAAAAGGGAAACACTTGAACATTATTGTATTATGTATCTCACCAGACGTCCCAGGATGCCAGGGATCTTGCCACTGCGTTTCTGCTGCATGAGTGCGTCAAGCACTTTACCTCGGCTGCGGGTGGTGGACAGAGAGGACTTGGCCTCTTCAACCTTCTGCCTCATGTCCCTGACCATAGCCTGGGCCTCTCCATCCTGCTCAGAAATCTGCTTCAGCTCCTCCTCATCCTGCGTGCGCGCACACACAGACACAGACACACAATATTGGACTACACACTAAAAAGCCTTTATGTGACAACTATAAAATTTCCCATAAACAAGTTTTGCTGATCATAGTATCCCCATTGTATCCCAGTCAAACTTTAGCAATTAGCTTTTTTTAGTCAACTTTCAACTAATTCTGTAAAACAAATATAAAACGCTGTGCACACACACCTTTTTAAGCTCCTGCTCACACTTGGGCACTTTGACCTTCAGCTCTTTGATAGCAGCTCTTCTGTCTCTGAGTGTGTCAGCAGTTCCCTGTAGGGCCTCCTTAGCCTGGTTGAGCTGTGAAACGGCTGTGTTGTGCTGACTCAGGTAGATGTCCAGCTCTGACTGAGCTACGTCCATCTGCGAGCGGGTCTCATTCACAGCTTTACTTAGCTCCAGAAGCTCCTTCTCTTTTTGCTGAAGAAAAGAGGCAAAGTTTTACTTTAGCTTGACTGTTACATTCACATGACTGTAGCATTCTCCAAAGCATGTAGATTAAAGTTAAGTATCAGTTGATATGATGAAAGGGTAGCAAACCTCCTTTTCCTGCTGCAAGCCACTGGTCTCCTCCTTCAGGCACTCCATCACCTGGGCCAGAGCTGCTTCCTCCTTAACCTTCTCTTTCTCCAGCATTTCTTTCTGGGCAGAAGCCTCTGTGATGATCTTTTGACTGCTGGCTGGAACGTTCTTCACTTCCTCCAACTGACGAGAGAGAGAGAGAGAGAGAGAATATATCTTAAAGACTGATTATGCATCAACGTGGATTGACTTCCTCCAATTTTTCACAAGTGTGTAGTAAGGCATTATGTTTGTTCATCTGTTTACATAACAGAATTAAAGTATGTATTCACAGTTTCCCTGTAATATCTATTGAAATGTGGCAGACATTAAAATCAAGAGGAAGAAAGGAGGGGGGAAAAAAAATCCTCCAAACGGTTACAGAGCACAGCCCTAAAGAGGGAAACTCGGCTGCAATTGTTACATAAAGTCATACTTCACAGGCATCTCACAGAACACGGCACCCTAGGGAGCCAAACTGCCCTGCCTCCATGACCCCTGAAAATCTCACTCCTATTTATGACCAACGGATTGTTTTGGTTTTAAGAAAGCCCACGCAGGAGGGGAGGGATCGAGAAAGATAATGCAAAACAGTAGTAAAACTGTCACATCTTTTCAAACTTACTAGAACATGCAATGGTTTTGGTTTGTCCACAAACTCACGAGTCATAAATTAGACATTACAAACCAACTGTATTAAGATACAGTTTTATCCCTAGTTCATACACCCTACAAGAACAATCTCAAGAGAAGCAACCTCACTGCAAATGATCACAGACATCTCTCACCTATTATCTAAAATGTTGATATTGTCTTTAAAAAAAAAAAAAAAAAGAAAAAAAAAAGTAGTTGCTACCAAGTTTAAATTCACATGCTAACATTTGGCACTAAATGGAAAGATGGAAAGAGAACAGCCAGACCAGGAACAAAAGAAGCAATTTTAAAACCCAGAAAGTTGGTTGCAAATTTTTTGCTCATTTGCATCTCCTGCAAAGTGGCACTTTTACTCTGTGTTAGCGTTTCAGCAAAATATAAACCGCAATACCCTCTGGTGGCTCTGCCTCTTCCACTTCATAGTTCAGACTTAAGAGCAAAAAAAATACACACTTCATTTGTCAGTGTTTTCAGAATTTCAGTACAAGTATTAATAGCGCACTACACATCATTTGCAAAGCACTGCTCGTTTTGATGTCACGACAGTTTCATGCATCGGACGCAGATTCATTCAAGCCACTTGAACACGTTTTGTATGGCCACTGTGCTGATATCACAACTATAATAGGTGGTTTCTTTGGTCAGAAAGATCACTGGTTGTAAATTGTATGACAATTTAAACAATATCACATTCATACAATCCTGTTAACATTCAGACTAGAAACAGTGCTCATTAGCAACACACACACACACACACACACACACAGCAGGCTGTGTCTTATCTCCTAAAATCATGCATCAAATTTCTTTTTATAAAATACTTAATGCTCATATATATTTGAAGAACAAGCATCGCTCTATTATTACACACACCTTTTCCTTGTCCTTTTGTAGCTGTTTGTGGAGTTTCTTGGTCTTGTTCTTGGTGTGCTTGAGCTTCTCCCGCACCTCCACGTCCTGGAGGTCCAACTGGGTGAACTTCTCCTTCTGGCTCTCAATGAACTTGGTCAGCTTGCCCACTTTCCTGGAGAGACAACACAATCCTTGACTAAGCCTAGAAACTTGAGCTCTGAATGTGCCCATGTTACCATTTCAGTGAAAGCAGAGGGTGGGGTAATGAAGCGAGTGTACACGACAGGCAGTTCATCTCACAATCCTTTTAGCTGTGGGAATACAAAAGAAACAATACATAGGGCCTACACCAGGAGCTAAGTGATATAACAACTAAATACTGTCGTGATTGAGATGCATCAAGGGGACTTGCACAAACACACATGGGGGTGGGGGGTGGGTCGGGAGAACCCAGAGGTCAAATGAGTCAGGCCCTTCGCGATCTTACTTCTCCACATTCTTTAGGGCTTCATTCTTCCCCTTCATTTCCTCTGTGAGCTGGTTGCTTTTTTCAGTCAGTCCCTTGGTGTCCTCCTGGATCTCTTGTTTTTCTGCTTCCTTTTCAGCCACACGCTGCTGCAAATCATGTCTAATTTACAAAAAGGGGGAAAAAAAAAAAAGAAGAAAAACTTGGAATAAATAAATAAATAAATCTGTCGACCATCCTCAGTTGTAGACTTTCACGACCCTACAGGCCAATGAAAGAGCCATTATCATTCAGATATGATCTATTACCATTTTGATTAATGGAAAAATGTAATTAAAATATTTAACAGGTCTTAATGGATACTACACACTCTAAAGCCATGGGAAAGAGTGGCCAGAAAGGTCAAAAGACAAGAGCGTTTGTAAAGCATGTAAAGTTTGTGAAGAGCAACTGAAGTGGCCTTTTTCTTTTTTTTTCGCTGTTGTCTCGCTGTGTTCAAACATCTGGGTCACCGGTTGCTGCACGCCTTGTACTTTTTTTTCCCCCCCGGCTAATAACGGCAACTTACTTTCATTTAAAGTCAGAAATCATCATAAGAGAGAATGTAGTTTAGAATCGTGGTTTTATTACAGTGATTTTCCATGAAATTCACTGGAGTTGCTCTTCAATCTTAGCCCCAAATTAATTAAATGGTAATTATTCAATAAATGTCATGCCATTCACATCATAATCACCCAAAATAATTGACTGTATTCGCCATTATCTTGTTGCTTCATAAATATAGATGTTTGTAGTATGTTAATTTTATTAACACATGGCTAATGGCCATCACCGATTAGTGTTCTTTCACATAACCCCTAACAAATACTCAACATACTGCAATTTCCAGTTTCTGCCCTATTATGAGGGCAGTATTACAGAAGAAGTGTAAACTCTGTGAATGCAGTCATCAACTTATGGCAATATGCCGTCAGACTTGCTGATGGATTTCAGTTTGTAGCTCATTCAGCAGCAGGATGCAGCAAATTAATAGCATTCGAATTTTAGGGCTCAGGAGTAATTTACCAAGAGACCTAGAGCAAAATTAAAGCTTTAGCTCTTCCCTTTTTGTCTTATAACTTTCCATCAGATCATAAATTTTTGAGAGTGCATGTGGGCCTTACACATAGAACTGGCAGAGCTGGCTTCTCTTCTTAAACATGTCATTCTCTAGGGTGAGAAATTCCACTGCTTTATTCTTTTCACCCTCCAGGGCGTTCTTCTCCTTTTCCACCAACTTCACACGATTCAGCTGAAAATGCAGAAGCAAATGTGACTTAGACAGACCCTTTACATTTAATTAGGCCATACTAGGGTTGGTCATAATGATCGAATAGTTGATTAGTTATCCAGCCATTTGATTAGGGAGGTTTGACTAAAGGGTTTTTAAACCTAGATTCAAAAAGGTTCCTTCTTACTATAATCATCATCATCATCATCATCATCATATACTGAGGTCAAAATCATATTTTCTGCGATCATTGTATATGTGCTACATCTTTAGTCTAAGGCCACAAAATACATCTATCAATTTCAATATGCAAATAACACTAGATCAAGAGCAGATAATATAGCACACCTCACAAGCAGACAGACATTCAAACACAGTGACAGGATGTCTGCCATAGTGCTTTTTTTTATTATTAAAATTAAATAGAAATCTAAAGGCAAAATTATGGTTTATTTTTTTGCTAAGGTTGCTGGATATTGTGGATATTTTTTGTTGCAACAGATTACAACAATTGTTCAGTTTTACAGTCTGACTGGATGCGCACACCTATAGCTAAAAACTATTTTAGCCAATTTTCAGTTATATTCAACGATAGATGTTAATGTCAATATTTCTCTCATTTAAATTAAACTTAAATTAAAAAGTGATTACTATTACTACTATTATTATTTGTACTATTACAAATTACTATTATGCAATAGCAAAATTATACAAATAACCAAATGTTCCCTGAACAATTATCAATTTTCCACCCTAGCATTACAGCAAACGTTACTTCTCCAAATATCAGTCCATCTTCAACACATCATCTCATATATATATTTTTTATTTTAAGACCCTGAACATGCAGCTGGACAGAATCCTAAATGGCTTCTTATTCACTACATATCCTCTCTACATAGGGTCTAACACAGTGGTCTTACACACACTACATAGAGGTCAGAGACAGAAAAAAAAAATGTAGCTGTAATGTGGCAAAAATAAAATCTTAACTCATGTAGGATTAAAAACTATCCTTATTAAAACTACTCTTAGAGGTTAGATATTCCACTACTGCTCAACAGGTTATACCTAGGAATGAGAACAGTTTCAAACTGTTGCCAAATTACTGATATACCTCACCTTTCAGTGCCAGTTCCTCCTCAGTTATATTCTTACTGTGGTTTGTTACTTTGACATCAC
Source organism: Pangasius sanitwongsei (assembly GCA_037576675.1). Taxonomy (NCBI): domain Eukaryota; kingdom Metazoa; phylum Chordata; class Actinopteri; order Siluriformes; family Pangasiidae; genus Pangasius; species Pangasius sanitwongsei. The sequence goes on from CM075023.1 coordinate 5,024,976, forward strand.
TCACACAATGCGAAGGTTCAGTGTGCAGGCCATGCAACGGGAATGGCACCATTATTCCCAATTTTTACTCTGCTCTGCTATTATGGACCTTTAAGGTCATTGTTATGACAATATGAGCTCCTGCGGTTAAAAATTTATGATTAACTGCACAGCTCTTAAAAGGAAGTGATACACACTGTACGTTATGCACTGTTTTTTCCTTTATACACTGTTTAGATAGTACAGAAGTACACTTGTGCCTTAAATTTGAAAAGTCAACAGTGGACACAGACAGATCACACAAGCTGGATGTTGGATACATTACACCCCATACGATTTCCCAATATTTTCCCTGTGGTCATTTGCAATAATACAATTACATACCTAAAACCCTTGTAACAACTTTTAGGCAATTCCTTTGGAGATCCAGTTATTGTGCACAATTTATCAGTTACTGTTTTTGTGTTTTTACTTTAAACTTAGGGCCATCTATAACTCACTACAGTCATCCAGCACTACAACATTCAGATTAGACTTTAGTCTTCATTTTAAAGTCATTCACAATTTAACAAATTTTTCTTTTGGCAGAAATCCTTGCCACATTTTACCTTGTGTAATTTGTCTTGTGTGCCAAATGATCTACCCACACAAATGCTTTGCACTTATCCAAAATCAAAATTTATTTTGTATATTTAAGAGATTTTATATATATATATATATATATATATATATATATATATAAAAATTTTTATTTTATTTTATGAAAGCATATGTATAAATTTCTATTCACTGCGTTTAACTTCTGAGGTGAGGTCAGCTGAGTAATAAAAGCTAAACAATTTTAATTCTGAATTCCCAATGTAGGTACGCTTACAGTTAAAATAATTAAATAATTTTAAAAAACAATTCAAATAATACAAACACCACTGCACTCAGACACTTTATAACCTGAAGGTATAATATTTTTAACACCTAACTGTGATCTGAGCTTAATGGGAACAAGAGGGGCTCACTGAAAATTGTTGCTAATGCAAGGTGTAAATGGAGCTAATAAACGCAAAGAAGCCCTAGAGTATAACATACATAGCAACAAGTACCTATGCCCTGTTTTTCATTTCCTCATGCTCAATCTTTCAGAAAGAGGCTTGTAGTGAGAAACAAGAGGTCCATGGCCAGAGAACTTTATCAAAAACATCAGTAAAGCATGCCAATATTATACATAATAAAATTTAAAAAATAAAAATAAAAAATAAATAAAAAAATCAAACATGGCATTGTAAGGAAAAAAAAAATCGTGCTCCCAAAATAAACAAGTACAGGAAGATACCATGTTCAGTATGTGAGTATCTTCAGCCAGTGACCTGAGAACCCAGCACTACACAGCCAACACCCAGTTACTAGAGCTATACAATTCATAAATTAATTTGACTGATTTTCACACTAATGTAGAGCAGATACTGCAGTCTAAATTTTGCCATATTTAACCATTTAATTTGATGTAAAAATGTAATGTAATATAAAATATAATATTATGTAATGTAATATAAAACTTATCTAGCTTACTGTAACAACAGCAGGGTCTCCTTTTCTACCACCAACTAAACTCTAATTGTTCACACCTCTAAAATATTCCCCACATGATTTTCCTCTTAGACTGAAAGAATAAACACAAACAGTGTAAGAATGAATCACTTAAGAGGTTCCAGCAGGTGTTTCCTCTCACCTTTTCCCCTCTCTGCTCATTTAGTAGCTCCACTCGTCTGCACAGCGTGTTGATGGGCTCTTTGAGTCGGCAGGAGCCAATGATGTCCTCCAGGTATTCCAGCATGCCCTCATCATGCTCCGTCTGGCCTTTGGGCTTCATCATCGCAATCTGCTCCACTTCTCCCTGATGAAAATAAGCAGTCACACACACACACACAACATACACCTTAGACTAGTTCAGCCTTCTCTCTATCTGTCACATACAAGTCACCAAAAAAAAGGGCTAAATATATAAAAACTGGTAATAAGAGGCTATTGAAATATACAGTGCTTATTGTAAGGTTTAAAAATGTATAAAATACATTTAAACTGCTGATTCAAGTGCATAAAAACCTTCCTTCACTGGCAAAATCACAAATTCAAACCAGTGCAATTTTAAATATGCCAAACCATGCATGTCAAGACAATTAAAAAATAATTTTAAAAAATAAATAATAATAATCATCACACAAGGAAATCTGATATCTGCACTTTCCACAAGCCAACTGAGTCAAAAATGATTTTGACAGACTAAAATGATTTTGGCAATAAAGAAATTAAAACATAGGACATTTCTCTAAACTAAGGCTCAGTATGAACCTAACCTTAACTAACCACATAAAGAAACAGGTGTAAGTGTATTTCGGTGTAAAAAGAGATGAAACAAAGATAAAGAAAAAAAATAAAAAATACGGCAGATGAACACACACAAATAATTATAACGATAAGTGCATAAGACCATATGATGTACAGAACAAATCAGTCATAGGATTTTCCTCACCCACATCAATGCAATTAATCTACATTATTTATGCATATTAATGAATTAACATTGATGCAGGAACACACTAATACAATATAATCATCCAAAATCATACAAACTGCTGAGTTTCAGTAGACCATTAAACTCACAATAACAGCATACTTAGAACAAGCTCAACAAAAAGCAATATTTCACTGCTCACCAAAAAATTTCTAAAATAAACTAATGCAAAATATATATATATATAAAATTTCAGACACACAGAACAAATTAAATAAATGCAAAAATAATAATAATAATGATAATGATAATGATAATAATAATAATAATAATAATAATAATAATAATGGCCACAAGGCAATATTCAAATACAGCTCAAAGGAAAAAAAACTGAATGAGTGTGCATGACCCTGCCTCACTGAAGCAGCACAAGTAATATTGGGGTTAGACTGTATTTTCTCACACACCAATATTTACGTGCTGCTAAAGTGGGGAAGGCATAAAGCAGAATTGTTGACCTCTGACCTTAATTGGATAGCTCAGGTGAAATACCAAATGATTTTTTTTCCTCAAAATGCAGCAGTAGCTCCGGTTTTGCAATCCCCTTAAAACTCTAAAGCAGCAAATTATGGTTTGCACCTTTTTGGCAATGTTGAAAACCATGATGCGCTGCTATAGCAGTCTAAGGTCTGGTGTCATGTCAGCTGCAGTCCCGCTTAACTAACTATTTATTAGCCTAGTGTTTTAAAATTGAAAAGTTGCCCTTACATAAAGAGGGCAGGAAAGGTCAGCAGCAAGAGAAGATAAAATAATAATGGCATGGTTAAACACAACTTATGTATAAAGAAAAACTGAAATACATTTTAGAGAACGGACGTGTTACCTGTAGAATGAGAAATCGGTTGTGGTCAAGGTCAATGCCGTGGCTACGGAGCAAAGTTCCAACATCTCTGAAGGTTGCCTTTTTGCCATTGATGTGGTAGGATGAGGAATTATCTTTACCGGCAGTTCTTGAAACGTAAAACTTGCTGTCAGGGATGACATCGTAGTCATCTCCTTCCTGAAACGGGGGAGGGGCACAGAAACAGCAGCACAGCTATTCAGCACATGCAGCAAACAGCCCAAATTATTGGTCCAGCTGCATTAAACATGGTAAAGTACAGAAATGCCAGCAACAGATCCCCTGCCAGGCGCACACTCACCATGACTGCTCATTTGCATCTACCAAAGAAAATCGTGTGTGTGTGTGTGTGTGTGTGTGTGAGAGAGAGTGTGAGAGAGAGAGAAAAAAAAAAAACTATTTGACATTATTTTAAAGAAATAGAGGAGAGGGGAAGAAAAAAATAAAATAAAAAAACGGGGGTGGGGGGGGAGTCTTGCCAGATCCTTATAAGCAAATAATCCAGGGAGAAGTGTGGAGCTCATTGTAGTGTGACCGACACAGTAGCAATGAGCATAAACACACACGAACACCAGATCTAAAAATAAAAATGTGCCGTTCAGGGCCTCTTATATATAAAGTAAATCAATAAATTGCATCATCAAAATAATAGATTATTTAAAAAACAATGTTTAAATATTTAATCCTGTATTACTTTAAATATATGTTTTTCTTCTCATATTGTCCTACTCATTTCTATCAAATTATTTTTTCTGTTCATGTTTGAGAACACCACTAGGTCTGATAGCAAGAAATAAATTCCTACAGATTTACCCAAATTCACAGCAAAATTCAGATAGGTTCTTCAAAACAAACAAACAAAAACACACACCCAAAAAAAACAACAAAAGTCTATTAATGAGCAACATGACTGCACATACAACCCACTAATTTCACAATAAATAAATAAATAAATAAAATGCAGCGCACCAGAGCTAACTTACAGTCTTGTGCATTTAACTGCTTTTAGTCTACACCAACATTTATCAGCTGATTTTTAAATTTTTTTTTTTTATTTATTTCAAAATCACAAAATACACTACACTTGAGACTACAGATGTTAGGTTAAGAGAGAGAGGTACTAACAATTAAAATAAAAAAATCACAGCATACTGCTATCTAAATAAAATATGCACAGTGAACAGTTGCTGTGTCATAAGGAAATACAACATATTACTATTGTGCGTGTGTGTGTGTGTGTATATATAAATATATGTATATATTTGTTTCTTTTTACCTTGTCGATGATCTTCTGAAAGTGCACCTCTACAGTGCAGCTCTGGATGTCCTTGTGCCCGTCAGAACTGTGAATAAGCACAGACAGCTTTTTGGACCTGATTTTTTGCGCTCTGTATCCAAACACGAAGAGCATCGAGTCGATCACGTTGGATTTCCCGCTGCCGTTTGGACCGATGATACAGGAAAAGCGCTGGAAATTGAGAAAAGGAAAGGGACTAAAAACATGTTCTGTTTTTAAGAACATAAATTAAATAAATAAATAAAATCATGAGGATGCCTAATATCTTTTGAGCCAGGGAGCCCTTAAGCTGAAAAATAAATTCCACCCCTCGGTATTGATGTATTTTATGAATATATTTTAATATTAAGCTAATTGCTTAAATTCGTACAATACAAATTAGTCTATTTATTGGAGCCAGCTTAGAGTGTTTTATCCCTGACCTTTCCACTGACATTATTTATAGGACTGCTTGTTTGTTTGGTTTTTTTTTAGGGTTGGGTTAAACTCTTTCAATTCATTTGTCCAGTCAAACCATTTAATAACTAGAAGACTTCAATAATAAATGCAATTACTTCGGTAATGCTGGGTTGTGATTTCCATCACTAAATAAGACAAACAAATAAATAAAATAGCAGATCCCTTGGCTATGCTTCAAGGAGTCCTGAGGGTCTCTTTAAGAACCAGAGGTGTAAAAAATTAACATTCAACCTTCAACAATATAATATAATAAATTATACTGTACAGCAAATAGTAAGGACAAACCAAAATGGAGGGTGAGATATGAAGTGAGAAAATACACTAGTGAGGAAAGGATTCAGAGACCAGGCAGAATGAGTGTCCATGATTACTGAGTGTGGCCAAACTGTTTAACTTCATCACACACACTTATTACATTTTAATACCAACAAACGAAAACTGTTGCCTATAAACATTTAGTTCACCAAAAGAGTCAGTGGTGTAATAAACTGCGTCACTGTACCTTATGGAAAGGCCCCAGGATCTGCTCCCCGGCGTAGGATTTGAAGTTCCGATTGACGATGTGCGTGATCATGAGGCGGGGAGCGCCCGGTTCGTTGGTCATCGCGGGGGGTGGGGGTGGAGGGATGCTACCGAGAATCTCCTCCAGGCTCCGGTTATCCACCGCCTCACCAGCGGCATCTGCACCGGGGAGGAGGGGGACAAGAGGCAACTTTTATTCCGCACCATTCAAAACCATTCAATTTCGTGTGCAGAAGCGCGAGTTGGGGGAGGGGAGCACAAACAAAACAAAAACAAACAAAACAGGCAAAGTGGAGGAAAAAGGCGTTGGGGAGTTAAATACTGCACTTACATGTAAAGTGTTAATCAGTGCTTTAACACGTTTTTAAAAAAAAAAAAAAATCGGGATTAAAAAAAAAAAAAAAAAAAAAAAAAAAAAAAAAAAGTACAGCGACTTCTGATTATTAGTATAAACATGCACTTTAGCACCGGGGCTTCACAAAAGTTATCCTAACTAGTGTCAGCACTGTTTCTGAAATAAAAATATTACTAAAGTTAGATTATTATATTGTTTGAGGCTGGTCGCTCATCCCTCTGAACTTCTCTCAGACAAAAAGACATAGTCGAGCAGTTTGAAACGCACTAATCTTTGTCTTGTTCAACTAATGAGACGCAGCTTATTTTCTCACTTAAATGGACCAGCGACTGTGCAACAATAATGACACACCACTCAAATCAAAGTCAGAGCCCCAAACTATTTCCACACGATCAACATGTCGCAAAGTTCAGCCTGTGGCAAAACAAGTCCTTCTGCTTAGAATAAATAACCCTTTGTTTCTTACCATTAGTCTGCGGTGCGTCCTGATCATCTGCGTGCACTTCTCCATGAGGCTTTATTTCCTTCATCTCATCATCAGAGTCATCCTGCGACACTTTCCCCCGGGGCTTCGCAACCGAGGAGCTTTTAGTCGTTTTCGAGGGCATGCTAGAGATCTGAAGAAAAAATATACCTGACAATCAGGAGGAACAGATCCGAAAAGTCGATGCTCGATGTAGCCGGTGCTCATCCATCCTTTATCGGAATTATTAAAAAAAAAAGGGGGGGGGGGGAAAGAAAAGAAAAAGGTGCACTCCGACAACAAAAGCATCCTTAGACATGGGACGTATTTTACGATGCATCGACTCGATTATTTTCTTGCACTCCATAAGGCACAGCAAACTTGGTTCTTTGTTTGTTGTCAGTGCACAACCTACGTTCATGTAAAAAAAAAAAAAAAAAAAAAAAAAAAAAAAAAGAAGTAGAAGAGGGGGGAAAAAAAGAAACCGCAAGCTCTCGTTCACGAATAGGTTTTAAAAGTTGTGAGATATTAACCATGAAAAATAAGTAAAATAAGAATGATAATAAAAATAAATAAATAAATAAAAACACGCGCGCCCTACAACTTCCTTATAATTTGGTCTGACAAAAGTAATCAAAGCAGGCACGAGCCAAGTCTAATTCAAAAGTAGCGAATTCTCCACCCCACCCCGCAAAATATGGTTTTGTGTTGCATGATGGCCAACTACTACACACACACACACACACACACACACACACACACACTTGAGTGCTCAGACAAAGCGCGAGCTGCCACAACGACGAAAACACACATGGTGACGTTTCTCTGTCAACTCCAGGCAGGACGCACCAATGGACGCTGCCAAACACGCTATTTACATTAGCTAGCTACACTTACTGCCTCACACCATCTATAAATTCGTTAAGAAGACATTTTGTAGTCTCAGTAAGACTCAGTAAAATGATATACATTATATATTATTATATATATTATGATACTACTAGCTGTACGGGTAGTTGACACAACCTGTGTGCTCCAGCTCCCCCGTGAATGCTAGTCAGAAAACAGGGAAACATGGAGGTGTTGTGTGTGCTAGCTACAAAACAACTTTATGGCGACATTTTAAAAGTGTAACGGTCGCAGCTTCGCCGCTAACAGCTCAAGAGCAGAAGTATTTTCTAACTTGGCTAGCTTTCTGATAGTTATGTAGTTATAGTATTCTAGTCTACCTGCCTACATACCTAGCTAAGGTTTGAGTGTTTTTTTCCCCCCCCGAAAAATATTTATAAACAGCAACACTGACACAAAGAAAAAAATTTTGTGGACCAAGTAATGTAATGTAGATAACATATTAACCAAACAGAAGTTTGTTAAATAAGAAACAAATGTCGACAAATATGGCTGCCTAGTTATGGTTAGCGTTTAGAAGAGGTAAAAGTCTTGAGTAACAGCTTAACTAGCCAAGCTAGCTGACTTTACTAAAAAAAATCTACTGCTATTTACAAAGATACTATCATTCATATAGAACATTACTGTCAGGTGTACACACCTACTATACCACAAATTATACCACAAATTTCATACAGAAGCCGCCCATTATCAAGCGAAATATCTAACACTACTTTAACACATCTCCTCTGTTTCTGTGTGTGTGTGTGTGTGAGTGTTGCTCTGGATGACGTTTATGTATCACCCCAGCTAACGTTAAATTAAAAAAAAAAAAAAAAACACTCACCTTTAATTTTCCGTCGAATAGTTTGGACTTATGTAGTGAGAATTCCCTATGATAATCCACAAAAATGAAAGCTGTGCAGCTTAATTTAAAAAATAAAAAAAAAAAACGCGAAAATCCTGCCGTGTTAGTTTCCCCGACTCTGCTCAGAGGAAAAAACCCAACTTGAAAATGGCGCCTAAATTCGTTACAATCTGCCGCAAAGCATCATGGGAACCCCGCACTGTCCCGAGAGCACAAATTCAAAAAAAGGGAGACTGCTTGTGTGCGCGCGCGTGCGCCAAGTTACACTTGGTTCAGCGAACGTGCCTAACTTTGGGGTATTTGTTGTTGATTTATTATTTTTTTTCAACAAGATAAATAATTATTGGGTGTTTTGAATAGATTTAAACAAACTGACGTGTAGAAACGGTTGCTTGTTCTGATGCAGATAAAATAGAATGTCGTGTATCATTAGACAGTATGTGTATAAATAATAAATAATAAAATAAAACTATAGATACCTTGTTCTTTTGTTTATTTTAAAAACAATGTGCGTATTTGTTGCCAGGGCAGTTTACACTGTTATCGCGAGAAAAACATCAACTCGTGAGTGGATTTTTAAATCTCGCGAGACAAACATCCAACTGGCGGAGTGGAATGTTAAATCTCGCGCGACAAACGCCAAACCCGTAAGTGGACTGCCTGATCTCGCGAGACAAACTAATGGCGAAGTGAAGGGCCGTGAGAAGCTTGATAGCTTAGCAGTCAGAAAACACAAGTAAGTGTTTATATTCTGTCACTTCACTCTGTGCTTTACGTTTGAGCTTAGCGCATGTAGACCTCTTTACTGTCTGTTTTCTATTTCTGCACATTTATGTATCGGGGAAGTTCTTAGTTTTTCTAATATTTAGCTAGTTTGCTAGGAGGATGGGTAACACCTAAGGAGAGGTCTAGCCAACGCGTTACCGTAGCAACGGGATCTGGCAAGCTACAGTAGGAAAAAGAAATCATGCTAACCGCCTTTTTTCTTTCTTTCTCTTTTTTAAATTACATTTTTGCAGATTTGCAGTTATACATGTCACGAAAATACACGATAAGACTAACAAATAAGGTTTATTCGTGTATAGCTGTGGCTATACATGCTGTAAATCAGTTACCATCTCTTCCCTTGGCTAGTCATTCACAGACATAAGTAAGATCAAGTCATTGCTAGGCATGGAATATACAAGACACACTCATGCAGGAACACAATACGAAAATAGAATAAAAACAAATGCAGTAAGATTGCAAGACACCAAATATTATGTAATTAAGTGCAAACAAGGCCAAGGGGAGCTGTGTATAATTTGTGTAATATTTCACTTTGTAGAAAGTTGTGTTGTTAGTTCATCTGCCTGCATGTCTGTCCACAGGAGCTGGATTTGTCTCAAAAAGAAAGTACAGAATGAGATTCAAGACATCTCTGCTGAAGGAGCCAAAGCATATCCTTTCATTATTTAATTAGCTGTATACCTAAACCCAGCCAGCATTGCCTTTACTATCTACTATAGAGTCAGTGCAATGCCATATACAAGTGTAAATAATAAATTATATACTTGAATTAAGCTGAATAAGTTTATCCTCTGTGTGTTATCTTTCAGTATGGTTGAATTACATTTACATTTATGTCATTTGGCAGACGCCCTTATCCAGAGCGACTTACAATTATCTCATTTATACACCTGAGCAGTTGAGGGTTAAGGGCCTTGCTCAAGGGCCAAGTAGTGGCAGCTTGGTCATGGTGGGATTTGAACTCTCAACCTTCCGATCAGAAGTCCAACGTCTTAACCACTCCAACAGTATGCATGTGACACTGAAGTCAAATTGATTTACGTGAGGCAGTGTGCACTGATACCAAAATTGAAAAGTGCACAGTCAGACACTCATTCACACCTTGGGACAATTTAGCATATCCAGTCCACCTACATGCATGGTTTTGGGATGTTGGAGGAAACCCACATGGGCACAGAGAGAACATGTGAACTTCTCACAGCCAGGAACCCAAGCTCAGGATTGAAACAGTGACGCTTGAGCTGTGAGGCGGCACTGCGACCCGCTGTGCCACTGGTGTCAGTAACATTTTACTATATGTAGTTCATGAGCATTATGGATGTCCCTTCACATGGAGAGAGTTTTGAGAGCTACACATTCACAAAAAAAGTGTGAATTTTAAAGACCTTTGGAGACTCACAAGGACTACAACACACTCCGTTGACACATTAGGTCTACGTACTTTGTAGCTACAATCATTGGCAGTCATTTTATCAGGTAAACTTATTATGTAGGTATACTGCCTGTAGCCTATTTGTTGCTATGCACAATTTGTCAGCACCACTTACAAAGAACTACTGACAAGATTTTATCCTGGTGGGTGGAATGACATTGAAGCTGCATTGCAGTGTGTGTGGTGCTGGTATGAGTGTGTAAGAGTGTGTATTATTCTTACTGGCTGCTTTATTAGACACAGAATAAAACACTTAGGACATGCTGTTATAATAAAATAATCAACGATGAAGTGGGGTAATGCAGGCTGACATCAAGTGGTATTGCTATTACTATCCCGATTTTAATTATTTTTCTATAACAGCACTTCCTGAAGTGTTTTACTCCTCTTATCCCACTGCAATTTGCCACTGATTCCTACAGATCATTTCACATGTGGAAGATAAAATGGCCAATGAATGTAGCTACAAGGTAGGAGCTAGCAACGACATGTGTTAACTCTTAGCTTTTCATGGTAAGGTTGATATTTACATTAAAATGTCCATAAGGTAAATGTAAAACACTTTAGATGTTCGCCTTAACAGCTGTGCACATAAAGAACTGGTCAGTTGTGTGGGCTGGGTCACAGCTGATGAAGTGTACTCCTGTAGTGAAGACCATCAGATTTTAAAATGGAACCTGCTCACGAACGAGACCAGTGTGGTGGTGAAGCTCCAGGAGGACATCTACCCCATTGACCTGCACTGGTTTCCCAAGACTATAGCTGGGAAGAAGCAAGCTTTGGCAGAGATCTTCGCTCTCACCAGTACTGATGGTAATATCAGCAATATAATGATAATATCTTATAATATAAGCAATAATATCTTGCTCATATTTCTTCATGGCATGGCTCTATGATGTCAGGCTGCTTTCACACTTTTTTTTCCCCCCTCAACCCACATGTAATCCTTTGGAAAGCGACCACAAGGCAAGCAGAGTAGGTTGCAAGTTCAGAGGCAAGCGAGTTGAAATTAAAAATGTTTCAGTCCAACTTTAGAATGATTTAGCTCTGCATTTTGTTATTTGAAGCCTACACCAATCACTAGATAATAAATAGGAGTATTTTTCTGCTGTTTAGCTTTCTTATATGAAAGACAAGAAAAATAAGATAAGTAAGATAAGTAAATGTAAATAAAATGCAAATATTATTTTGGGTAACATTTGTGTTTCACAAACTATTTAAAAGTACCTATTTTTCATAAGTTATGGATTAGAGACAATTACGCGTTAGTTATCGCCCACATCTGATTACAGTTGTCAGAGTCCTTTTAATAAAATCCATCCCTTCGGTGGCCATATTGGCAACACTCCTAGGCAGTTATTTTTGGTCATCCTACAACAGGCTTGACTTAAATGAGGAAAGACCTACATACATACCAGAAATATAAATGACAAGATAACATTTCAAACAATGATTTGGAATGGATGTTGGGCAAAAATTAGACAAAAATGGCCAAAATAATGTGTGGCCTTTGGCTGCAATAACATGAAGCGTACACTGGATATAAAAAAAAATAATCGTACACACTCCTGTAAAGATTGCAGGTTTTTGTGATGGAAAAATCAATTGAGATATAGCAACCAACAACTTTCAAGTGGAAAAACAAGTAGAAATGTTTTGGGCAAAAGAAAAAACGTACAATAACCTGGTGGCACGTGTGTGCACACTCTTTTACTTGGGTCATGTGACCGTGCTCAGAATGAACCAATCACTTTCAGAAGTATTTATCATATACCTGTCATCAACAAAGTGATTCTGATTAACTCCAAATAAAGATCAGCTGTTTCTGTAGGATTTTCTTGAGTCATGGTCTGCAAAGAGCTTACAAAGCATGTACGGGATCTCAGTGATGAAAGGTATCGATCAGTAGAGGGGCACAAAAGAATTTCCAAAGCATCAGATGTACCACTGAACACCATTAAGGCCATCATCAACAAGTTGGGTAAATGGGGCTCAGCAGTGACATTACCAAGAACAGGGCATCCCTCCAAAAGAGACAAAAAGAAAAAAGAAGAAGAAGAAATCTTATCGGGAAGGCTGCCAAGAGACCTACAGCATCATTAAAAGAGCTGCAGGAATATCTGGCAAGTACTGCTCACTCCCTGCATGTGACAACAAACTCTTGTATTCTTCTAAATCCTGTTGAAAACCTGTGGAATGACTTGAAGAGGGCTGTGCACACTTTACATGTTAATGGTGTTGACAATTAGAAAGTGATTAAACACAATTTTTTAAAGCTTTATTTCATACAATTTGAGCATTGTGAACAGGGGACAAATATCAGCCATGTGGACATTAAACAACCAGTTTGTAAAAGGATTATATAGAAAATGTACTGTTATTATTGTTTACTGTGCGTTACTGCAGAATCACCTAAAAATCCACCATCCATTTGAGTTTTCACAGTTGCCGCTGCCAACAAGCAGTTCCCGACTGCACAGCTGATAATATTATTATTATTATTATTATTATGCCCTCGCCTACTGTAGGATGACTTTGCATCCTACAGTCATTTGTAGCATTGCTTGTGCACGTCCTCAGAAATTAACTAGGTGGTGCAATACCAGCATAACTAGTGGGGCAGTATAGCACCATGTGACACTGTCTGCAACTGACTAAACAAACTAGCGTTGTGTTTCAAATCACATACTTTGGTATTTATTATTCTAGATTTGCGTACTAACCCTAACTGGTTTTCCTACTACGGCTAGTATTTGAATATTTAAATACGTCTTCTGTAGCCTTCCAACCCACTGAAAGGTCTGTTTTCCGTACCAGCCTTCTAGATTTTCTAGATTAGTAAGTATTTTTAAATATAAGGTCAGAGTTTTCGATTTGAATGCAGCTCATGACAACAATCACGATGATGGCAGAAAGTGAAACAGAGAAACAGAGCTCGTCGATGTGCATGAAATCGCTGAACATTTACAGTTTCACTAGGAAACCAGACGAATAGAGATGTTTTGGCTCCGACATGTAATCTAGTGGTAGCCACTTTTACGGTGGAAATGTGGAAAGGTGGAAATGTGGAAAGGTGGAAATGCTTATTTTCCTATCTTTTTTTTTTCAGGCTAGCTGTTCTGGATGAGTAATTCACTTATTGCCATTTTTTAAAAATGGTAAATCCTGAGCAGTGGAAAATTAATACTGAACAAATCTATTTGCCAGCAAGGTGATCGGCTCCTTTTACTTTGGGGCGGGACTTGTGTAATATAGCCTCCACGTTTGGTGTTAAGTAATGCCCCAATTGTATTTGAAGCAGTGGGTTCTCTCACTTCAGTTCCAATTTAATAATTGATATTCAATGCATGAATCCAACTTGATAATTAGCTGTCACATTTAACTGTGATTTTTTTTTTTTCCCTCTCCCCCTTCTTGTGCTATAACTAGAGGAACTACCTAGCTAGTGGTGGATTTGCAGAATGCTGGAACCGTGCTACAAATCTGATTTGAGGGTTATGCTTTGCACTGTGCATGTTTCCCTGCTTTTGACCTCTGTGTCGTATGCGCTTATCACATAAAGACATGGAGTGGAGACACATGGCCGTGGCAAATGACGTGTGGTCACCACACTAATGGCAGTGTAGGGTTGCATAAACACACCCACAAACTGAAGCGGTAATTTAGTCTGGCAGCTCCCTGTTGCGATGAAAATTCTGTTCAATCTGTGGACTTTCTCTCACCCCTGGACTTCAATATTCGTTTTTTTTTTTTTTTTTTTTTAAACTCTCCAGTTTCCCCCCTCTGTGTGGAACATCTTCATTTTGTCTGAGACAGAGTTAGCCTGAGGAATGAATGATTTGAATGTTTCTTATTTACCACCATGTCTCAGGGGTTATATTGAACTCAGACATCTCTCGATTCTGCTAGTCGTGCATGTGATTTGTGATATTGTGAATTCTGACCCACTCTTTTCTTTGATGCCACCTATCGTAGCGCGCACGTCTCTCACGGTGGAAACTTGCACACCTACCTCAGTTCTCAAATGTCACATCTTCTTAGCTTCTGCTCTCTGAAATGAATAAAAAGAAACCTCAGATGTATAGCTTTGGTGGGTGGGGGAAAAAGCCATACAGTAAGTTTAGCGGTTGCCTCCAGCCCCAGTCACCGCGTAGGCCTCTGGAGCTGTGTAGATACACATCAAACCTGGGCATGGCGCTCACTGCTGACGGACTGAGCTTTACCACTGAACAAACCAACACTTTTGGAGGAGAAACTGAAATGCTTTGTATTTTTACTTTTTTTTTTTTTTTTTAAAAACAGAAAGTTTCATAGTCGTTCACTTACTACCTGCTTTTCTGGGTTCGCTTTTGTTTTGTCGAGATCCAAATATAGCATCGGGAGAGAGCAGCAGCATGCTGATTTGCAGTTTTAGGCAACCAGAAATTACATAGAGCATTCTGAATTTTTTAATATGCACCACCACAAAGTATATGGTTGGCTAGTGTCTTTGATAACTGTCTCCATGCCTGATCGCCCTCTGTCTCCAACACAAGGGAGACTGGTCTAATCTAAGCAGCAGACATTCTGTGCTTACTCTTCTGTTTTGTGTTAAGCATTTGCTAAAAGTTACCTAGAGGAAAATGTCTGCGTTGTTCAAACAGAATGTAAAGACTTTCATTTTATATGGAAACAAATAGTAAGGACTATTGTTCTGCATAGAAAAGTTCACGATCTGTTATTGTAAAAGCTATGATATGAAATTGCAGGGTTTTAAATTCTGAATATTGAGGTATTAACAGGTCTGTAATGACTGTACTTATTTCACGTGCAGGTGCTGTGCTGGAAGGTTATACACAGGATTTGATCTGAATATATCTGTTTTTTTTTTTTTAACATTTGTGCAGCAGTATGAAAAGATATGGTGGCTGGATTCACGAATAATTAGCAAGACAAATTGATTTATTTTAACATAAACATTTTTCCTTTTGTAGATTTTTGTGGCATCATATATTTTATACCGAATCTGCTTACACAGTGCTGATTGTCTTTTTATACCACAGTGCTGTTAAATTCCCGAATCTGATTGGTTAGAAAGTCTTGATTAATTTTCTATCTGACCATAATGTCAGCTGCAAGGCAAATTAAAGGTTCATATTAATTTGCTTGTTCTAATACCTTATTGGTACAAAGTTGATATAATTTACAGGGACATGTACGGTGGACAGACTTTTGAAGAGCGTTTTTATTTAACGAAGAAAAGCGTCTAATCATTGATTTGAGATTTACGAAAGGAGTCTCCAGTGACAGCACTTTGTAACAGTCAATAAATTTTCTTGGTAACATGATAAGCTGCTTATTCACTTCAAGAGAGAGAGAAGAAAAGAGGCAGGTGAGTGATTGACTGTTTATAGCTTCTGTTACATAAGTGATAATAGGAACTTGTCTCACAGACATTCCAAAACATTAAATGTAACTATAAAACGATAAAAAGTACAATTTGACGTTCTATAATAAATAAACTATATAATCACTGGCAACTTGCTGTGGCCTAAGAGGGAAGAAGAATAAAACACTTCAGGATGTGCTGTTATGGTCGTTGATTATTTTTCCTAAAACAGCACACTTCCAAGAGTATTATTTCTTGCATAAACTAACTGATATTGACGCAAAATACTATCCACAGGCTTTTAGTAAATAAGAACAAACTTACTTATTAGTAAAAAGTATGAACTCCTGAAATGTTCTTTTTTTTCATGACTGATTAAATTAAAGGTTCTTGGTACTTTGTTTAAGGTAAGTTCCACTTGCTGTCTAAGACGGGACGCATTGAGAAGAGCGTGGAAGCCCATCGAGGAGCCGTGCTGGCGAGTCGCTGGAACTATGATGGAACTGCCCTCATCACAGGTTGGTCCTGTTCAAATCTGTTCCATTCAGTATGTTTTCAGTCTTCTCCATTCTGAACAGTTCGAATGTACCTTTTAAATCCTGTTGCCTTTTTCTACTTCACTTTGATTCCCCCCCCGATTAGCCCTAAAGCACACAAGGGGTTGTGGTAGTGCATAGCCAACAAAAGAACTATAAATAGCCTATAAATAGTGCTCAAACCCAATAAAACGTTTGCTGGTATTATCCTAAAATTTTCAAACCGAAGTGGAATACACACTATATATATATATATATATATATATATATATATATATATATATATAATTTAATGTGTGTATATATATATATATAATGTATATATAATTATTGTGAATGACATTTCAGTTAGTTCACCCTTCATGACCTAAACACGTTCTCCCTTAAGTGTGAGTAAATGTGACTGTGGGCTGATGAGTAGATGATTGATTGTGAGATAACACGCTTCGACAGCCTTTGCTGTGTGTTCAAACAGAGACGACAAACCACACACACTCTGTAGGTGTTCAGCATGCCATAGGGTTGCTGTTTGCCTTTTTTCTTTTTATCTTACTTTCTTTTTTTTTTTCTCCAAAGAGCAAGTGTGTATATTATTTATAACGGACATGCACGAGCACAACATTATATATAGAGAATATTATTGCTAAACGATATACAAGTCATAGCACATAGATATGGAAACATTATTGAATTATGCAATCTAAATTGCGTTTAAATTCTGACTTTGTTCCTTCCAGCTGGTGAGGACGGCCAAATCAAGATCTGGTCTAAAAGTGGGATGCTGAGGTCCACTTTGGCCCAACAAGGTATGAAATAACCTAAAGCAGATTTGTACTATCCATTGTTGTCTTGGTGCTACATTAGACACAATCCTATCGTATGTTCACAAGCGACAAAGTGACCGGAGACCATTGATTTTCTCTTGAATGTGCATGACACATAGCCATGATTTCACCAACGAGTGACATTTGAACTGAGATTTTCTCAATTCTGTGGTAAAGCGGCAAAGCGCCAAATCCAAACAACTGGCTCAAAGGATTCCTCAGACCAATCCTATGGCGCATGTGGTCCGACAGTTCCCTACTCTTTAGTTCCTACCTGCAATTAATTCCCATTTCCTGGAAGCAAAACATAAAACATATCCTATCATATATGGCCTCTCATCAAATCTGTATAGCTTACAAAGAAATGAAAATAAAAATAAAATAAAGCTTGGAAGGAAGTAGCAGATATTGTGCCTTTGGTGTATGTACGTAGCTAGTACAGGTAGCTTGCTTTGCTAATTCGCCAATGAAGCTAGTACAAAGCCTAGCAGGTAACAACCAATTTTCACACTAATTAGGGTATTATTTAATTTAATAGCTTTAGAAGCTGTATATAGCTACTGCTATTGTTTCTCATCAAAACTAAAAACAACACTGAACAATGCATACCCACAGGTGACCGTAGTACTGGTCTCTACACACCCAAAGGGGAACCTACAAGCAACACAGTGTGAAATTAGGGTACAACAACCAACCAGCTACATTGCTGTAAAAATGGAAATGAAGATGAACAGAGATTTTCAACTATTTTAGCCGCCTTGGGTTGGGATTTCTCAGGGACAAAGGACTGGCTGTGATGTTACAGTGTAGCTGCGTCTTAAATAGTACACTTTGCATACTTTTACTGCATTCACAGTAGGAAACACTGCGAGATGTAGTGTACTATTAATAGGCAGATGATGTACTACAACTGCCAAAAAAAAAAAAAAAATTGTGGAACAGAACGTTTTTTGTGCTCAGTAGTAGCAGTCTGCTCTACACAGAGACCTTATTGGGAGAGGATGAAGACTATGGTTACACAGAATCTTCCCCTCTGAAGATAAAGTAACAGGAGGATAACAGGCAAAAACAGGCCAGTTCCAAACCAGGAAGCGCTATGAATAACAAAGAACAGGGAACACAGCAAACCATAAGGCTTGGACCTAATGAGAGTGAAGCATGATAAGACTTCGCAAGGAGGAACAAAAAGAAGGGGCAGAAATAACAAAAGTAATAAAGTCGAGACACAGAGCAGGTGAAAACATTATTGTAATCAATCAATGTCATGACCAGGTGGAGAAAGGACCAAAACAAAATGTTATTGGCTAAAGCAATAGAATGTGAAGAACAGCAAAACTAGAATGATATAGTATAAATGCTGTATGTGTGTGTCCAAATACACTGCCCTTGGAAAAAAAAATCCTCAATTAATCCCTTAGGTTCTTGCTTCTGTTCACACTTTAAACTATTTATTTATGAATTTTGTGAATTAACTGTGTATGAGGCAACTGAGAGATATACTTCTGCAGCAAGTCAGCTGAAAAAGGGGGCAGTCCCAGTTAAGCTCTGTTAAGTGGAGAACATATTAACCAGAACTTACACATCAATGGTGAATGTCAAGGTTAAATTAAGCTACTCCACAGTCTATGGGCCTCCCATTTGCAGAGTGGAAAGTGTGTTAATTTACTGTACTCCAATGGGCACTTTAGAATGAAGTCATGTGCACTTCAATACTCAAGGGAGTTCATCATATGTCTTTACTGACATTGTAAATTATTACGTAATCAGAACTGGGGTTTGTAACTGAAATCGATCTGTATATTGGAATAAGAGCACTTTATGTACAACATGTACCAGTACTCATTTGTGGGTGAAAGTAGTGCGATTAAAAAGTTTGTATGTGAATGTTTGTAAATTTGTACGTTTGCTTCCAGTGTATATCATTACAAAGGAAATGGATGAGTAGCTCATGCTAAATACGGCCTGTGGTAAAAACAAAAAGCCACCTCGCCTCTTTTTTCTGAATTTTCTGTAAGACAATAATATCTTAATGCCAAATATACAGTATAATTGAAGTTAGGATGCAGTAGCCAAGTTTCCCTCCACTTTTTGTGCTGTTCAAAGTGAAAATGAGTAAAAATAAATAAATAAATAAGCTTGCGAAATTTGCTGTCTCCCATCTGTTTCCATCCAATTGGCCTTTTACTGTGTGTGTGTGTGTGATGAGGTCATTCTTAAAAAAAAAACAAAAAAAACTGTCGCATAAGTTTTGGTGTATTGCAAAAGAAATCTGCCCATGAGTCATTTCCATACATAATTTTGTGTATATTGCAAACTGTGTAATTCAAATAGGCCTGATTACTGTCAATTTAATTTCACGAATAATTGCAATTGTATGAAGTATCAGAAGACAACGTCAGAATGGAGCAGTTGCTCTTCTGATAGGGCTCCAAGTAACTGCCCTTACGCGACAAGGCCCATGGGTAGGGTGTAGGGTGTTCTGGGAGGTAGTGGTGGAGAGACACTTCACAGAAAGTCTCTGTCTGCAGCAGTTTAGAATGTTATGGCCCACGTTTGAGATGCTGTGCCAATTAATTGGTGCTGATATCGCGCCATTCACAGGTTGTCACCAACCACTGGTTCCGACCCGAAAGCAGATTGCCATCGCCCTTTTCAAGCTGGCAAAATCTGCGCTGAGTACAGAGTAGTGGGGTAAAACGACCATCCGTCAATGTGTATATGCTGTGTGCACAGCTATTAAAGAACAATTCATGCGGCGTTATATCAGGCTACCGAATGTAGCGGAGGCCAGTGAAATCGCATAGCGTAATTCCTTGGCGCATCTTGTGCCACAGGTTTACGGTACGCTGGATGGCACACACATCCCTATTCTTTCCCTGACGGATGGCTACCACGATTACATTAATCTCAAACAGTGGCCATCTATTGTTCTCCAGGCACTTGTCGATTGTCATGTGACACATTTTTCTTGACAAAAACTGTTTCCAAACTATTTTTCGCAACATTTGAAGTATCGACATAGAATTTATGTGCTAAAATTAAACGAAAAAATATTATGTCGACACTCCATAATTTGCATTTCCATCAGCTACATCGGTAAACATTTCAATGTGCTAAACCTTTTTTAGCAACAAAAAAAAAATCCTTGGATGGAAACGTAGCTTTTGATACCGGTACTGGTATCAGCTATCGGTACCGATACCATGTACATTTAATCGTACATGTAAAAAAATTCCCCTAGTTCCTGCCTTCGATACTGTAATGTAAGCCTAGTGTATGTTAGCACTCTAATGAACAGGCGATGAAATGACTGTGATCTTGATGTATTTTCATGATGAATGATGGCAGTCAACACAAAGCACACTGCAAACTGTGCTCTGAGAAAATATCAGGAGAAGGAACTACGGCATCTTCCTACAATACAAGTAACCTGATAAAACAACTTACGGCGCTTAAACGTTATCTTTAATAGAGAGTGTAAGAAAGTGGTCATTAAAAACGAGCACAAGGTGCCATGAATTACAAGCACGGAGCAGTGACTTGAGCATGCGTAGAAACCGTCACATGTGCGAGTGAACGCTTCAGTTCAGCGAGCACTGAGACACGGACACTTCTTTTCCCCTCCCTCAGGGGAGCACTTTGCGTCCAAGTCATGGCATCTTGCGTTAATTTTAATGACCATGCTCCCTGATCCTGGTTTACACACTCAGGTCATCCTTCCTCACACTCTCTATTAAAGACACTGTTTGAACCTCATAACATCCTAAACAGCATGAGGAGTTCACTGCTAGTGGCACATGGCAACAATCAACATAAACAAAGCTAAATAAAATGTCCCGCAAAATAGCACTCGTACTATGTTGGGGGAAAAAATGGTATCGATGCATCCCTGAATTGAACACATTCTGAACAAGCTGCTTATGTTCGAGATCATTACTAAGTGAGGGGGAAAAAAAGAAACAAAATGATCTAATGACTTCTCTGTTATCGGCTTTTGATTGCCTTCAGCATCTGGGTTTCTAAGCATCGCTCACTCTGACTGGATGATTTAATATCTCCAAAATTACACGCTGACTCAGAGTTAGAATCACGTTAGACTATTAGAGTGTAAAGTTGGATCCCGGAGTGGAAGGCATGAACGCACGAGATCTGTTTTATTATAAACACCATAACCTTTCAAAGGAGTAGTGTTTTATTCAACACTATAAAAACAATGTTTAATGGCCTACTTTTCTATTCAGCACACATGGTTCGCTTATTAATTGTTTCATCAGGGAATTGAAGTCTTAAATGCCCTTTATCTAACCGATGTCATTAGAAGCTTCTGGAAAGGTCCTGTATTATTCTGCGCCACATATCGACCCAGTGAGAAGGCTTATAGCTGAAGGATGCACACTGATGATGCACATTAATAGTGACGGCTTGGTAATAATGATGTTGCTGTTAAATACTCTCTACAGTCAGTTGATGGAGTCTGAAGAGTCTGTATTTTAACAAAAAGAAGAAACCTGTGTTTGAGGATGCACTTCTGTCTTCAGAACTGAGTCAGTCAGTACAGGCTTTACATTTAATCAGAGTCAAACTACACAACTACACCAAGACAATGCTCATGACTATATTTTGGAGGACTCTGTCTCTCTGTCTCTGTTTCTCTGTGTGTGCCTGTCTCTGTCTCTCTATCTCTCTCATCGTCTCTCTCTGTGTTTGTGTGTTTCTCTCTCTCTCTCTGTGTCTCTCTCTGTGTCTCTCTCTGTGTCTCTCTCTGTGTCTCTCTCTGTGTCTCTCTCTGTGTCTCTGTGTGTTCGTGTTTCTCTGTGTCCCTCTGTGTTTGTCTCTCTGTTTCTCTGTGTGCATGTCTCTTTCTATCTCTCTCTGTGTTCGTGTGTTTGTGTCTCTGTCTTGCTGTGTGTGTTTCTTGTTATCTGTATGTCTGTTTCTCTGTCTCTCCCTGTCTCGCTCTGTGTTTGTGTGTATGTGTTTCTCTCTCTGTGTTTCTCTCTGCCTCTCCCTCTCCATCTCATACTGTGTGTTTGTGTGTGTGTGTGTGTCTCTCTCTCTGTCTGTCTCTCAGTGTTTGCATGTATCTCTGTGTGTCTCTCACTGTGTCTCTCATAATCTACACTTGTGTGTGTCTCTCTCTCACTATATACAGTCTGTTTTTATTTTCTTTCTCTTTTCTGTTCTTTCTTCCTTGCTCCCTCTCTCATTGTCTGTGGGAGGAGTCTCAGGTACAGCTGGGGGCCATTGTTGAGTTTGGAGGAGTGATGATGTAACCCTGACCCATCTGGGAGTAAAACGAGAGAGAGGGAAGCATGGGGAGGGGTTGGGGGAGGTGTGCAGAGGGAGAGCAGCGGGAACTCATCACCCTCCGCTCCCGTTGCCTTCTGTCAGCCCAAGACCATGTGACCTCTTGGCATTTGTGAGAAACCACAAGCACCTGGGGCAGGGTTAAATGTCAGTCTCTCTCTCTGACACACGTGCACACGTCTTGTTCCAGCCAGGTTTCTCTTGCTTAGGTGCCTCTCTTCATGTGGTGTACTCTGATGTGTGCAGTATTGCTTTGCTCTTTGCATTCCTCCGGGGTAAAGCCGTGTGCAGCGGCTCGAAACGACACACATTTTCGGGTTTTGTATAAAAGAGCTTCTCTTTTGTCAGGGCCTCTTATCGTCTGTTGTTAAACCGAATGAAATAAAACAAAGTAACAAAGGACAGCTCAAGCGAAGTGCTCCGTCCCATCATGCTTTTAGTCATACTGTAGAGGAGTGAATTTTTTTAATGGATAAAATTTTAAAGACCCAAACTAAGCTTTCCAAGAGTGCGTATTGAATTAACAAAAACATTGCTGTATTTTTATCAATTCGAATTACAAAGTGAATTAAAAGTGTGATAAAATAGCTAAGATCCCATGCACACATTGATTTCATGACCACAATTTCGTATCTAATGGCTTTGTTAAGTCATGTGCACAATTAACTCTCAGAGTAGGTTACAAAAGCAAAGAAATGCAAAATAATAGGATGTACTGGATCAAGTGCTATTCTATAAGCTCTCAAACAACAGCTTATTATCACTCCGTGTTACATCTGACAGAAAAAAATGTTTTCTTCTTCAGTACACATTTTCTATTCCTGAATTTTTTGGGTTTAAAGGCGAGCGCTTGTGTTGTTATTGGAAAAACCCTGTCTCAGCTGCATCTACTCTAGAAAAATTGGGCAACCTCGGAGGCATTATGATTTGCATAATCTGAATGGGACTCTCAGAAGGTCAACTTAAGCATTTGCGTAACCCAACTCTGAATACGAGGAACTTTCCCTGTGTAAATATTGACGTAACTTTTGGACTTAAGTTGCAAACTCTGAAACGGCCCACTGTGTGTTGTGCTGTGCTGTGCTGTGCTGTCTGATATCCAAAGAGATGAATCATTTTGTCTTCCTGAATGTCCTCTCTCCTTCTCTCTGCCTCCTACAGGATCTCCTGTATACTCTGTAGCTTGGGGTCCAGACTCCGACAGGATACTTTACACATTTGGCCGGCAGCTCGTCATCAAACCTCTGCAGCCAAGCTCCAAATCTCTGCAGGTAATGCACCGAAGGGTGGCAAGAAACTGCTGCGCTCACAGCGTCCCTTTTTGGCATCCAACAGAAACCGCACTGTTATGCATTATGTATATGTATATCAGTAATCTCAATAATGCAACAGTGCACCGAGCTGAGGCTCACCATGAGCTGCCCTTATAGATTTTTATCCCTGTATCATACAGGATTTCCCCTGACAAGTGCGATTACTTTCTCCTCCATCTCCCCCAGCATCAGCATAAATGGCTAAAGCCTTGCTCAGACCATCTTGGCTGGTGTGTTGCTACAACAGAGTTATGTTCTGTCAAAAGTTTAAGATTTTATGCGTCAGCATGAGGTGCTTTTTTTAACGGATCCCAAAAAGTCCCTGTGAAAATGTCCAGTGAATGCAGTCCATCACCAAGCATGCGTTCAAGTTCATCAGTAGCGTACTCATGTGTATAATTAAATCACATAGCTGTTGTGGCTAATTTTTTTTAGCAAAACATGTAGAAGCGGAAACCTCAAACTTGACATCAGAACGATTATAGAAAGTAAAAAAGAATTTCAGCAGCGTTAGGGTTGAGCAGAAACCCCAAAACTTTTAACAGTCAGATTCTCTGAAGTTTGTCAACACAGAGTGGAAACATACACACACACACACACACACACACACGCTGCAGAGACCTGAATGCTACTCATCAAAGCACAAATCATAATTAACTTTGTTGCCATAATTTATTTACATAAAATTTAAATATAAGAATCCATTCATATATTTTTTTAATGTTAGCTTGGTTTTATTGTTTAATAATTTAATTAGCATAATAATTAGTTGAATTCAAATGCCCTGCATTATTGTACATGCTCAATTAAAATGTACATACGTAATTAGAATAATGTCATAGACCTTTAGACACATGAAGATACAAGAAGAAGAATAAACTTTTTTTAATATACTTTATGTATTTATATAGCACCTTTCTTGCATTAAAGTGTTTTACAGTACAAAGAAAAAAGGCAAATAAAAAAAACAGTAGGGGAAGAGGCAATAAAATTGTAAGAGAAATTCTAAAAATAAGTAATAAAAAAAAAAAAAGACAAATAAAGTAAATCTAAAGTGAAAAAATGGGGTAAGATTATTTGGATAAAATGGTGAATTCTAGTTCAGAAAACTATTTATAAATAAATAAATAATATAAACCTTATTAAAGCTTAGGTTTTAAAGCTAAATAGTATTAAAGACTATGCCCTTAAATGCCCTTAAAGTTGATTTACAAACTGTTTAATTTATTTCTTATGTGCAAAAGCTGATCCTAGCTTAATTATCCAAACCAGTGTGTGTTAGATTTAGCATTATAACACAGTCACAGCTATGTATGTTGCAAGTATGATGAAAGTGTTGTTTTTTTTCCCCCTCATTTACCAGCATAGCTGCTCTTAAACCCAATTTAATTAGTGTGGTGTGTGTGTGTGTGTGTGTGTGCGCGTGCGCGCACCGTTGTCAGCAGTTTAAAGACTTGGTGGTGCAACGCCTGTGTGTTTATTGTTGTACTGGGTGCTGAACTGCAGCAGGGATCTTGAGTAAACAGGCCGAGGGGTTTAGACGGATCTCTCAGTCCAGCCGTCCCCAAGCAACAGCTGTCAGTTTGTAGAAGCATGACCCCGTGACCCCAAGTGTGACCCTGTGACCCCTGCTCCCTGGCTCACCTCAGCCTGGGGAAAGCCATTAAATGACAGAGACAGTATAGATACGCACCACTATAATACACACATCAACTCAAGAACATGAGAGTTTAGAAACCTAGAGAGTTGCCAACGTTAGAATGTATCGTTAAACCTCATGTTGGCCCATTTAAAATTTTGACTAAAAGTGGAACGAGAGTT
This sequence comes from Pangasius sanitwongsei, assembly GCA_037576675.1. Lineage (NCBI taxonomy): Eukaryota > Metazoa > Chordata > Actinopteri > Siluriformes > Pangasiidae > Pangasius > Pangasius sanitwongsei. The sequence continues at coordinate 5,050,604 of CM075023.1, forward strand.
AAAAGTGTGTGTGCTTGACTGTTTGAGGAGCTCCACAGAATCTTCGCTAGCTAGGCAAAATTTTTTTATTATCAATATTTTTATTATCCAATCCCTGTTCTTCCTGTAATTTATCTGACCAGTGAATAAGATTTGCATTCCGCACAAAGCTAGCTCACATTAGCCATCCACCTCGTGCACCTGGTGCAAACGCTGGACTCAGAGCTCCAGAATGCAGACTCGGCTCAGATAGTTAACGAGCTACAAGATGGCCCTGACAGTGGCATTAGCATGAAAGTTGAAGCTATGGAAGATGACCTGTTAAGCGTTGCTGCATCGTTCTATTTATGGGCTAATTCCAATCAGCGCCACCATGGAATGGCATTGTGGGTAATGTTGCAAACTGTTAACCAAAGTGAAAATCGTTCAGGGTGGATTTTTTTGTCTTTAAAACACAAATGTATTGCAGTACAAGAAATGCTCTTGGTCAATGAATATTAAGCTAATCCAGCAGTCTGCGTGCGTGTGTGTGTGTGTGTGTGTGTGTGTGTGCGGGTGTGTTTACGCTGAATCACTTGTGTGGCTGTGAACCCCAGCCCATAAGTCAGCACTTTAACCTGACCTGAGTGCATTATTTAATATGAGTCTTTAACATGAGAGAAAATGGGGTCCTGAAGCATGAAAGTGGGGGTCGACTCCCGCTCCCTGTGGCCAACTGCGAAACGAATTCATGGTGCTGTTTTCAATTACTCAAAGTTGAAGCAATTACCGTAACAGAGAACAGACAGGCCGGTGTGTCAGCTGTTTCAGTGCACGTCCTCCTAACTACTCCTCTCTCCACTCTCTCTATACAACTTTCTCTTCTTTATTTTGTCCTGCACTTGCCCAAGTATCTCTCTCTGTATATGCATAGCCTCCCATGTCTCTTATAAACTAATCATAAACGAATACAATTTCATACTCATTTTATATAATACAGGTTTGGAGTGCCCCTGGAACATTAACATATTTTTGTTTTGATATCTTTTCGTCACAATTAAAATTGCTTCCGTGTCATTTCTCGGGCTCTTGTTGCCATTAACAGACATTCCACATAAACGAATATAAAACAAAATGTGTAATTTGTTCTCATTGTAAAGTTTTTGTGTAAAGAGACATTTATTTAGCCTTTTTTTGGAAGGAGTCTCCAGTGTCCGAGCTTTTTATAAAGCTGTAGTTTTCCTTCCAAGGAAAATCTCCAAGACGGAGGGCTTTGTGGTGTCTTGGTAACTTGACATTGTGCTTTTTTTTTTTTTTTTTTTGACATAACGCTGAGAGAGAGAGAGAGAGAGAGAGAGAGAGAGAGAGAAAAAAGAGAAAGTTTTGCCTGTTCTCCACGCAGCCGTGTGGGTTTCCTCAGGGTTCTCCGGTTTTATCCGACCTTCACAAAAATCCCAGTAGGTGGATTGGTTACACTAAATTGCTGCTTAAGTGTGAGTGAGTGTGTGAACAGTGTCCTGTGACACCTGAGGGTGTATTTCCACCTTGCGCCCTACGTTCCTGGGATAGGTGCACAGCCCTAAGAATAGGATAAAGCAGTTACTGAAGATAGGTGAATGAATGAATGAATGATATAGAAAACATACTGTAGCTTGACAACATCTTGAAAACACGTGTTCTAAAGACTTTACTGTCACCGAGTCCTGCAGTATGTGCTCTGAATCCTTGCCTGAACAGTATCTGAGCTGACATGTTGATTGTTTTATTCATTTTGCTTATTTGTGCAGTTTAGGGCCTTAGTTTGTCTCGAACACGGATTACAGACAGAGAGTAAATACCAGTAAATAGCACAGAACGACTTAACAGTGGCGTCATCCACACGTGACTCGGCTTGATGTGGCTCTGTTTCGCCTCTGCAGCTTTGCTGGGATATTAAACTTAAAGCTTATTAGCCAGGTTGCAGTGAAATCATGCTTCCTGTGATGATTTCTCGACGCCGGGCGTTTGCAGTAATGTGGTGCGTTTCTCGGCTCACAGGTCTGTGAGGAATGAAGGCACTCCAGAGAGCAGCGGGTCATTAGTGAAGGTGTGATCTACAGTATGCTTATGCTTCCCGTATGGAAGTGTGGCGTAATATCAGTTCATACAAACAAGCTTCTCTCTGTCTTTCTGTCTGCAGTGGAAAGCTCATGATGGCATTATTCTAAAGGTGGACTGGAATTCTGTGAATGATTTGATTCTATCTGGAGGTGAAGACTGTAAATATAAGGTAAGAAGTTTCTAGAACCATCCACGGGGTTCTCATGTCAGTCCGTCAGTAATATGCACTCATGTTGTTGTTATTATTTTTTTTTTTGTCTATTCGTATTGCCTTGTACAATGCAGGTCATTATCTTTATTAACACAATTTATAATGAAGTTTTTTTTCATTAGATGAATACATAATTCTGATTGAATTTCTCAGCTCTGATTAAATTAATGACTTTCTAATGCGTTATCATTTCTATTCCGACAACTCATTCACAGGGACTTGTATTGCGGATGATCCATACAAATGGATTAAAAAATATTGTGTAATTGCTGACAGGGTGAAGTTTTCTATAAGGACGTGTTTATTCACATTTCTGGAAGGAGTCTCCATTGTGAGTGCTTTCTGACAGTCGTAGTTAAAGCATAGTTAAGTTTTCCGACACGGGAAAATCTTCAGGGCTTTGCGCTTTGTCGGATTTTTGGTAACATGACAAGCTGCATTTTTTTTGTCTTCTTGACTTCAGAGAGAGTAAAAAAGCAAGACTGGTGAGGGAACACTGTTTAGAGCTGCTGTAATGTGTAATGCAATGGAATTTGACCTGTTGTAATGATAACAGGCACTTATGTGATGTTCCACAACATAATGTAGCATTAAATGGATTAAAAGTATGATATATGGTTCATTAATAAATGAAATTTGTTAGTATTGGTGATAAATCGTTGATAAATAATCAGCTTCATGGTGGTAACAGAAACTCTGCTTCACGTTACGTCGCATCCCGATACCCCGTCATTGATTATTTTCCTGGAATAGCACACCCGTTGTGTTTTATTTCTTCCTAATTGCGCTAAAGTCTCTCTCTCTCTCTCCGTGTTTCTCTCTAAATCAGGTGTGGGACAGTTATGGGCGGCCCCTCTACTCGTCCTCCCCCCACGACTACCCGATCACCTCTGTGGCTTGGGCTCCTGATGGCGAGGTGTTCGCTATGGGCTCCTTCAACACCCTCCGTCTGTGTGACAAGACTGGGGTAAGAAAAATACACGCAGTCTCGCGCACATGTACACACCCAAAATCACACTTACATATACACCCAGAAAACCGAGGAGTCCCAAAAGCGTTACAGGCCGTAGCTCTGACCCCTGGCTGCCCTCTGATATTTTCACAGATTAACAAACTCTTAGTCATTTTTCACACCTAAAATGCAAAATGTAATCATTTTCTCTGCATAGTTCGCCATTGTGATCTTTTTATTGTTTTTTAAATCCAGATTTAATCAAATGTGTTTAAAGCAAACAGATGTTACTTTCGTTGTTTTTTCATACATTATACTAATCTTACACCATAGTGTTGTTGAATTCTCGATTCTCGATTCTCGAATTCTCGATTTATTTTCTAGAACAGCAGCTCTGACAGTAGTGCCGGCTGTAATTCAAATCACAGGTTGATATTAATTTGCACGTTCTAATATGTTATCGTTTCTCTAGTAACTGCTCAATCACAGGGCCTTGTATGGCAGGCACTCCACATAATCTAAGCGTAAACAGTTTATTTCTTTTGTTATTTAGCAAAGAAATGAATAATTATTGTTGATATGGTAAAATTTTCTATTAGGAAAATTGCTTATTTAACATTTATGGAAGGAACCTCTAGTGCTAGGCTTTTTAACGGTCAGAGGTAAAGCTGTTTGTGTAAGTTTTACACCATGGGAAAGTCGACAGGAAGGAGGATATTGCATTCTGCAGTTTCTCAGCAAGCTGCAATTATTATTATTATTATTATTATTATTATACATGAGAAAGTGATGGAATGACTGGTTATAGCTGCTATAACACAAACTGGCATGTGATAACAGGAATCAGCATTAAATGTAACTATAAATGGATAAAAATGACAAAATGTAATTTTTGTTAACAAAGAAAAAAAAATGGCGTAAATGGAATAAAACACTTTGGCAACTTCAGGGTGATACTGGTGGTAACAGCTTCATGTCAGGCCACTTCACAACACCCTGTCGTTGATTTATTTTCCTATAACAACACACCCCATTGTGTTTATTCCGTACTTACATGGTAAGGAAGTCAGAAGCAGGAGAGACTGGGTTGTGTAAGGGTTTCTTGTATGGGAACAAAACTGTAATCGTTTCACCTTGACGTTTTTGTACAAGGATCCTGTCTGTCTTATTTTCCAGCTGAAAGTCCAACATGCAAAATAGCTCGGTCTTGCTTTTTAACTCTATCTTGGACCCACAGTTAGCGTATTATCTTCTGAGAGCCCTCAGGAAATAAGATTTCACATACAAGGAATTAGGGTAAATTGAAACAAAGCAGGTAGACAGGTACTGAGCAAAAATACAGTAAAATACATTAAAAATAGAGCAGAATGCTAGATGTGCACATAACGCTAGAGAAATAAAGATGAGCATATGCAACTCTTCAGTGTGCTCATGCGCAGACATCCTGCTCACTGACATTGTTTAGTTTCTATAGTCACTAATACTGATTGTGAGTTAACTAGTTAGAAACAGCGAGAAGAAAAAGTCGTGCAACTGCACGGTCTGGGTCTCGAGAGGATTGGACCAGATGTAGTCTTTATTCTCTCCAACCATTAATCAGCACTGAAACTTCTTGGCTCCATTGTCAGCGTTGATATGTCATTGCTCTGTCAGTCAGTTTATTGCGCTCCAGTACGGCGTTTCTAAGGTTGCCAGGTTATGGAAGAAATCCATAGTGTGCAAGGTTAATAAGGACTGCGTGTAGAGGGACGCTGCTGCATCAGATTTGAGTATCAGGATGCCGTGTTTGCGAATTCTTTGTGTAGAGGAGTGGGCGTGTGTTTGAAGTTTTGTCAAAAGACAGCAGTAGAGGAGGAGGACAAAAACAATGGCTGGGGAGGATGAGAAGAGATTCACAGAAACCCGCTTTTGAAAGTTTCCAGCCTCTTCTATCTTTCGAAAAAACCTCACTGCTCATACTCTCTGCCTCTCTTTCTCTACCGCAGTCTTTCACCCTCTACCTACCTCCTTAAATCTCTCACCGCTGAGCTAGTCTTCTCGGCTTCTCTCTCACACCTACGGTATACATTGTGTACAGCACACCTGTGAAGGAGAGTCCTGTTCAATTAAACAAGCAAACCAGTTTCCACAGGATATCTTGTATCATTATATTCAGGAAAACGGATATAATACAACATTTGCAAGCTATGGACTTTCCTTTGTTTTTCTAAATATTGCCTGTATATTGAACTACTACTTCTGCAATTATCAAGCATTTAAAATATCCCTGCATGCAAATGTATTCAGATTATATATGGTGGCATTTAGGTCAGTTTCTTTTTTTTTTAACAAACATGGTAATTTCACTTTATTTCTTTTAAAACAGATTTACTTTTATTTAAAACTGATTCTACCCACGATATAGTACTATATGATCTCAGTTTGTGATGTCACAAAATATCTATCACATCCAATATGCAGATTATTTGGTGATGAGGTAACCATAAAACCCGTGCCAAGCTAATTAGATATCCTGGCTTATGTCAGTGGTTAAAATGATTAATAATCAATGAGCACCCTGATTATTTTCCAATAACAGCACATTCTGGTGTTCTATTCCTCTTATACCACAACAATTTGACAACGATTACAACTTGTTATTTATTTAAGAGTGACAGATCTTACTTTCTGTCGATTTATAGCTGCATTTAATGTTGTGAAGCACCAGCAAGACATAATACTTCCTGCTATCACTTGTATTATAGTAGCTATAAAGTGTCATTCCTTCACTACCCTCCCTTTTTGTTTCTCAAAGTTAATAAAAAAAAAAAAAAAAAAAAAGTGTCGTCATGGCTCTGAGAAACAGGAACACGCAAAGGTCTTCTCTAAGATTTTCCTGCTTCTTTTCCCCAATTTTTAAAAAAATTCGCAGCATGTGCGCGGTGTTTAAACGTGTGAAGCTGCTGACTCTGACCCGCAGTGAGTGTGTGTCTGTGTTTTATGAGTGTGGTGGTGAAACGGTTAACAACCCGTGAGGAGCCTCAGCGTTACTTCCATGACTAATGGGCAGGAGTTTCATTCCGTATCTACTACAATGAAACCTTGCACTTGGCAGAGTGCTGGCTCAGCAGGAAAGCCTGGCTCGTTTAACCCTTCACCTCCAGCAGGACTCCACTTAGACGTCAAGGGCACACTGCCCCCTCTGCCCCCTCCACCCCCTTCTCTACTGCCTCCTATCTGGTGTGCACTGGGGCATCTGTAAACATGTGGATTACTAGACATACATTTAGGAGCTCATATACATTCTCAAAACAGGGTGACACTACACAGATAAGCTTGTAGACATGTGATACCGTGTGTGTGTGTGTGTGTGTGTGCGCGCTTGCACACTTATCTTGACACTGCCCTGATCCTAACCCCCTTAAGGGCAGGAACTGGCAACCTTAACCACAAACAAGGGGTCCCACTGATTAGGGTTACTGAAGTCAAGTTCAAGTTGCACATTAAACTCACGAGTGTTAAATTAACTTAAATTAAATTCACTCCTGCAGGCTTGAATTTGAACCGCATCATTACACAGTGTGTGTGTGTGTGTGTGTGTGTGTGTGTGTGTGTGTGTGTGTGTGTGTGTAAATGGCTACGTGAATGACCCTGACACAAAAAGTAGTCTGCATGAACATATTTCGAATGAAGTGTGTCCTGATGTCTTTTGTGCCAATTTGAGAATGCAAGCATATCTGTGTGTGTGTGTGTGTGTGTGTGTGTGTGTGTGTGTGTGTGTGTGTGTGTGTGTGAAAGAGTGTGGGGGTGCACACACATGTGCCCTCTAGACAACAGTCTATTTACGAGTGGCTGCAGCTGGTGTCTAGCGTCTGGGCTCTGTCACAATCCGTGACACCGTGTCACCCCTACTAACAAGTGTGACTCATACTGCAAGCTCTTCTCCCTCTCTCTCTCTCTCTCTCTCTCTCTCTTTTACTCACGCGCACACACACACACACACACACATACACACACAGCATACTGTGCATTTCATTGCACAGTAAATCTGAGAACTGTTTTGACTCGGACTCAATTTTCATTGAATTCTTAATTCTGGTTAGTCAGAAGGTGTTTATAGAAATTAATTTTCTATAACCGCACAACTGCAAGGCAACTCGCAGATTTCTAATAATGCACTTGTGTATACACCTATGTAAGGAATAAAACACTTGCAGTTATAGGAAATTAATCAACGAAGGGCTGCCGTGATGCGGCCTGACGCGCAGCACAGTTAATGTTACCATTACATAACAACAGCAATTTGCCAATCATTACAGTTTTTTATTTCTTAAAGAATGCACTTCAAACATTTTTTCCGTTTATTGTTGCATTTAATGTTGTGAAACGTCCATGGATGCCTATGTTATCACTTATGTTACAACAGCTTGAAGTTACTAAGGCAAAAACAAAAACGAAACGCCACTTGTTACCAAGAAACCAGAAAACTTACTGTCTGTTACAAAGCGCTGACACTGGAGACTCCTTCCTAAAATGTTAAATAAACATCTCTTCATAGAAAACAAGTCCCTGTGGTAGTCGTTACTATAGAAACCATAGCGTATTAGAATGAGTGCATTAATATAAACGTGTGATTTGTCTTGCAGCTGGTACTACTGCTGTTATAGGAAATTAATCAACACTTTCTGAGCAAAATCAGTTAAACACACAGTGCAGTTATCTCTCTACTGATAAAGTTTGTAGATCTTTGTGTTCCTAAGCTCTGTGTGTATTGCAGTGCGTTGGTGGAGAGCGTGAACGTCTAAAGCTGTTTTAGGAATCACTAATTCTGTGTATGGTACTTAATGGCCATGTTGCTCCTGTAGCATGAAGTAAAACTGTTCCATATGTGCGCGTATCGTTCTCTACATGTGTATGTGTACATATGTGTGTGTGTGCATCCACAGTTTTGCTTTCAGTTTTATTCTGCTCCTGCCGTGCTGCGCTCTACAAACCCAAACTAAGCCTGAACTCAAAAATGAAGCGAGTCTCTCTTCCAATGATAACAAAGCTGGAGTTCAGTGTCTCGCATGCTGACCCCGGCCCTCGGCCACATCGTTTGCTGCGTGTCAGGGGCTAAATAGGAACGGTGTGATGGATGATTTCGCCTCCTCTCTTTCTCCAGGCTGGAAATGTGGCCTGCTGTCCACTAATTAGCCAGAACAAATGTTACCGTGAGGTTATATTTACCTCAAAAGAGGTCATTTTAGACTTTTAGCTAATGAAAAGTGTGAGCCTCTACTAGTCCCTAGTGGACTTCTGTAGGAAGGTCTGACCTATATCTGTCTTTCTCTACACCCTCACCTCTCTCTTTCTGTCTCTGCAATCTCTAAGAGATAAGTTGTCATACCCGCATGCCAAATTTATAGCTCGTGACTGCCAAGAAAGAATGAGACCGCTGGTATCAGTTATAATTTAGATGTTATTTGCTGCTAGACACGAAAAGCCCAGAATTGGGCCACAGAACAGTGATTTAATATCTCATGCTGTGATTTTCGTGCAAGAAGTGCAGTCTCGGCGTGCCCCCCCCCTTTCCCCCCCTCCTTTTTGTAGGTTAGAGATAGCTGCTTGTGTAAGTCTGTAAAAAGGAAAAAAAAAAAAAAAAAAAACACAGTGAGAAGATAAACTTGTGGTTATCTGTGGCTTCACTATGTCGCTTTGGCAGAGTGGGTGTCACAAATCGTGCTCCGAGCTGCAGAAATTTCGGAGTCATATGCTGCGAGGTCACAAAGATCTGGTCCAGTTCCGACTGGTTGAAGGTTCCAGAAAGCTTAAAATAGGGCCGTGCCAGTGCGTGCAGGGCGTCTGGAAAGCGGACCGAGATCTAGCACCGTTTGAACTGATGGTGCCATCAATGGAGCATGAAAGAAGGTTGGGGGGGTGAGAGAGAGAGAGAGAGAGAGAGAGACGAGTGCAGATTTATGAGTCTTTTTCTCTGAGACTTATCTGTTTTCATCACACGAGAGCTCAACCCCAGCCGCGCAGATGGAGAGAGCGTCACTATTAAATCGACATGAGAAGGGGGGGCTGTGTGTGTGTGTGTGTGTGTGTGTGAGAGAGAGAGAGAGAGAGAGAGAGAGAGAGGGACAGAGAGAGGGAGAGGGAGAAAGCACAACTGTGTGGAAAAACAGCAGATGTGGAGGGGTTGGACAGCAGAGACGGAGAGAGGGAAAGAGAGAGAGGCGAAAGGAGAGAGCAGCGAAACAAAGAGAGTCCTGAGTCAGCAGCAGTTTTCTCCCTAGGCAACTGGGTTGGGCTTCTCCGTCCTCTCTCTCTCTCTTTCACACACACTTTTGCTCCCTTCCTCCCTCAAGCATTAGGCAGCAAAAGAGGTGGAATAGTGAAAAAGGCCAAAGGAGACAGAACTCGAGGAAAGTTTTTCATTTGACAGGAGCACATTTATCAGCCTACACTTTGCGTAAAAAGAGGCTTTGACATGTTTAGCTCTCCAGGATGATCCTAGCCAGTTAAATTAGTGTGCACTTTATTCCACACTATATATTGTTTTCTACAACTGTGGTTTGCAAATTTTGTTGTCATCCTCGTACACTTATTTATTTTTTTATAATTGCCCCCACTTGTCCTATTAATACATCTGGATGAAGGTACCTACAGTACTAGAGATGTTTTTTCGACAAGCGTGTGCGTTCTGTTCTGAGTTTAATGGCTACAGCCAGGTAAAACAGCCATTCAGACGTATGGCAGCTCTGAGGACCGCTGCCACTAAGCCTGCTCCCAAGACAGTAGCTTTTTTGCTCAGTCTACACTGAGTTTGTGTTCTACACTCTGTAAGGTGGGCAAAGAGCTTTTTTTTTTTTTTTTTTTTTTTTTGTAAGACCTGTATGGTACATATCTCATCTCATATCAAATTTATATTTGCAGCCATTTTGCATCCTAATATTTCCACGCACATGAATGTTTTCATTTATGGCCATTAGGCTGAATTCGAACACAGACTTTTACACTTCATGTCGCTTTCTTAAATACAGCCGAGTAAAAGTGAAAGGAACACGCGGAGCACCACTGGCAAACACGCACACTGGAGCTATCCGTTATAGTTGGCAAAGCAGCTGGGTGGACTGGTCCTATAAAATGTTTAAATGTGGCAGTTCTCTCTGAATGCGTCTCTCACTTTTTCTTTCCCCTTTTCTGTAAGGGTGAAGTGGGGGAGGGAGGTAGAGTGAGAGAGAGAGAGAGAGATAAATGACAGCCTCAGACACTGGTCTGCCAGCCCCTCTGGCAGAGTCATTACTCCCTGGGCCATTAAATCAGTACCTTCACAGACAAGGCAAACATGTCAGAGAGAGCACGAGGGAGCAGCAGGATCAGGGTAAGAAGGAAAGAGTTCAGGGTAAGAAGGAAATTAAAAGAAAGAGTTAAGGTGAGAGAAAGCGAGGCAGTAGATATTATCACAGCATGGGCGTGGTTTCATGCGTATAATAATTATGCATTGTGGACCCGTTTAAATAAAGTCTTTGTTGCATGCAAAGACAGATGACAGCTCTGTTATTTGATGAGGATTATAGTCTATAAGCAAATGGCCGGTGGTAAAGTGGATTTAAAAACAGATTCTAAAATTACATACTGTATGTGTGGTAACATGGCACATGCCTTTTAAGGATATTTATCTCACATTCAGCAAAGTTCACATCAGCCTCCAGAGCCAAACTCTTTTGTCTTACCAATATATTAAACTTAAAAGTTGCTTAAGTAAGGAATAAACCATTTTGAGGTGTACTGTTCTCGGAAAACAATCAACGATGGCGGTGTAATGCATCCTAACGCAAACTTGAGGTACATTTACGGTTGTGGATTGTTTGCAAAATAAGTCACCAATCTCTCTTCTCTTCTGTTTCTTGAAGTTTATAAGACAAATTGCGGCTTGTCATGTTTCTCATGTCATGTTTCACATGTCAACCGCAAGGCCCCTCATGTCGGAAAACTGGGAAAACAAAGCACTGACGCTGGAGACTCCTTCCAAGAATGTTAAACAAACTCCAAAAAAAAAAAAAAAAAAAAAAGTTTAAACTTCCCCATATTAACAATTACACTTTTTAAAAAAAGAAATCTATTAATGTGGAGCAGACACCAAACAAATCCCTGTGTAAATTGCTACTATAGAAGTGATCACGAATCCCAATTGAGAATTCAGTATTTTATATTTTAAACTCCCAAGAACAAAAGCATTAATTCTACTTGTGTAGTAAAAGTGATTGTGAGTCGTGTACCGTCTTGTGTTGACGCACTGAATCAGAATGGCTTGCTCTGAGATGGAAGTGTAAATGTGCAAAAGAAAACAAATCTTTGCAGCTTTCCTTTTTTCCCCCCTCAGCTGCAAATTTGTCTACGTTTAATTGCTTGGACCGCTTGTGGGGACGTTCTGTTGAAAACCTGCCAGTTATCAACTTGGCAGTGACAGTAAAGTATTATATTTGTGATTTTTCAGCCTGATAAGCAGACCATTAATTCACACTCAAGTGATTTCTTTAATCTCTGATGTAGGTTGGCGCGATTTCTGTTGCCACAGAGCAAATGTGTGACAAACGATCTGTGGCTGCTGTTTGATTGCGGTAAAGTTACCTTTTAGCGTTACTGAATACATTTCGTGTCGCTCTCCATTTTGATTTAACTTTTGGCTTCAGAACTGGGCCGTATCCATGGACTCCTGGACTCCTCTCTTCCTCACTTAACCCCTGCATCAACTCCTGGATGCGAAACACTGCCAGCTGCGTTTTTATCAAGGGAGAGAGAAATGAGAAGAAAGTCTACGTGTTGAAGCTTAACTTTTCCCTCAGGCCCAGGCCACTATTTCTTAACACCACATGGGCAGCAACAGCTCCGATGTTTGACGCTGATTAATTTATTAGCTGCTTTTCCCAAAGGCTGTAATTTGCTTGTCGTCTTTGCGCTCACGGCTAAGTAATGAGCTGCTCAAGTAGCTGTCTCTTGGGTTGGGAGTGGCTGTCTGTCTTTCTTTCTTTTTGTCAATTTTGTAGCAGTGTAAAATGTAAGCCATCTTAATTTATTTGCTTAATATTAATCTCATGCTTAATTTAACTTAATCAAATGGCTTTACGAAGTGCCCAGAAGTCTTATGCTTTGTTGTCGTTGTGCTAGCTTGAAAGATTCCGTACTCAAGATTTAGCATTACTCCAGCAGTCACTGGAACTTAAAGTGAAATGGTACGAGAGCTGAGAAACAACCACAACTACATGAACAAGCCATGCTTGATGCTACTATAGAGCGATTTGTTTTTGCAGGACAAATGCATTCTATAGGGCATTTGATTAGAGGCTAATTTTAATGAGTACTCGATAAATAATCAAAAATCTGTAACCTTTTTCCCAGAAAAAAAGCCATACAATTAAAATAAGAATATCTACAATAAAGCATTTTGTCCTTTATTATTTTTTTGGATATATACTGGCTTATTTTCGTCTTAAGTCCCAAGACACGTGTACTGAAACTTCAGAATTTCAGAATTGCTGTACTGGTCACACTACACAGCGTTTATCACTACACAAGCAAGTGGCTTGAAAGGTCCCCACCAAAGAATGCCAGATCCCCAACTTCAGCAGTCTATCATGTCTGCACTATTTAATACAGAAACAAAAAAAAAAAAAAAAAAGGAACTAAAAGAAAACTGATGATTGTTGTGGAAACTAAGACAGAGTGGATTGTCTGTACTGCAAAGAGAACTGGTGCTATAGTGCAAAGAATTGTAGCTAGTTTTTAAACTGTGCACCTACAGGAACCGTGTTTGTTTTTATTTTTCTTGTTCCTAACAACCGTATGGATATGACTCGGCAAATAATTTCTTATAACAGCATTTTTATTGTGCTTATATTTTGCCCTCTTCCTCCCACACAAATAGCTGAATGATAAAGTGGATTCAGGGATGTGCTGCGCGTTACAGTGGGTGAAACTGATTTCCTCTGGGACTCTTATTGCTCAGTGCGGTTCTGTTCTTCTTACACTACAAGATTCATCACAGAGAATATCAAACACGATTGAAAATTTCGCATCTGTGAAGACTGCAAGACAAGGAAATTGTAGCAAAAGTCATATCAATTTTGACTAACCATTCCAGGATTTTTCAGTACAATGCTTATACAACATTTTGGATATTTTTCCAAAAGCTCCACCAAGTTAAGTTTATACACCCAATGTCAGTTAAACCTCCTAACCCCCTCCCCCACTCAGGCCTGACCTTTGCTCTTTGACCCACCCGGGGTTTAATTTTTCACCCCTTTGGCAGCCCTCCAGGGGCCTCCCTTAATTTAGCCTTCACCCTTGACAGAGAGGAGAGCAAGAGGCCAGGCTGTGCTCATATTGTTTTTGGAGAGTGGACCTGTTTAGTATTACACATGCTTAATAAAGGTCTTTTAGTTCATACTTAATAGTGTAGTTATGTTCTATAAACCTGCACCATCAGGAGAGAACGCAGGCACTCTTCTGTTTCACGTCCACATTATTGAAAGTTGCGTTTGTTGGTGCTATTCCTGACCATGCTGTCATTCGTTCAGTCGTACCAGTTGTCCAGTGCTAGTACACTGCACCGTACTTTGCCATGTTCTACTAAAGACTGCCAGAGGAGCTCACTGTGATGCATACGTCGCAAGAAGAAGAGAGCAACAAGTAAATGTGAGGTTGAGGTTGGAGCAAATGCGAGTATTGAACATGGCTACGAGCATGAGGCACGAATGACTAGGCCCTGATTCTGCGCTGAGTCGAGCTGTGCTGCGTGCAGTGGTGCTAATTGAATTCTGCTGGCCAGCGCACAGCTGGGCACTGCTGATGAGTCCCAGGGGAGTGGCCATGTGTGGATAGTTACAGTGTTGAGACTGAAGCCGAGCGTGTAGCCATGTGAGGATCCTTTACCCCCCCCCCCCACACACACACACACACACACACACACACTCTCTCTCTCTCGTGTGCTCTCATTTTCTCTCTGTGTCTTTCGTCTTCCTGTCAGATCATGTATTAGATTAGAGATATTTGTAGGTCATTTCACAGCACTATTGAATTCGCAAAACTGAATGGTCAGAAGGTGTCGATTAATTTTCTATAACAGCAGCTCTGACAGTGGTTCCGGCTTTTATTTAATATATATATATTCTCCAGTGTCAATGCTTTGTAAAAGTTATTCATTTTTCCACCATGGGAAAGTCTTTGGATGTTTCTCTGTAATATGATGTGTTTTTTTTTTTTCTTTTTTTTTTTCCACCTCATCAACTTTAAGAAAGAGAGGCAACTGTTTACAGCTGCTATAGAGTACATGATAAAAGGAACTAACTTTCACTGACTTTCCACATTAAATGTAACATTAAACAGACTTTCCACATTAAACGTAACTATAATTCGATAAAAAATGGCATCATTCAATAATTAATAAAATATCTATTCATAAAACACCTCAGGACATACAGTTTTAGGAAAGTCAACTCTGGGGTGGTGATCAGAGCACCCTGTTGTTGATTAGTTTACTATAACAGCACCCCATAGTGTGTTTTATTATTTACTATACTATTACTACTTGAAGTGCAATGTGGTCTGTTTTTATGTACTTTAAACTTTTATTAATCCTAACTATAAACAGATAAAATGTACGGCATGTTCGTCGTTGTTCATGTGAAAATGTAATCATTGGCAAATTGCTGTGGCTTAAGGGGAATAAAACACTTCAACCTGTCGTTGATTATTTTCCTATAATAGCACGTCACAATGTGTTTTATACCACAGAATGCATTTAAAAATCATTTATAATGAACAGATAACTTTCTGTACCACAAATCAGTCTGGCTTTACTGCAGTACAGTGCAATGTTCTTACTGTCCCATAAAAAAAAAAAAAGGTAAATCATTACAAACCAATTCCACATGACCAAGGATGCACCCTGTTTTCTGACCGTCTCTTTATCTTCATGCGGATTTGATAGAACCAAAGCCGCTCTGTTTTACCCGTGGGGTAGCTGAACACATTCGTCTGCAGTTGTCGACATTTTAGCGCAAATAAATTTTTGCATTTGTGCAGTTTGTTTGTTTTAAATCCTCCTTTGTTGTTTGGCCCAAACGATGAGCTTGTATGCAAGCTATGAGTATGTTTTGATGGACTAAAGTGTCGCTTCAGTTCAGGTTATGACTGATATTTTGTTTAGACGCGAGCTACACGAAAGGCGCACACATGCACACGCCCAGCTCCTGAGTTATTGTAGCACTGTGCGTGAACTTCAGAATGCCCTCGCTGGAGTGGACGTACTGCCAAAACAAAGAGAGTGGGAGTGAGAGGAGGGGTTAATCGAGAGGTTTTGGACAAAGACAATGAACTACAACTCCGCTTCTTACAAGCCTAATCTGTTTTATGACACAGTTGCTTTGGCAGCACTTAGAAGGCAAGTAATAATCGCTTTGTATTCCGCTGTGAAGCCAGGAGCCTTTGAGAAGGGAAACTTATTTACTGCGAGGGCTTTAAGAGACACGAGCCGAACTGCACTCGCATCATCGAGGAATGCCCAGACACGACCGATATATCTTATCATCTGAGGATGGATATTTGATGTCTGCGGTTGGCTGCATTTTTATGAGGCTTACTGTGCATGGGTCTGCGGGGCTCCTCTCTCTCTCTATCTACCTCTCTCTCTCTCTCTCTCTCTTTCAGATATTGAATAGAGAGATAGAAGGATAAAGCATAGCAGTGAATCTCGCTGAGATTAGGCAAGCTCAGACATGGCGGTGCCATGGGACGTTTCGGAGCAGGTCTTTTTTATGGGCTGGAGTGCTCGTTGCGTTTGATAGTGTGTAATTTAACGCAATGGGTCAGGCTTTATTATAAAGCTCAGTACATTAGATGCACGTCGTCTGGGCCCACGCAGCAGTTGACATGCAGTCTGCCAACCCTCCCTTAGTTGTGTTTTGTTTTTCATATTAGTTTAGGTCAGGCTGAGGTTCTGCTTCTTTCAGTTCAACAACACACACACACTTCTGCACTTTATCCCAAGCCTGCTCTGGCATTATCTAAGAATAAAAAATAAACAACTTAAAGAGCCATTACTGGTTCCACAGGGTTTCCTTTCAAAGCCTCTCTTGCCAGCTTTAAATCTTTAAACAGCCATTTGCTAGATCTTACGATGAACAAGTGTGGATAGACACAACCTGAGAAGTGTGAGTGCGCACGTGTCCTGTATTTTCCATACTGTATTATAGCAGATGTTTTTACTTTCGACGTTTACAGAGACACAAATACATTCTTTCACCAATAACGAAGAAATAAATACAGATACATGAAGGTACATACGCTTTAATAATTATCATGCTTCTAAAACAAAGCATCGTTACTGGTGATGTATCACTGGCTGTTTTGGTAAGGATCGTCCGTGAAATGTGAAACGTGAAACGTGAACTACGAAACCTAGGTTACATGCTAGCAACATATGGCTCATAAACGGTCACTGAACACTTAATCCTGCAAAAGAGATTCCAAAATTAACTGCTTATATAATGGCTTAAGCACCACATTATAACCTTGTGCTGAAAAACATTGAAATAAAAGGAATTCAAGGAACCCATGATTGTAGGGCATTAAAACATTAGCATGAAGTTTATTAACTTAGAAATAGAAAGTGGGACAGAAATATTTGTTACCAAATTATATATATATATATATATATATATATATACACATTACAACATGCCAGGTCTATTTATGTATTTTTATAGCACAACTTAAACAATAGGTTAATATTAATGCACTCATTCTAATATTGTATTGTGTCCATAGTAACAGCTCATACACAGGGACTTGTACGGTGGTCGCTCCAAGTACTCTAAGACTAATAATAAACAGATTTAAAAAACATGTCTTGTTTAACAAAGTAAAACGTATAATCATCAATGTGGTGACGTTTTTTTTGTTAGGCGACATTTATTTAACATTTATGGAAGGAGTCTTGGTTGTAAGCGCTTTGTAACAGTTATGGTGCTTTGGGAAGTTTATCAGGACAGGAAAGTCTTTAGGACTGAGGAGCTTATGCTTTTCGGTTTCTCTCTAAAATGACAAGCTGTTAGAGAGAGAGAGAGAGTTAGAGAGGCAGGCTGTTGAGGGAATGACTGTTTATCATGGCTATAGCATATGTAAGTGAGAACAGGTACTAACTTATCTCTCGGATGGTCCATAACATTAAATCTATCTATAACCCATTAAAATGCACGGTGTGTTGTACATTAATAAATGAAACCTTGTAATCATTGGCAATTGCTGGTACACAATCCAGACTGTGCTTATATGAAGGGGGTAGCGGCACTCCGCTTGAGCGCTGTGCTGCATCACACCCCCCTGGTGTGCATTATTTTCATATAACTGCGTAGTCTGTCATGTGCTATTCCTTACTTATACTCAGGGTTCTCAAACTTCATTAGCCAGGGACCCCTTTAACTGTAAAGTAAATTACAGATTTATTTGATGACTAATGTGCACAGTAATTTTCTTTCAAAAAAATTACACACACACAGACATATATATGTATATATAACTTTTTTTGGGCCAAAAATCCACTTCTGGATTGAGTATCGGCCTCTTGTATGCACTATAATACATTTTCAACACAGCAGCCACAAATACCACAAATACGATGATTTTATGAAATATGACATAACTGTGAACTCAAAAGTCTGGTTTATATTTAAGGGCCAGTTGTTATTACGCTGCAGCAGTTAATGTGATCAAAGCATTTTGCCATGGGCTGACGTGAGTGTGAAATTTCTGTTTGTGAGACTTTGTGAAGTGAATATAGTAAAAGTATTCAACAGCAAGTGGAACATGTAGAACTGTACCATTAACCGAGTGATTGAAAAGCACAGCCCATACACTGATCAGAATAAGGTTTTAGCAGAAACTACGTTGGACTACACGCGTTTCTTCAGGTGGACGCTGAGTCCATCAAGCTGAATTCACCCCCCCACCCAACCAACCCCAGCTCTCAGGGGTCAGCGCAAAGCGACATTTACAAGCTCCTCTAATTTACTGAGAGATTGATGAGGAGACTCCCTCCTCTTGACACCCCCCCCCCCCACTCCACCAGCTCCCTCCTCCTACTCCTTTACTCTCACTTTCTTTTTCTGTCTGTGAGTCTCTAGTGTGATAAGAGTAGCTTAGACAGGGCTGCTGAGATAAGCGATGAGGGGACCGTGCTATTAAAAAAACAGGCTTAGGGAACATAAACCATGCTGCTTTATAACTGGCGCCAATCCAAAGCCAAATGATGATCACCTCCTGTCGCTTTACATCTTTTGCAAAAATGTGCACTTCAAAAACAATGGAAAAACACGTTTTATGTCTGCATGAATGGCTTTAACTTTCCCTACCATGAGGGGGCAGTGGTCTAGGTTTGTGATCAAAAATTCGGAAAGAACTATTTGTTCCATCTCACATGTGTGGTTTACCAGAATCATGCCATAATATTCTGATGTATTGTCTGTACTGTTTTAGTAATATGCAGTTTGGGATGTAGCTAAACAAACTACTCTAGCTACCATTTTTACTTCACTCTAGACATTATTTTTTTGGCATTACCGAAGCTCAGATTTGAATGGAAATGTGAAAAACTGTCAGTTTAAAAATGAGTAAAATAAAAAAAAAAGGTTAATTGTACAAAAAAAAAAAATACAGCTTGCTTACATTTTACTGTAAAGTTGTAGTTCCTGATTATCTCAATCCTAGTGCAGCTAGTTCCTATACCTTTCAGTGTTTGATTAATTAATTAAATTAAAATAAGATCCATATTCCTACAACAAAACTAAATATTCCAACTAGAAGTGGTTTCACTAATGCTCAGATATAAAGAGGCTGAGAGAGCAGGAAAGAAGTCACTTAATTTCTGTGGTTGGGGTAAAAATGAAGCTGATGTAAGCAGATGGCTAATTGATAGATTGATAGTTTCAGAAAACTGACATCACCTCGACCAAATATGTAAGGGAAAAAAATGCTTTATAGGAAAATAATCAACAGTGAAGTGGTGTGATGTGGCCTGCCACTAAGTGGAGTTACTGTTAAAACCTTTGGAAGTGAATTATTTTCTTATAACAACACGTTCTGAAGTATTTTATCCCTCTTATCCCACAGCAATTTGCCAAAGATTATGATTTCTTATGTATTAACGAACAGCACATTTATGCATTTTAACCATTTATAGTTTTAATTTAATGTTGTGGAACATCCGCAAAAACAAATTAGTTCCTTTTATCACTTACATTATAGAAGCTATAAAGTTTGGTTTCCTCACCAGCTTCTCTTTTTTTCCTCTCTCTTGAGGTTATTTAGATCAAAGAACTCAGCTTGTCATGTTACTGAGAAACCAGAAAGTGCAAAATCCTCTATCCTGAAGACTTTCCCATGGCGGAAAACCTACTGCCTGACGGTTACACTGGAGACTCCTTCCCTAAATGTTATATAAACAGATACCTCCATCATAATAATTAAACATTTTAGTTTGTTAAATAAGAACACGTTTGTATCTGTTTATTATTAGGTTTAGATTGTGTAAATCGTCTGCCGAACATGTGAACGAGTTGTTACTATAGCGACGAATGCGTTTAAGAACAAGCACAAGCCAGCACTATTGTCAGAGCTGCTATTATAGAAAATTAATCAACACTTTCTGACCGACCACATTTGAGAATTCAGCAGCACTGTAGTACATACTCCCATAAAACCATCCTGAAGAGTACAGCCAAAAAAAGATATTCAGAAATCTCTTAACTAGAAACAGCGTTGTTTTTACTTTTGCAGTTTGGTAAATTCATGACAGAAGCTATAACTAACAGTAAGACGCTAATTTTGACTATACATCAACACGTGAGTAGGTGTATTTACAGTGGCTACATATTTTAATTTACAGTTTCATAACATAAAATTACAAGGTGCTTTTGTATTCGGCAAGTGAAAAGGACAGGAACGGATTTTCTAAATCTACAGACTGTTGCATGTTGAGAGCCCGATTTTGATTTATTCCTCAGTCACACCATTCCGCTCTGTAGACCATAAAGCACTAGGTGAGTTTTCAGAGATGCTTTGTGCACATACACCCGCACTGCTGTACACAGAGACACCAGTGTATTTGAAATGGTGTGTGCTGTATTCGAGGGTTTGACTGAAGATGGCAAGAGGAGCTATATAAAACGTGTAGCTGTGCATTGCATGGCGAGTTCGGTGTGCGCACACATGTAAGCATTGTGTTGCCAAATGTGTGTGCGCCAGCTGGGCTTCTCCGGCCAAGCTCTCCTAATTTATACCACTAGACGAGCGCAAGCCTCCCCTCCGCCTGACAGTATGTGTAAACACTACCCGTGTGTGTGTGTGTGTGTGTGTGTGTCAAATGCCACCCCGCCGATTAGCATCTCGTGAGGAGAAGCAGAGCAGGCTTCTCTCGGTCAGCACAGACATATTTAACGTGGCTGATGTAATGGGGCTGAATCAGCAGATAGTTCTACAGGGAGCCATTAGACTCCAGCATGTGTCATTAACCCCTTCTTCACTCTCTCTCTCTCTCTCTCTCTCTCTGTCTCACACACACACACACAGTCCAGGTGGAGAGAAAGAGAAAGCGTGGATTTAAGTTTGAATGTATTTCATACATCTGCTCTGTCGTCTTTGTTCTGAATATATTCATTTTCTGTTTATTCAGATTATTCATATTTATTGAGTCTGAGTAAAACAATATCGTAGGTACATAGGACAAATATGGTTTGGCTAAAGGGTATTGCTTTGTTTTATATTTTCTTTAACATGTCACAAAGTGTTTGTTAGTTCCTGTTAGCACTTGGGATTTACCAGCTATAAACTGTCATTCCCTCTTTTTTTTGAGGTTATTAAAAAAAAAAAAAAAAAAAAGCAGATTACTGAGAAACCAAGAAACCGCAAACTCCTCTGTTCCGATGGTGCAAAGGTTTGCCTCTGACTGTTACAAAGTGCTAACACTGGAGACTCCTTCCTTGAATGATAACTTCACCAATTATTTTGCACTTTTCTTTTATACTGTTTATTATTACACATAGATTACATGGAGTGTCCGCCATACAAGTCCCTCTCAATGATCACATGTTTAATTTTTTTTAGTTGAAGAATGTGTTTTTAAGCTGTTTTTTATTAGACTTACCCTGCGTTCACACTAGCATGCGATAAAGTGACAGGCGACCATAAATTTTTTTTTTTAATGTGCGATTTCAGCAACAGCACTGCATGACAGCGTGACAAGCGACATGTGACTTGAGAATTGCAAATTAGGTAATGAAGAAGAAAAACAACAAATCCATATGATTGGCCCGAATGATTCCTTGGACCAGTCATATGGCATGCATCGTACCATATTTTTTTCTTTTCCCCTCTCATAATTTTATTTCTTACCTGCGATTAGTTCCTATGTACTGCTTATAACTGTGGCTGTATCTTATATGACCTCTCATTAAATGTGTATAGAGACATTTCAAAGAAAACAGTAACAGAGCTCACTGATGTCTTTGAGAGTGTTTGAAGCTAGTACAGCTAGCTAATGTTAGCCGCTAAGAAGCCTGGCACATAACATGTAAAACAAACAACCAATTTTCACTTTAGTGCATTATTTAATTGTGTTAACTAGTTAGAAGAGGATATATGGATATATAGGTACGTAGTGTTGCCTCTGGTGAGTGTATGTAGCTAGTACAGTTAGCTTGCACTGATAATCTGCTAACAAAGCTAATACGAAGTTTGTCACGTAATGTACGTCAAACAACCAATTTTCACCTTTTTTCACTTTATTTAAATACATTTTTAAGAGAAATAAATCATATACTGTAGTAGTTCATGTGCTGTAGGCTACATTTTGGTCCCTTTCTCATCTTTGCTAAAATCTTATGCAGCACACACCATGCAAGTCCCTATGAATGAGCTGTTACCATAGAAACGATAACATATTACAAGGAGCACATTAATTTAAATCCGACATACTGTCAGAGCTCTTGTAATAGAAAATTCATCAGCACTTTGATTACCATGAGCAAGAATTTTGACATGTTTTCCTGTACTGAGGGGGGAAAACACTCGAAAACCCCTTGTAATGGAAGTCTAAGGGCAGTTGTTGCACTCTCTTAGTAATAATAAACATTTATAATGTGTGATTATAAAGCAGTATAAAACTGTTATACTCCATGCACCTTCAGGGAGAGATGGTAAAAGGAGTTGGATTTGGATTTTTATTACAGCTTTACAGCATGTCAAAGATCTTCCGGCCTTATCAAGGTTATAACATCCGGGCCGCAGATCGCAGTTTCAGCGCATTGTTCCTGGTCTTAAGGGAAAAGAAAAACGGAGGGAGAGAATGAAAGAGAGAGCGCGAGAGCGCCTTTGAGCTGGAGTTTACAGCCCTTTCCCTCTCCCACTCTAATAAGGCTAAAGCGTGGAGAAGCAGCACCTGCCAATCCTAATGGCAAACGTATGTGCAGCGAGAGAGTCAAAAAAAACAATGCAGTGGAAGGAGGCTCCCCCAAAAGAGGGCAGTAGCGTTGACAAAGTGAGACAGAGTCCTGTGTGTGTGTGTGTGTGTGTGTGTGTGTGTGTGTGTGTGTGTGTGTGTGTGTGTATTTTATTTGTGCATTTGGCATACAAGACTCTGGAACATATACAGCGTTGGAAGAAGACGCAGATTCGGATCCAGATAATAAAAGTCTAAGTAGCTGCGTATATCCCTGTGGTTAAAGTGAAGCTCAGCCCTGAAGTGTGTGAAGCTCTGAGCTATAAACTAATTTCCAGCCTTCTGAGTTGTGGTTCAAATTGCACTTCAAGTATAATCACTCAACGTCTTTGACATGTACAGCTAGGTATTATTAACGTTTAAGTTGTATATTACTGCAAGCAAAGGAGAAGATTAGGAATTCTAATAGCATTAGAGGGGACATAAAGGAAGGGAGGTTAATTACTGAGAAAAACATTACATGATGATGAAATGATCTATATGTTAAACAGGGGACACTCCTGGAAACACTATGCTAATATATGCTACAAATATATTATAGTTATCACTCAAATATCTTTAAAAATTTCTAAATATCTGTATTACCCTGAAGAGCAGCAAAGAGGAAGAGTCAAAAAGGAAAGGTTTCCTTTATGACTACATCTTCTTTTAGGAGCAGTGTCATGTAGATGTGTAAGGACATCGGGTGATAGCATGTCGTTCCAAGCATCAGCTTTTCAGCAGACGTTAGCTCTCATCTGCTTCTGTCATGGGAGGGGTAGCATACACTCTCTCCCCTGTCAATCACAGTAACACTAGCCAATCAAGAGCATCTGTGAGCATGTATGTGGAAGAGTGCAGATCTCCTCCAAGTGTGTTATGCTGCGTGTTGAGACAGTATGAGCAGCAGTTTGAAAGGATGTGGTTGGCTGGCTTCACACGTCACCGGGGAAGCACGTGTTAGCCTTCACCCTTCCCGGTTGGTAGCTGTCGTATGATAGCTGGCTGAAGGGTGGGAATTGGCCAAAACCAAATTAGGGAGAAAATGGGGGGGGGGGGGGGGGGAATGGTTTTTTCCAACACACACACAAATGCAGAAAGCAAAAAATGAACAACTAAGTATGCTTTCACACCTGT
>CM075023.1:5084466-5130952 GCA_037576675.1 Pangasius sanitwongsei
AAATGGCTGTAATTCCTAAATGGTAAATGCCATATTTTTGTGGAACGTCTTAAAATAAAGCTGAAAGTCTACACTTCAATCACATCTTGATTGTTTTATTTCAAATCCATTGTGGTGCTGTATAAAGGCAAAATCACAAAAACTCTGTCATTGTCCAAATACTCCCGGGCCTAACTGTGTGTGTGTGTGTGTGTGTATATATGTATATATATGTGTGTGTGTGTGTGTGTGTGTGTATGTGTGTATATATATATACATATATATGTATATGTGTGTATATATATATATATACATATACATACACACAATAACAGCAAAAGAAAAATAATTATACAAAAATAAATAAATAAATATGTGTTTATTTGTGTTTTAGGTCAGGAACGTGCTGAATGATGCAGTGGACACCTTGGAGTTCAGGGATCGAGTTATCAAAGCGTCACTTTCTCATGGTCACCTGGTTGTAGCCACCGCTCTGCAGTGTTTAGTCTACAGGTATTTCACCAGTTACTGCTCTTTACTTTTTATTTTCACCCTTTACTCTTCATTTTTATTGCTCCCTTGCTTTTTTTCTTGATTACGCGTTCATATCGTACTGTGACTCACCCTTTAACGATGATCTCATGCAGTGCTGTGGTCCGACTGTTATTGCATTTATGATTCTTGTATCCTGACCTTTTCACTTATGTCCGTTTTATTTAGTCTCAGTCATATTATTTTAGTAGTTCTAATAATAATTATTTGAAAAATATTATTGTTCTAATAATAAGAACAGTGTTCTGAACTTTCTCTGACAGCACTAAAAACTGGAACACGCCACTGATATTTGACTTGAAGGAAAGCACAGTCAGCCTGATCCTCCAAGCTGAGAGGTGAGACTTTGTGTGTTTTGTTACTCATTTGGTCTAATCTCTGAAGCCAGAAGTTCTGAGCTCATCGTCAGTGGGACGCCAAGAGCGAGTAAGAATACTAGTGCTACTAATGCTAACATGATTTAAATAAGTCAGGAATAAAACATTACATAGTGTGCTGTTACAGGAAAATAATCAATGACAGGATGAAGACCCAAAATGTTTTATGCCTTTTATTCCACAGCCAGAGATGACCATTTTTAAGTTATGAAAAAGTGGCACATTGTACTTTTTTTTTTTTTTTTTTTTAAATCAGTTGATAGCTATAGCTACATTTAATATTGTGGAAAGTCTGCGAAACAAGAAAGTTTCTGTTATCACTTACATTATAGCAGCTGTAAACAGTCGTTCCCTCACCACCTTCCTGTTTTTCTCTCTTATAAAGTTAATGAGACCAAAAAAAAAAAAAAAAGCCGGTTGAATTAGTAAGACAAAATAATGAGTTACTAAGTCAAAATAATGAGTTATGTCAAAATAATGAGATATCTTGAAATAACAAGTCAAAATAACAAGATATTTTGAATTAATGTTAAAATGAGTATGTCAAAATAATGAGCTGCTAAGTCAGAATAACGAGATAATATCTTGAAATAATGAGATACTAGGTCAGAATAATGAGATACTAGGTCAGAATAATGAGATACTAGGTCAGAATAATGAGATACTAGGTCAGAATAATGAGATAATATCTTGAAATAATGAGATACTAGGTCAAAATAATGAGATACTAGGTCAGAATAATGAGATACTAGGTCAGAATAATGAGATAATATCTTGAAAAGTCAAAGTAGCAAAATATGAAGTTAAATAATGAGACACTAAGTCATCAACATTGCAGCTTGCGGTTCAGGGCCTCCATAGACACTGGAGACTCCTTCCATAAGTGTTCTATTAACATCTCCTTACAGAAAAAAACAGATCAACGATTATACATTTTTCTTTGTTAAATAACAACACGTTTTTAACCCCTTTATTATTAGACTCAGATTACGGATAGCGTCCGTATTATAGAATTATAGAAACAATAACATATTAGAAGGAATTATAGAAATGAGCTGCTTTTAGAGAAGATTAATCAACACCTTCTGACCAATCAGAATGACTAAATCCACAGCGCTGTGGTATAAAATTGACTGAATTTACAGTATCAAGCAACTAAATATTTTAACAAATCAGTTAAATAATACTAAATAAAGTATAAACTAATCTATCTTATACTTAACACTACAATATAAAACACAAAACGGGTTGGACTGACACCAGTAACTGATATAGCCGAATGCTATAAAAAATACTGGTCAAAAATATCGTCCAGTCGATGTAGCGGTTTGCTCCGACCCCTACTCCACATGCCCCTTTTTTTGCCCCTACCCTGTGTATCCAGGGCTCCTCTATCACACACCTGCCAAAGCAGTGTGCAGTGTTAGCCAACAGTGAAGCACACTTGAACCGAGACCTGCTCATGTGGAAAAGCGATCTCCATTAGTCATTGGCTATAATGGTTACACTTCTCCAAGGTTATTGTTCATCAGCTCAGTGAAATGAAGCTCTTGGATCGCTGCTAGCTTTTCTTCCCTCTCTTATGAAACCTCGTTTGGCGGAGAAGCAATTGCCGCTTTGGGTTCATTGTTCTCATCCATTTGGGGAAAAAAACACTTCGCAACAGTCGTGAAGTTTTTAAAGCAATGGTACAAATTATAGGCTCTCTTCCCCTTTTGTTTGTTTAGTAAGTTGTTTTCTGAAAGGTTCAATTATGGCCATGCTATATAGCGAACTCATCCATCTTTTTCTCATACTACCCTTGTTTTTTTTCTGTATTTTTTTTTTACGCCTTGTCTCCCATGTAGGCATTTCCTATTGGTGGATGGAGGAGGCATCTACGTGTACTCGTATGAAGGGCGTCTGGTCTCCGCTCCCAAGTTTCCAGGCATGAGGACAGATATTCTGAACGCACAGACCGTCTCACTGAGCAACGATACCATCGCTGTACGTGACAAGACCGATGAGAAAGGTGTGATATGCTTGACATTTTGAATTGCATTTAATTTCACATCTTAGTAATGCCTTGTTACAAAATATTGACACCAAGACAAGTTTACGTATGTTGGAAATGAATATTGAGCGAATATTCTTGTCTTTTGGTCAAGTGACAGTGACGCTTTTCGTCACCCATCAGTGTTGGTCAAAAGCCCCGGGAGCTGCTCAAACATCATTTCTAGCACAAGTGCCTAGAACCAGAAGGAACTGAACATACTGGATCTCATCAAGACATTGTATCTTAATGAGTACCAAAGCAAATAGGAATGTTCAGCTAGTTTTAAATAAACAATCAGAACTTCATATCACCGTCACGTCCACATTTGTTCTGTCACTCCTGTAAAGTTTCTCACAATGCCTCTTACGGCCGTCTGGTTCCAGTCCCTCGAGTTATTGTGAAACACATGTGGACACAGTGGTATGGCAGCTACACTCGGGTTGAGTTTGCGTTGGCCTCCTTTTTGAAAAATCTTCATGATGTAGTCATTCACTCATTTTTAGCTAACTTCAAAAACGATTAAGCTTTTGGTCAGATGAGAATTTACAAAACAATGACTAAGCCCTTTTTCCACTTGCGCTCAGATTTATTCATTTACAGGCGGAATTCTGGCCAAGTGCTACAAGTGCCACAAAACTGAGCTTTTACTAACTGACCAGAAACAAGTGCAAGATGGGTTTGGAAGAACAGAGAGAGCTGCAACCAACACACACACGCGCACACACACACACACACACACACACACACACACACACACACACACAGAGTAAGTACTGATGCTCAGGAGTGCTACAAACACTAGTCAAAATTAAACTATAAATAATACAGCTTAAGATGCTAATAAAATAACAAAAATAATAATAAAATAATTGCATAATAATAACCACAATTATACAAGCAGAATATTGTATATATTACATAATAATATTAATACAAGTTAAAATAAATCATAAAGTAAGTACACACACATATATATATATATGAGAGAGAGAGTAGATATTTATATAAAGATTAATAAAAGTTAAAAGTAAAAAATGATTGAATAATTATTCTAATAATTCTCATTTTTTATTATTATTACTGTAATAAAAATAATCATGCAATTATCACATACAAATATAATAATAATAATAATAATTATGCAATTAATATACTCATAATATACTCATATATATATATATATATATATATATATATAATATAATATTATATATAATTATATAATTAAATTTATAATTAACATTATTAAAGAAACAAAAATAAATGCATTAAAAACAATAATTGTGCAATAAATGTACTGTCTGTATTACATATTAATATGAATATGTTAATATGAAGTAAAACCTTGTGCATAATAAATGCATAATAAAAGTAATTATATAATAAATATACTTTATATATTACATATTAATATGAATAAAAGTAACAAAATGATCATAAAAGAAATGTGTAATAATAACAGCTTTCTGCAATAAATATACTGTATATGTTAAATAATGTTCATAAAGATAACAAAATGATTAAAAAATGTACAATAATAACAATTATTCAGTAAATATGTGGTATAAATTATGTGACAATTTTGGAAGCAACATTTTTACAAAGATACACAGTCTTTACACACTCAAACACAAGGGTACTTTTCTTTGTTGCTGTGGTGGTACCTTTACCTTTTATACCAATAATATTTAAAGTACCTTTAAAAAAAAAAAGATTTAATTGGACTTGTAACTGGACTAAGAATGTACCTTTAGTAGAAAGGTAAAGGTAAAGCTTTAATGGTACACTTCATGCACCTTTCTTAGTGCCCTTTTGTTCAGGAGCCAGTAATATTGTTATTACCACTGGTGTACGTGAAAAAATATAGTAATATACGTAACAACACGGGTCATCTGTTACCGAATTATTCAAACACATCTTGTTTTCTGAAGAAATCATTAGGACTGTTTCTTGTAATGTGACATCTGTCCAAGTGAAACAGGCTGAGTGCTTTGGCTTGATAAAAGCTGGCAGTGGGACGAGTGTCAGTGAAACAGGACATGACACTATGTTTCAATATTATTTTCCCCATCTATGGCTGAAGATGTTTATAGGCAGTCATATGGCACTGCAATTCGAAGGAAGATTATGTAATCTTCCAAGTGAGTGATACTGATAAATTGCATACAGTTTGACCAGGGATATGAGCTAACAAGACAAAAAGTCAATACCTGAATGGAGCTCATGTTCTTATGCTCTCTATTCTTTTTCAGTCGTCTATTTGTTTGACGCTCAAACAGGAAAGCCCATCGGTGATGGCAAGCCTTTATCCCACAAGGTAAATTACTCCTGCACAACTGAGAGAATTGATATATTTATTCAGCATCACTTATCTCCACATTAGGTAACAGAACATGAATACATTGTTAGGCAGATATATCATACATACAGATACGAATATAAGGTGATTTCAGATTTAAAAAAAAAAAAAAAGTATAAAATTTTTATATTTTATAAAGTTTATTTATATTTTGGGTACCAATGAAATTTGTTAGAAAATATCGCAAATAAGTACAAATAAAAATAATAACTGCGTGAGCAGGATTAAAAATAAAAACAGTAACAGTACTGGCATTCTTGCCTTTGAGTTTTTTCCACTAGTTTCCGCAGCTTGGATTCGTATTTAATGCAAAAACAAACAAACAAACAAAACACTGATTTTGGGTTTAAATCTGAATACATATACAGATATTTGGAGCACTAATCTGTCCTGCAAATATCTGTGATCTGAAACAGTAAATTGTGATGAAAGCTTACGCTGCATTTGACTTACTTAGGAAACGGGAATTCTGAATTCAGAATGATTAAATGATGTAATTTTGTGACCTGCGTTCGAGCTACAAATTGGGAAAGAAGCATGAACGCCTCCATGTTCGTCTCTTGTTAGCAACAATCTAGCCAGATAACATTAGTAATGAGTGATGTATTTCTCCTCAAAACAGCTAAGATTATAGTCAATGTTGCAGATTTAAAAAGCTAATATATGTGTATGTTGATTAATCTAAAGCGAATACTTGTATATACTCATTTAAAAGTAGTTGTCCTGAGTTGAGGAGACCTTCCCGAGTTTCCGAGTAGGAATTCCGTGTTACGAGCTTTAGTTACACAACGCGTTAGTGCTCGCTACAAATAGTATAAGTTTCATTCCTTAGACTTTTTAAATGAATTGAAATGATCACAACACTCCGAGAACCTTTTAAACCACTAAATCTAGACACCACACATTCACTGTTTAATCAAAACAAATTAACTAGTTGTTAATTATGCTTTAGAGGTGATGGAATATTCTGTGAGCTTTTCTCACACTTGAGTAATCACTACAGGATTTAGTGCCACCCAGAGGACAGTTGGTGCACACAAAGCCTTGGATGAGCTTGGAGAGGTCAAAGAGAGAGATACAGAAAGTGAGAGAGCAGAAGGGGGGAGGTCTGGGACAAGAGTTGATGGGAGTAGCCAGGATCAGCAGTTACTGTTTGTCAGCATGTGTGTGTGTGCCAGCACTCCTCAAGTGCAGCTTCAAAACCCAGGAGTGTTAAAGCTAGAGCCAGCTGGATTTGTCTTCCACACACACACACACACACACACACACACATATCCAAGCTCCTTATCCAAGCTCAGAAACACACACACACACACACACACATTCATCTCGACATTACAAGGTCCCAGTGAGGTCTGTGTGTGCGCTGTCTGCCTTTGCTGAAAGTGTGTGTGTGTGTGTGTGTGTGTGTGTGTGTGTGTGTGTGTGTGTAGGCATGTTTTTATATCTTGGCAGGTACTAAATGTCCATTTGGGACTTTTTTTTTTTTTTTAACAACAACTGCAGATTTTAATAATAAATAAAAAAAAAAGAGCCAGAAAGTTGGTTACTGAGATTAAGGTTAGGGTTAGTTAGCATTAATTAGCTGTGTTAATAATTATGTCAACAGAAGGTCCTCACAAGAGTAGTAAGGTGCATGTGTGTGTGTGTCTGAGAGAGAGAGAGAGAGAGAGAGAGAGAGAGGACAGCCTGCTCTTCTCTCAGCTTACTGACTTATTTACTGTTTAATGCTTCTTGCTGCCAGATCACTAATAACAGAATGTTTCAAAGCGATGCCAGTGGTCTCACACACGCAGACACACAGCCTTTCCTCACACAAACTCCAGCA
This sequence comes from Pangasius sanitwongsei, assembly GCA_037576675.1. Lineage (NCBI taxonomy): Eukaryota > Metazoa > Chordata > Actinopteri > Siluriformes > Pangasiidae > Pangasius > Pangasius sanitwongsei. The sequence continues at coordinate 5,091,597 of CM075023.1, forward strand.
GGTCACTGCAAGTAATCTCCAGTACAAGTGTGATGGATGTACATTTTTCTTCCTAATCTCCCATTACTATTTTCCTGCTGGAGTGAGCTCATTATTCTCCGTCTTATCCTTCACGCAGCACCCCGTAGATGTTCTGCTCTCTCCATTAGCAAGTGATGTGAAACAAATTCTCGAAGCTGGCTACCCGAGCACACAGGCGGCTGTCAGAAGCCATCTGAGGATGACAGAGCTTAACCCGAAGGAGCCCTCTCGCTCTCTGCCTCGCTCTCTCCTCAGGAATGTCGCATTTGATATGCACTGAGCTCCATCCCTGAACTAATTTTTGGATTATGCACCGGGCAGTGCGTTTGTTCGGTGTGTAAAATCGCTCTTCGTGCATTTCATGACAGCACAGTGTTGCACGCTGCATGTATCTCACACCCTCTCACTCCGTCGCCAGCGTATCGTACGTGCCACAGCTGCATGGGCACGTTTCACCACACACATTCTCAAGCCAAGGGTTGGTTCCAAATTGTATCATGCCTAAAGACACAATAAATTCAACAAGCTGTCATTGCTGAAATACGGGCATGCTTCATCTTCATCTTGCAGCCATATTGTGAATGTTCAGGTTAAGCACCTGTTATGATCCTAACGCTCAGTTTAAAGTGTAATAAATCTTTATTATTTACAGGGACAATCTCTTTCTCAGTCTGGCACTGTTGGAAAACAGGTAGAAAGTTAGGTTATGAAGCAGCCAATTCCTCTCTCTCTCTCTCGCGCTCTCTCTCTCTCTCTCTTCAAAACATATGTATGCGTCTCTCAGATGGAGGTGATGGAAATTGCCCTTGACCAGTGCGGAGCCTCCAAGGACAGGAAGATCGCCTTGATTGACAAGAACAACGACCTTTATCTGACCTCTGTGCGCAGGCTGGGGAGAGAGCAGAGCATGCACAAGATTGGTGAGAAGACACAGAGACATAATGTCGAGCTTTTCCGCTAGCTAGAAAGTGTTTTGGTTGGCTTTGGATACATTACATAAACCATTAAACATAAAAATTGTGACTTTCTAAGTAAAAAGGTAATCAAGAAGAGACAAATACAGTATCTTATCCATAGTAATGGTGCCTGCCACTGATATTTGACTTGAGTTTACATTAAACTCCGAACGCCATCTTCAGTTTGTCTTTATGTAGGTTTTTTTTCCCCTTTTTCCCCCCAACACAGTTAGGCCAAATCCTAAGTGGCTTCCTATTCACTATATATGCTCACTATATTGGGTATTATATAATGGAATGGAAGAATCTAACTGAACATTAACTGAAACTTTTACGCATCACGCTGCTGCCACATGATTGGGCAATATAATATCTTGAAATAATGAGTTATTAAGTCAAAATAACAACATAGCACTTTTTTTCACAACTTGTGGTTCAGGGGCTTTTATAATTAAAATTCTCAAACTATTCCTTTATATGTGAATTGTTTCTGTATGTTCGTAGAACTGTTCTTAATAACATGCAACAAATACAGAGCCAGAGCCAGGACATGCTCTTCTTAAATGCAATTTAGTGTTAATGCTTTTATGTGATTTTATATTGTACTTAGTAAAACCTTTCAGTTTTTATACCCACCACATTTCATATACATTAGTCATATTTCAACATCCATAATGCAGTGAAAGACCATTATTATTAATGAACTGAACTCTCTCTCTCTCCCTCCCTCCCCCTTTTCTTTTTTCGCAGGCTCTATGGTTCACACCATGGCCTGGAATGACTCAGCCAACATCCTGTGTGGAATCCAAGACAACCAGTTCACTGTGTGGTACTACCCCAGTGCTGTGTTTGTAGACAAGGACCTGCTACCCAACACACTCTTCACCAAGGATGCCAGGTGAGACACACTCACACTCGCACACCAGTGTAGATTTTCACACTTGGTCTAATCCTGTGAGTAAATACGACTTGTGTGCGATCACTACCTAACACTGAGACTCTCAGGCACTGAGCTGGATTAACGAAATGTAAAAAGTTTGTGATGCTTCTTTTCGGGAGCTTTCTGAAAAGAATTTAATTACAATCAGCACTTCCTTGGGATACTGTGAACAAGGAATAAAACATGATAGCATGTGATATTATAGGAAAATAATCAGCGACAGTGTGGTGTGGTGTGATCCGTTACCACCTTAAGCACCTTGAGTGTTTTATTGTTCTTATAGCATGTCATTTTGTCATACTGTTTAAATGTTTATAGTTGCATTTAATGTGAAAGAAGATCATGTCATCAATTACGTTATAGCAGCTGTAAACAGTCGTCCCCCTCCCCAACTTCTTTTTAAGCACTCTCTCTCTCTCGATCGAAGTTAATAAGACAAAAAAAATGCAGCTTTTTGTATGGCAGAAAACATAGTTGCAAAAAAGCTGACATTGGAGACTCCTACCGCCACAGGGCTTTACAGTTTTCAGTTTCTCTGTAACAAGTTGTACTTTTTTTATCTTAAGAACTTCAAGAGAGAGGGAAAAAAAGACAAGCTGGTAAGGGTACAACTGTTTATTGCTGCTATAACATAAGTGACAACTGGATCTAGCTTGTTTCGCAACCGTTCGACAACATTAAACATAACTTTAAATGGATAAAATATAACATGTTGAACTGAATCATTGGCAGATTGCTGTGGAATAAGAGGAACAAAACACCAAAACACTGATATGGCAATATAATCAATTGGGTGAAAAAATTAATTTGGGTTGGTAATAGTAACTCCGCTCTGTGTTGGGCCATATCACATTGGTTATTTTCCTAAAACAGCACACCCTAATGTGTTAAGATTTAAAAAAAAAAAAAAAAAAAAAAGTTCACGTTCAGCTTTATATATCATTATCCTTCACTACATGACCATGTGCTGGTTTCTCTTGCAGTGAGTTCAGCAGTGCTCCACATATCCTGAACTACACGGGCACGCAGGTGACAGTGAGGCGAGCTGATGGCTCGTTGGTGTACAGCGGCGTGCCACCCTACCCCACCATGCTCCACGAGTACACAGGCTCCGCTCGCTGGGAGGAGGCCCTCCATCTGTGCCGCTTCGCCAAGGTACACCTCTCTGCCCAGCACAGGGGAGGAAAAATCGGTTGCACTTTGGCACATTATTCTTGGCAATCAACTTTCGTTCCCCAAGGTCACAAGGGCCTCTCTCTGATGAACTCACAATTTCAAACTCCTCCATATATTTCCAATGAGATTCAAATCAGAAGATTGGCTAGGTCTTGCAAGGCCTTCTAGAGTTATTCTTGCTGTATGCTTGGGGTCATTGTCTTGGTGAAATGTCCATCTTCTCCCCAGACTCAGTTTCTTGGCTGAAAAGAATAAATTCTGCTCTAATATGTAATGTTACATCACTCCATTCATGTTTCCTTTGATGTGTTATGCCTCAGTACAGTTTAAAGAAAAGTATCCCCATATCATGCTGTTCCCACTGTGGTGTTCTTGGGATCATACGCACAGCCATTCTTTCTCCGGAAATGACCAGATGAATTATTGCCAGAGTTCTAGTTTTGTTTCGTCTGACCAGAGTATATAGATCCATAAGGGTTCTGATGTCTTTTGCATCTAGAAAGGAACAGAGATGATTGCGGTGCAGTTCATTGTTCTTTGTGTAACTGTTGTTCCTGCACCTGTCCAGTGAAGAGTAGTTGTGGTTTCATGAACGTTCCACCCGCATATTATTAAAGCAGTTGTAGTGACAGGGAAGTTTAAAGACTTTGCTATGGTTCTGTGGCTTTATTCCATTGGAGTCTTGTTTAGTAATGTTGTCCCTGAGAAATTTAGGAAGCTTCTTCACCTTCACCATGATTGCTGTTTGTTGCATGAAATCCTCCCAACCAATGGCAACGTCTTCTATAAGACGTAATTTGCATGAGAACTTTTTTTTTTTTTTTGTAGCATTTATATTTAGAACTTTCTTTCTCTTCTGTCCTCTGCTTTCCTTTCTTGAATCTTGAATGATGTGATTTGGTGAAATCACATCAGTATTTTGTATATCCTTCCTTTCTTTCACTCTCCTTTCTTTTTCTTTCCTGTCTTTCTTTCCCTCATCAGTATTTTATCTAACAATTTATAATTCAAACAATGAGCTCTAGAACTCCTTTCCCTTATTTCCCTTCTTTTCTTTCACTTTCTTTCTTTCTTTCTCTTGCCTGTCATTCTCTCTGTCTCTCTTCTGTCTTTTTGTCTTTCTTTTTTTCCACTTGCATCAGTAAAAAAATGGTGGTATCTTAAATGATGTAATTTGATGTAATCGTATCAGTATTTTAGATAGTAGTTTCTAATACAAATAGAAGTGCACATGAGTGTAACGTGCCTCCTGGGTCCTGTTTAAACAGCTATGTTACTTATTTTCTTCACTGACAGTTTGATAAAACACAGTAATACTCTAGAAAAAAATGATAATGAGAAGACAAAACACTGCAGGCTGCCGAATGGAGATAGCCTGTCCATCTTGTGGTGGGAAAGCACAGAGCCGTCAGCTCTCGCTCTGTATACAGTAGTTACGGAGAGAGTGATCTGACCCATAGTGAGATACACAGACTGAGGGGAACTGTTTTAAAGTGGCCTGGGGCTAATGATTTCAAATTAATTGTTCCATTAGTAGAGACTTAAATTGCTTGCACATTGTGAGCTGTAAAGGGAGACAAGCCGGACACTGGACACATGGCTGAGCTTTCCTGAGCCTGGGAAAGTCCCATGTAAATTAGACCTTAGACTGAGATTCTCACACACACACATATACAGGTCTATGCATGCACAGAGAAAGTGACTGGCTGTGTGTGTGTGTGTATGTGTGTGTGTATGAGCCAGAGGAATAGAAATGTGGGAGTTAAGTTAAGGGTGTGTAAATGAGCTGCCTCATATTTGAACATATTAGCGTTTCGTTTTTTTCAGACCCTGCCAAGTGTCTCTGGGATTTCAGTCCCATCCGAATTCATCATGTCAGGATTTCATGTTTTACGCCCTATAAAATTGCCAGTAGAAATAACTCCAAATAATATACAGCATATCCTATGTTATATCCTGTGGGAGAAGGTTTTTCTTCAGTATAAAGACACTCCAGGATGTGGTTATCATCTCCTGCCAAAGCTAAAACAAAACCAAGTACTGGCCGAGTTTAAAACACAAACCAATACAATATAGAAGAAGTTTAAAAGGACTTCTGAAGGCTTCTGACACAGGTTTAGCCTACATACATGTTGTGGTCACATGACCTACTAATTTTCAAGTACTTATAATAAAAGTCAAAACAGTCAGTTTGTATTAAAGTGACATGTATGTAAGTAGTACACAGAGAATTGTTAGTGTGACAGCCATGCACACATCATGAAGACACTCCCATCTCTGATTTATACAGACATCACCATTCCCAAGGAAATCTATCATAATTATTATAGACTAACCGACTGGAAATCTTAGCCCATCCAGAAGTACTTTTTAGAGCTGCTTGGTGCCACTTGCGCCACACTGTGTGAAGCAGTCGTTTTTGGAGAGAGGGGATGTTCCTACATTTGATATTTGTCCAATGAATTAGCATGAAAACAACATCCAGCAGTGTCACAGTGTCGAATTAAAACTGATCAGTGACCAGTTGTTCTTTGATAAATTAAAAAACTGACCAGTCTGACTGGATCTCATCCTGTTATGCCTCTGACTTGCTTACTCACTCATATTTCTGTCCGTGTGTCTCTCCCTCTTCTTGCTTTTTAAATAACGAATTCATTTTCTTTTTATTTTCTACTAAGGATCTCTCTTTCTCTTGTCCTGTTTATGCCTCTTTCTTACTTGCTTGTTTTTTTTTACTTGCTTGCTTACTTACTTACTTCCTTCCTTGTTTATGTATATACTTGCTTACTTGCATCCTTACTTACCTACTTATTTACTTACTTGCTTCCTCCCATCATTCCTTCCTTCCTTACTTATTTTTATTCGTTATTTCATGAGTTCATGTTCCTTTCCATGTGTCTCTCCCTCTTCTTGCTTATTAAATAACTCCTTCATCTTCTTTTTTTCTATTCTACTAAGGATCTCTATTTCACTTGTCCTATTTATTTGCCTCTTCCTTACTTACTTACTTGCCTACTTACTTATGTACTTACTTGTTTGCTTACCTTCTTGCTTATCTACTAACTGGGGAGAATGAAACTAACACGATCCTTTTCGGAGACACGTAAAGCCAGCCGACCACATCTTTTCAAACTGCTGCTCATGCATCATAGGGCAGCTTAATACACAGCAAGGAAAGTGCTATCTACCCTCTTCCAAATACATCGGCTCACAGACACCCATGATTGGCTAGTGTCACTGTGATTGACGGGGGAGAGACAGTAATGCCATCCTTCCCATCCAGAGAGCATGGCCAGTTTTGCTCTCTAGGTCTACCGGCCATGGAAAATGACCGTTATACCTCTAAAGGACGCACATCCCTGCAGAGCACCAATCCTGATCGCTTGTATCAAGCCATTAGTAGATGAGACAAACCGGCGTCTCTCCTCTGTGGATGCAGACGTCTCTTTCAGGGACTTGAAGAAAGTCGACATGTCGTATGCTGTAATGTATTGTGGACCTTGTATTTAAATGAATTTCAAGCAGCAGCTGTTTTACCATATGCTTCAGGTGTAGAGGTGAGGAATGCAGACACGAATGGATGTCTTTAAACTCCACGTCTAAGATGTAACTCACGTCTAACATGGAGTCAGTAGTACTGATAACTAAACATTAGATCAATAGTTTTATGAAAATACTGAGAGTGCGCAGAGAAAAATGAGTCATGACCTGTCTCTCTTCCTTTTTTTTTCCTGCTTCATATCTCTCTCTTTCACTCTTTTTTATTATTTCCCTATAATTCATGTCTTTTTTCCATTTCTGCAGAATCTCCTTTTTTTTTTCCTACTGGCTGATCTATAAATTTAATAAAATCCGATAGTATGGTTGTGATAAATGTCAAATGACAAGGTTGTTGAATTAAATCAAATTTTAATTGTTTGTTTGAGATTTTGTGGCCTGTTCCAGTCCTCTGGATTTGCACTAAATGCTCCCTTAAGTCCTGCTCTATTTAAAAAAAAAAAACAAAAAAACATATGCTGTATTTATTACTTTTGTTGTTGGCTGGTGTTTGTGCAGTTTTAATTGGGTGTCTGTATGCGCCTTGGGCAGATGGAACATACACACTGAATTGCCTGACGGTACAGTGGGTTTGTGAGGTAGTGCCAGTGTGGTTTGAATTTGTTTCTAATTAATTCGTGTGTCACCATTTACCGTACACAACCAGCCTCCACCCAGCAATTAATGCACTCAGTAGGCAGCTGTGCGCTCGCTCCTCACCCTCCCAGCATTATGACACTTTAACCACAGACCCTGAGAGAGTCCCAGTATGGCATTACTCAACTGTTAGTACTCACACACTCTGTTCTGTTAAAACACACACTGTTGCTATAGTTTTCACATGAAGTGTTCCCCTGACTACCTGGCCCATTGGTAGCTAAGTAATGGCACCCTTCTATCTACTCTAAGCAGCTGCTCTTGTAATGAATATTACAAAGACATATGATTTGTTATTTGTTTCCATTTTATTAGTAGTATGTAACAATTACTTGGTTGCTTAGTCTTCTTTTTTTTTTGTATAAAATAAAAGAATGTGGAAAGTTTGCTATAACACTGTTCGCAGCAAAAAAGTCAAATGTATCTAATTTCTTATTATTAGATTATGATAGATATACAATTTTTTAAAACCTATTTCTGGACTTTTTTGTAAATTCAAGCTTGAAAATGTCTTTCTAATGACAGATAATTCTGCTTATTTCTAAACATAATTGATTGAAAAAATATGAAATGGAACAAGACAATTTCTGGCTAGAATTTGCAAAAAGAAAATGTCTAGAAATAGGCTTAATAATCTTATATTCCTATATTGAAAACATGTTCACTTGATATTTTTGCTGTTGTCATTGCAAACCAAATGTTACAATACTGTCAGTACTTCTACCACACTGACCAATTACAGTGTCACTTACTTACTACTTACTACTTACTTACTTACATACTTGCTTTATTTCTTACTTGCTTATTTATTCGCTTGCCTACGTCCTTGATTGCTTGCTTACTTATTTGTTTGTGTACTTATTCACTTGTTTCTTGCTTACTTATTCGCTTGCTGGCTTGCTTACATAATTGCTTGCTCACTTACCTGCTTACTAAATTGAATTTCAATTTACTTGCTTGCTTACTTATTTACTTACTTGCTTACTTACATGCTTGCTCACTCGCTCACTTGCTTGCTTTCCTGCATGCATGCATGCTTACTTACTTATTTATATCGTACAGTTGTTTTAAAAAACTGTTGATCTTGTGGGGTTTTTTTTGCCCGGTATAATAGCTTTTTTAAAAATGTAATAATACTGTCTTTTTAATGGATGTGTTCTGTAACTTCTCAGACGAACGAAATATCGTGATACATCTTGTCTATTGCCAAAGTGTCTAAAGTGATACGTTCAGCATGTTGCTTGTGAGTGTCCGGTTGAGCAGGTGGTGTTTGGGGGTGGTCAGTGGGGATGTGATGAGGAACACAGCGATGTGGGGGTTCTGTATTTCTGGTAAACGCTGCAGTGGCGTGGCTCTTCCCGGAGAGGGAGTGAACTGGGAGGAGGAGGAGGAGGAGGAGGAGGGTGGCCTGGCCAGGAGGAAGCTGGGTAAAATTAATCCAGTGTCAGAACCGTGGTCTGAGTTTTCCTGGGCCACCAGAGTGACACACACCACAGGGCAGTGACTTAATGCTGATTAATAGCTCTAGTGCTGGAGATCCTCAATCACTGAAAGTGCATTAAGCAGCTACTCCATGCCTCAGATATGGTGGAGGAGTAGTGCAGGAATGTTTTGCTTGGTGAATGTGGTGTTTTTCTTTTTAAAACTGAGACAGTGGATGATTACACCATACCTTCTGCTCGCTTTTGTTTGTAATTTGTTAATGGCTGTGTATGAGTCCTCTCTCTATCTCCGGGCCCTGCTCCTGCACTGATCTCTCCTTTCTGCACTGTCTGTTCTCCCTCTCTGCAGTTAATTAATCGATATGCCCCGCAGCACCACAGTAACGAGCCTCATACAGAGAGAGAAACTGGGCCTGTTAACATCCCCGTCCCGGCAGAGACGCCAGTCTAATGACCTTCCTGTCCTTATTATCCCTCTGTCAGGTCATGATATCATCTGAGCGTCAGCGCCATCGTAGACCCCCATTACATTTTCCCCAAACTAAACCGCACACAGATTTGCCTCTTCTCTCGCACGAAACACAACCATAACGTACATGCCTGGAGGATTCTGCATATCAGCTTCACCGTTCTTGTATGCTTCATCCACTACAGTGCTTTGGTTTTTGGGATTTGTCCTGTCTCTGCCATTTTGCTTCCTTGTTACTGTTGCATTGAAGTGTAATGTAAACATGACATGAACTTTAATTACAGCTTTAAACAGTATTCGCAGTGGAACAGTTATTTCTGAGACATCCCTTGGCCTGCTAGTTCATCCCACAGAATATCCTCAATATTATGGTGTTGTTATTGTTTTAAATATGAGAATATAAAATTATTTTAAATTATTTTTATATTTTAAGTCCTGAGTTAACAATTGCACATGAACAAACTTTTACAAGTTGCAACTTGCATCGAATGCAGCATAAAGATTTAATTCTGCCTGTGGTGCAGGAGTATGCTGGACATTTTAGCCAGTATCTGATCACACACTGAATTATTTAGTCTCATGTCCATTTTCGTGACATTCAGTTTTTTTCGTGTGAGGAAATCACACTTAGTTAGCAAAGTTTTAGAGCTCTGTAGGCAGACTGACTGTTTTTACCTCTGTCTGTGTTCAGCTGGCTCCATACACAACATGAATTTTGCAGGAAGCCTAGTAAATAAAAACATCAATGTATATTATAGACAGGAATTTTTTTTTTTTTGGCCAAAACCTGATTGTTGGCTGTTTTCCAGAATTCAGCCACAGCAACATCCAACTGGTTTTCCAATACCACCACACGTGTACAACTTTTATTAGTCTTCATTATGCCATGCACAGATGGACATCTCCATCTGTTAGTTGCATGCATGTTAACTACAGAGGGAAAAGTTAGTTACCAAATAGCAGGATCAAAATAAGCATTTGTATGCAAAGTCCATCATGTGAATCCTGCTTTCCTGCTTGTTGAGAGACTGAAAGTATTTGTGTTTGTGTGTTCTGCAGGATCAGGCCCTGTGGGCATGTCTGGCTGGAATGGCCATGGCTAACAGAGAGCTTAACACAGCTGAGACAGCTTACGCGGCCATCAGAGAGGTGAGCATAATTTATAATGTAATGCTCAGGAAGGTGAGAATTTATAATGTAATGCTCTCCTCCGAGCTGCATTCCATTTAAAATGAAAGAGGACCCTCAGTTTCTGTGCATGTGTGTGTTGTCTCTGATCTCTTTAGGTGGATAAAGTGCAGTATATAAAATTTATAAAGGATTTGCCCTCTAAGGAATCCTCCCTGGCTCATATACTACTCTTCAGTGGACAAGTACAAGAGGCTGAAGCTACATTACTACAAGCAGGTCTCATATACCAGGCCATTCAGATCCACATTGACCTCTTCAATTGGGACAGGTTAGATGCTGTGTGTAAATGTTTGTCTGTTTGTGTGTGTGTGCGTGTGTGAGAAAGAGAGAGAGAGAGAGAGAGCACGTTTTTGTCTTAACACAGCTGTTTCCTCAGAGCTCTAGAACTGGCAGTGAAGCACAAAACCCATGTGGACACCGTCCTTGCTCACAGACAGAAGTTCCTGCAAGACTTTGGCAAAGAAGAAACCAACAAGCGTTTCCTGCAGTACTCTGAAGGGGTGATCCGATTTCTCGTTTCATTTTTCTCTCCTTAAATTCTTATTGATAATAGAATTTAATTAGCAGAAAATGTTTGAACTGGCCATCACTGAGGAATACATGTGTTCGAAATCTTGATTTGAGATAGTTCTGAAATACAAGAAGGATATTTCAAGTTAATTTGAGTTATTAAGCAGAATAAAAACATCAGATATTAGAATTTTGACGTAACATACTCCTCCTGACAGGAAGTCAAAAAGAACATTGAAACATGACACGCTGATAATCTGGCTCGGCCTCCGGTTGGAAGGATTTTCATCAGATAGAAATCCAGCCAATGCTTTTTTTTTTTTTTTTTTTTTTTTCCCTGTTGCAATATATCACTTTTAAATGGAGCAGAATTCAAATGAATACTCTAGGTATAAGGCTACATGAGTTAGTTTGGGTAATCCTCCATGCTGCTGCTGCTGATTTAATCAGGTAATCAGTAGCCCAGAACGAATACACAAATTATCCTTCCCAACCCTGCTATTATTGCCCAGCATGTGCTCAGGCATGACGTGTGTGTGTGCGTGTGTGTAGGTGGAGGTGGATTGGGAGAAGATCCAGTCCAAGATTGAGATGGAGCTAGCCAAAGAGAGAGAGCGAGCAGCCAACTCTTCTGTCAGGAGCAGCGTGGCCTCTCACCGCTGAAAAACAGACATTACCCAGCAAACTCTGCAGGATCATTGTTCTCACTGCTGACCTGAGATCAGACTCCTGGAGTTGGAGTACTTTGGATAAGTAAATTTTGGATCATTCAGAGTAATGCGCCATTTATCTCTTTCCTCTTGTTGCTCATTGGTCAGCCTTGTGTGTTCTTTTGAACATATTTATGCTTCTGTCATGTAAATAAGGGTGTAATCATTAAGCACTGATCTCTTTATAAGTAAATTTTGTATGCTGTCATATTTTTAGATGAAACAAAAGGCCTTATTTAATGATGTGCAAAAGCTGTTTAATAAATACACACATCAAATCACGTGTCTCTTGGCTTCTGTTTGCATGATGGAGAGGAACGAATAGATAGTCAATTACTCTTACTCTATTTTAAACACTATTTTCCTGGTGTAACAAATTCTACATTGTATATATTAGTTAGCCAATCGTTACAATGTTTTGGTTGCCTGGAAAGTGACAGCTAAAAATGTGCATTAAGCCTAAGAATAAGTTACACAAATGCGTACGATTGTTATGCTCCTCTAACAGTTTCTAATGTAGCACATAGTGTTTGCACACAAAAAGTCAGAAAGTCGTTGGCCAATGTTCAGCTACGAGCTGTAGTGTTCTATCCTCGCATCGCACGCAAAAAAAGATATTATTGGAGTCTGTCTAGCATCTTTATTTTTGTGCACGCTCTCTCTTCCCTGTCCATCGCAGTGACACCAGGTAATCATGGGCACCTGTGAGATCATGTATGCGGAAGAGGGCTGATAGCGCTTTCCTCCAAGTGTGTTACGCTGCCTTGTGATGCAGCAGTTAGAAAAGGTGCAGTTGACTGGCTTCACGGAAGTGTGTGTTAGCTCTCACCCTTCCTGGTTGGTAGTTGTGATACGACAGGAGAGATCAGGCTGATGGGAGGGAATTGGCCAAGACTATATTAGGGAGAAAATGTGGGGAAAATGCCCAGGCTAGTGATTTTTCCACCCCTGAATATAATGCTATTATATAATGATTTTTTTGGTAAGGATATTTTTTTTAGGTCTGTCAGAGGGATTGAGGACTGAGCTGAACTACAGCAACTCTACTCTCCACCTCAGACACTTTGTCTACTGCATGTCTGATAGGTTTTTGTACTCTTTTCTGGCCACAAGCCTTCAGGATCTTAAAGGTTGCAATCTGATTGGCTCTCTGCACTTCCAGGTGCCAGTATCTACCAGTGTCGATCTTTTAAGTCTGTGATACAATAAGCTTTTCAGAGTATGATATAGTCACTGGTCTTTTTTTTTTTTTTTTTTAAAAAAAAACATTCACAGCAATAGAGGTTATTTTAGAGTTTTGCTTGAAGCAGCTAAATGAGAGATCCTTGAGTTTTTTCAAACGAGGCTTGTGATTGGCCGTTTTCAGTGCAAGTCAAATGGCCTCTTTCTGGAAAGTAGGCTGGTTAGGCCAGTGTTTCATGACAAATTGGTCTGGACTACGTGACAAATTGGTCCAGATGGATTGTGAAACTATAGCAACACTAATAGGACAAACACTAAACATGACTACAATAAGGTACATTTTAGAAACACAGATTTTAGCAACTGCATTTAGGATTTAGCAGCTAGAATAGGCGTTAGTTTTGTTTGCTCATTTTTTTTTCTTCTTTCCTTTATCTCTCATTAATTTTTTTTCCTCTCTTAACTGTCATGGTCAATAAACAGCTCTTAGATTTATAGCCTCGGCTCCTTCCATCGGTTTTTCTCATATCTCTCCCTTTTTAATATCTCCACCCATCTTCCGGTCAATTGTTTCTTTCTTTTTTCCTGTCCATAACTGTTCGCTTCGTTCATTCCATGTGAAGAGGGCTCTGCATTGACATGTACTTAGCTGATCCATGACGTATCATAAAACTAATGGCTTCCATCAGGTTCGTCATTTTAAGTGAGTTACAGCCAAGGATTTGCGGTCTGTCTTGTACTCCAGACTCGCTGTCATCAAGCTCTATTGCTTCCGTGCCGATCGTTAGATATTAATCTCTGATTTTCTTTCAAGGGACAGTCTAGGGCTTAGATTTTAATAAGTGATGGATTCCAGGCATGTTAAATAGAGACGTCTGAGAAACAGCAAACATATTTTTCTCTGAAACGTTATTTTCCTGTCACTTTTATTACGTTTCAACTTGGCAGTAAAAAAAAAAAAAAAAAAAAAAGGGTCACTGAAAACTACACAGCAGTTTTGGTTGTTATATCAGGATATCTACTCTACTAGCCATACATTACTGCAGCACTGCAAATGTTAACTTATAAGCCAGTTTTAGACCGTGTGAATTAGGCTTTTTAGATTATTCCTTGTCAAAAAGTACAAGATGACGCCAGTAAAATCTTGGCTGCATTATATAACAGACTGTGTGATGATAACATACTCGATGTCAGATTATACAGTGAAGATCCTCCAACGATAGACGTGGTTTAAAGAAAAGTACAGTGTTCGGCTTACGTCATTAATCTGGACTCGTTCAGAAAATGGGGTCACATGAACGGAAACATTCTCCAAAGTGAGCTTGAGGTCATAAGGATGTTTATTTTTGTCCCTTAGTATGTTTTGTTTACTTTTCTTATTTGTAGCTATCGTCTTTGTAGCTACTCTGAGAGTTTTGTGTAATTCGATGCGGTCCTCCCATCAGTGGCTTTTTGACAAACAGTAGCAGTGCTGACACTGATAGAACTTTGTCGTTGGCCATCTTTGTTCGCAAACTGGTCGTTGGTGAGCATGTCACATTATGGCCTCCGATCTTAACTCCACAACCAACAAATTCTTGTACTATGTACTATGTTTGTCCACAACAGCAAAATCATGACAATAATTGTACATTGCAAACATCATGGAAACTGCTAGTCTTCATCATCTTTTTTTTTTAAATCTATTTCTAGTAACATTAAAAACTCCTTCCTTCTGTAAATCAATGCTTTTACAGTAAATCCCCCAAATCCAAATCCAGATGTTGATTTTTTTTTTCTCATCTGGTCTGAATCATGTGTAAATTGTCCAGTGTTGATCTACACAATTTAGATGTATATCAGTAAAAAAACAGACTTACTGTGAATACAGAGAGATCAGCTCCTGAAAGTATAAACACCATGAAAACAGCACAGCTTATGCCAAAGTTAAATATTTAGCATGTGATCATTCAAATACGGCCAATTTTCCAACGGTGCATATGTTTTGATTATGCGGTTTATATGTCCTGGCAGCAAAACAATTAAATGTTCAAATTTTGCCATTTACTTGCAAAGACAGAGGAAGCATGAACTAAGTAAAGACAAACTGTGCACCAAAACTGAGGCAGAAAAAAAAAAAAGAAAGAAAGAATGATTAAAGGTGCAGTGTACACTTTGTAAAACATATGTAATATCTACCTAAAATAATGGTCTTGGATACTGATAATAATATGTGACTAATTAAAAACAACAACATAATGTGTCGTAATAAGGTGTTGAACAGCTTAAACGCTCCTTGGCATCGATTCTAGAAGTCTCTGGAACTGTACTGGAGTGACGAACCCCGTTCTTGCAAAATATATATATATTCCCTAAGTTGGTGTTTTAATGATGGTGGTGCAGAGTGTCCTCACCTTTTTTTTTATCCTCATCAAATAATTCAGTGAGCCCTCGTGCTCTGTGGATCCTGTGCATCCTGGATAGAAACGTTTCATCATAGGATAAAGGTGATCAGTCGAAAGAACTTTGTATTGATTTGCAGCAGCCATAGAACCAAACCATGGCAGCAAAAGTAAATGCCCTCCCACCTCCAACCGCCTGTCTGTAGTTTACATTAGTGACAATTGAATTGAAAATCTGAAAGAATAATTTTATAATAATAATAATAATAATAATAATAATAATAATGCTTCCAATAGTCGGGAAGGAAAGTTTTAGGTAAATGTGGAAGTCTTTATTAGACTTAAAATGATGCAATGTTACACCAGTAGATAGTTGTTTACATGGCATGGTCTTTCTGATATTCCTGATGTTCTGAAAAATCAGGAATATGACTCTGTATATATGCTGAACATATCAAAGTAATTTAATGATGCGTATATACATTAATCAGATTATTGCCTTGTAAGTTCTGAATTTTATAACTGAATTTGAAAATGGGCAGGGAAATTATGAAACCTTATGAAAAACGTCCATATTTGACACAATTCCTTGACCTTGATCAATGAAAGGTATCATGTGGATTTCTTGAAGTAACTACAGTTTTTATGTGGACAAGCTAGTGCTCTAACTAGATGAGCAAGTGAATTCAGGTTAAATAGGACAATCATTAAAGGGGAACCTTCACACAACATGCTCAGATGGGATAAATGTTAGTAGAGCCTGTTATTATACAAATAAAATCATGCCAATTGATTCATGCACTGTCCATTCCTTTAGCATTTCTGCCTCGGACAAGCTCACTGTGGAAGCCACTGCTCCTCTGTGCTCAGTGAAAACTTGTAAGAGGGAAGTCTTAACAAGAAGTCCACTTCTGGGAACTCTTGAATGTCAGAAAAGAGCGTCTTAATGCATGAGTGATGGAATGGCTATTGAAATGCCAGACCATGACTCAACGAGGAACGCCTTTACTTTCTGTAAAACCCTGTCCTAAGTGCACACGTCCCGCTGGGGCACTAGCGCTTTTCCTAGAGGTCAAAGACTCTGAACTAGGGTTTGGTGGTCAGTTCAATTCTGGAAATCCATAGCAAGGTGTGTGCAAGAATAGCTCTAATTTATAATTTATAATTAAAACACTCTTCAGAGCACTTTTAGAGCCGATTGTATCGAGTCTCCAGAAGCAGCTCGAACACCAAAGTCCTGCTCTTCTAATGCTCCATTATGCCCATTGATCTGGGTTCAATTTTTCCTCTATTTGACCAGCTAGAGCCGTATTGAATAACTGCACTGCTGGCACAAATTGTCAGTTTACAGAGGAAGTTTGATATGGATTGCGACGTTTAATTGCCAAAAACATTTTTATGCATCAGATCTAGTAACCTAATGACCGCGTATCTGAGTAATGTGTTTATGTTAAAGCCTTGTGCATTACAGGCCCGTCATAGAGGATACAAGTAAACTTTGCAAAACGCTACATGATACAGGACACGGGGAATTGGATTAATGAACAGCATGAAACCACCGGCCTTGATCAGAAACATCATAGGCTATTTTTCCACAAAAACTTGCTTTATTGCACTTGGGATGTAAGCGCTTTTAAATTTTTTAGAATATCAAGGTTTTGAAAAGAAAGCGAATAGTCTTACACTATTTACTACACCTTATTAAACATTGATTGATGTAATATGATATAAGTCCTGGCCTGCTTTCCTCAACATTTGCTGCACATCTGCACTAACCAAAGATACAGTGTTTGGTTAATGAGCACGGTTTTCTACGCCAATTTAAGTTCTGCTGAACTGAATTATATATGCCTCAATTTTTCCTTGCCAGACGTGTACCTTACATTTAGGCACCTGCACAGCTGTAGAGTGTTCTAGAGTGGGCTACTGCTTTACCCTGAGTCCGGATCACAAGTATTTTTTCATATACATGCTGATTATTTTGCCTCTCATCTCAGTTATTGTGTAAAAATAAATAAATAAATAAATAAATAAATAAATAGTCATGTATTAGGCATATGACAGTTTCACAGTCTTCGGCCAAAGAGCTAAAACTGCACGAATATTTCTGTGTTCCTCAGATCTCATGTCACTGATTAATGTTAGTGGTAAATATTCGTTACATTATTTATTTCAGTTACACTTGCTGAAAATATTCCACCAGTCTCACTCATCCTTCCCCCAGCTCAGATGCTCAGACATGCACAGTGCACAGTCTGGACAGTCTCTCTTATAAATAGCATAGAAAAAGAAACACAGCACTAGAAAAGTTCTGGGTCATGAGCGACTCACCTACATTTAAAACACACCGCCACCGCTTATAATTGCACTTGAATTCGGATAAATGAGTTGTATTGTTTGAGAATGGAAAATGCCCGTCAAACAGAGTTTCTGAAAATCCTGGCAGCTTCCGGTCTCTCGTGCCCCGCTCCCGCCGGCCTGACGCTTCCTCCGGCCGCGCGCACACTCTCCTCGTACGTAGGCAGGTCTTTCACCTCTTCGTAGGCCGGCGGCTGCAGCACGGGTGACGTGAAGCCGTCCACTCCGTCCACTCCTCCTCCTCCGCCGTCCTCGAAGCGCTCCAGCAGCGTGTCCTGCGACGCGGTGGCGCGCGCCCCTAACAGCGACTCGGGCTCCGGTGGCGCGCGGCCGCGACGACGGTGACGCGGGCACACGAGCCGCTGCACGAAGTAGCCCACGGCGAAAAGCGCGAGCAGGATAAGCAGCCCGGACAGCTTCCGAGCCAGCCAGCTCGCGTGCTCGGCGAAGGTGCGCGTCGTCAGATCGCAGCAGCCCGCCGACGTGGCGCTGCCGTTGGCTCGCGCGCCGCACTGAATCTCCCCGCAGCCGCGCGACGCGTCGCACACGCACACCGTGCACAGAGTCACGAACGTCCCGACGTCCAGCACGAGCTGGCGCATGCTTCAGTCTTCGATGGAAGCTCGCAGAGAAATCAGCGATGCATTAATGTTTATATATGCGGATCCTTGAGCGAACTGTCGCGAGCGCGCGGCGTCTTTACCGGGATTTATTTATTATTTATTTTCCCGCGCTGATATGCAAGTCCTCCTCCCCGCTGTCTCTGCAAAGTGCAGCCGGTCGTCTCTCATCATAAACGAGCTACAGAGAATCGATCGCTGACGTCGCCGGCTGTCCCGTTCAATGCATCCTCATCCTCATCCTCCTCATCATCCTCATCCTCACATGAGCGTTTTGGTTCAGCTCACGCGCGGAGCACGCTGCATGCGGTCCCGTCTACAGAGCACTACGTCACAACTGCCGTGATGATAAACATGCAGTGCGTCGCGTCCCGAATGAGTTCTTCTCAGAATCCATTCTAACAAGTAGCCATGGCTCTCGCACTGAATTATGGGTCACCTAAATGAACGGCTCTCAAGATAAGAAGGATTGGATGCGTTCTAGGGTTTGAGACAAATGTCTGATGCTCTGCTAAGGTCAGTGAGTACACATGAATTGGGGACAGAGCTTTCCGCTATAGACACACTAACCCTAGCCTACATTCAGACCTAGGCTGCTTATTAGTACTGCAATTAGCCGAGCTCATCACCCCCGAGAGCCGCGCGCGCATTACAGGCTATAAAATAAGGACAGCACTTAATAGACCACCAAATATTCTCCTTGGATGAGTCACTCCTATATGGAGCCAACTGTACTGCATATAATAAATTAATTATAGGTCACCTTCTAACTCTTAATTTACTTCATAGTATGGCTTTTCCCTCCTGCTTACCAATTTATCTACTATACTATAATCTCTTTATGATCTCAGATAATGCTGAATTTAAAAAAAAAAAAAAAATTGAGCATGTATCTATTGAAAAGTTTTACTTCAATGCACGTGTGATTTTGCATTTGAAATATGTAGCTACACTATATATGGGCAAAAGTATGTGGACACCTGACCATCACAGCCTTATTCTCCAAACTGTTTCCACAAATCTGGAAGCACACAGTTGTACAGAATGTCTTTCTATGCTGCAGCATTGCAATTTCCCTTCACTGGGACTAAGAGACCCAAACCTGTTCCAGCATGAGAATGCCCCCGTGCACAAATATACCACATACCACATCTCTGTTGAAATCTCACTTCCGATTGGTCAAAGGTGTTGATTAATTTTCTATAACAGCTGCTCGTACAATAATTCCAGCTTTAATTAAAATCACAGGTTTGTATTAATAGGTATATATTAATAACTCGTTCATTATTGTACGTTATTGTTTCTATAGTAACAGCTCATTCCCAGAGACTTGTATGGCAGACAATCTACATAATCTAAGGTAAATTTTAAAAAATGTCTTTAACAAAGGAAAATGTATAATAGTCGATACCTTTTTGGAGGAAAATGTTTTACATTTATGGAAGGCGTCTCCATTGTCTTTGTAATAGTCAGTAACTTTTCCACCACAGGAAAATTGTCAGGATTTTGCTGCATTTTTTCTCGTTATTAATGTTATTTCCCCCCTTATTAAGAGGCTGGTGAGGGAAGAGCTATTTATAGCTGTTCTAACATAAGTGATAACCGGAAGTAATGTCTCACGGATGTTCCACAGCATTAAATGTAACTATGAATGGTTAAAATGCACAATGTGCTGTTTACTGATATATTAAAATTCTAATCATTGGCATAACTATATAGTATATATGATATACTAATAACTATAGTATAAGAGGAAAGAGAAACTCATATGCTGTGTGTGCTTTTAGGAAAATAATTAGTAAAACACTGCATCACACCACCCTGTCACTGATTAGTTTCCCCCAAGTGTTTTATTCCTTACATAATTACCACAAATGACAAAATTCAGTGAAAGATAGGACACTGCAAAACGACACAGTAGAATAACTGCATAAAACACCACAATAGCCTTTGTGTCCTTGACCAAATAGAGAGACTGTATATGCTTTACTGTGCCTCATGGGCTGCTTTCCCCGCTTGTTTCTTTTCAAAGAGGCAGTCGATATTTGCTTCCCCTAAACAGAACTGATGTCCAATACGATTCGATTACCAGAGCATTACGCTGAGAAATACAGTGGAACTGATGCAGGATCTAATTTATGGGGCATCACATTTCCCAATTACTGCCATGTGATACGTGCAGCATCATCACAAGAAATAAAACAACCCAACAAGTCCATATTTGGCTATTTTACAATGTTTATGACTGAAGATAATCTCAAGCAAGGTGGCTCGGGTGATACAGTTGAAAACTGTAATCTAGAAAAGAAATCCTTTCTTTCAGCTCCGGATTGCGTCTCGCAAGCAAGATAAAACAGAGGTGTCAAAAATAAGAGATCACCCCAAATCATCCCGAAAAACACACACTCCACAATGTCCTTCCAGTTCTCCTTGAACTGATCAGGCTTATCTTTCTTCCATTTGTTTTTCTTCTTTTCCAGTAAATGACAAAATCGTTGCATCAGTGTTAATGGTAGAAACCACAGCTGATGCTTGCGGCTTGTGTCAGGAACTGAAGCTTAGCTAAATGTATCTACACCACAGAAAGTGAGTACTTGGATAAGCCTCTAAATGTGAGGATGAAGGCAAAGATTCACTCAAAGATTCACGTCACACAGTGAAGAAATCTATAACCGCTGCCCTCATGTGCCCTCAAATTCTTATGAAGTGCAGTAAAGTTTTTGGTAGTTCGCTAGCCTGATTTGGTTTGGTAGCTTTTTAACATTTCCCTGTATTCCCTGTAAAAATGTACATAATTTAATAAATGAGTGAATATTTAAATCACCTCCAATTAGAATGGCCAGCTCACCAATCAGCATGTTTTTGGGAGGAGGGAGGAAACCAGAGCGCACGGAGGAAACCTACAAGGACAAAGAGAGTACATGTGAAACGTCACATGGACAGTAACCTGATCTCAGGATCCAACCTTAGACCCTGGAGCTATAAGGGGACAATGCTACCCACTGTACCACTGTGACGTCACAAATTGGTACACGGATATTTTAAAGGAAAACTCCACACTGAACCGCTAGACATTTGAAGATTAGAAAAAGCCCAAGTCATATTTTTTTCCAATCTTCAACCTTACAGTTTGGGTGAGTGTGTGCCCACTTTAGCCTCAATGAACATGAACTGCATCATTTTATGCATTGTGCTGCTGCTATCTGATTGGCTGATTGGATAAGTGAATGAATGAACTGGTGAACTCAAACATAAAGGGTAACGGTCAGGTTTCACTGTTAGCTCCTAAAACCAAAAGAGCAACAGCTTGTTTTCTCACTCACTATTTTCCAGCGACGTTCGATGTCATATTAATGGGATATCCACTGTAGAAATAGTGGAGGCGTTGGTGTAAACGCTGGACTCAAACTCCCAGAATGCACTGCAGCTATATGACAGAGTTACACTGAGTTATTCCATAGACTCAGCCTGGCTAGTTAGCGATGCATGAGCTGACGAGCGAGATGGCATTGACGGTGGTATTAGTATGAGGAGGGGAGAGAACTGGACAGACTAAAGGACTAAAGCACCACTGCATTGCTCTCTTTAGGTGGAGATAAAGTCCCATTGGTGCCAGCATCGAACGGCATTGTGGGTAATGTAGGAAACCGTTAGCCAAAGTGAAAATAGACTCACATGTCAATGAAAGAAGTTTAAACTAATTCATTATATAATAAATCTTAAACACCATTGAAGCTCCAATGTTAATGATAAAGATTGATATGCAAGTTGTTCAGGATGGATTTTTCCTTTAAGAGATTATGTTATAGGTTGCATGTGTAAAACATCCAGATTCTACCTTTTAACTCCCTGTTTACAGAATTTTTTAAAAATAATTTCCCTCTCGTGATGCTGATAACCTGCATGTTGTGAGCACATTGTGGTGCTAATCTGTCATCTGCCTGATTATTCACATCTCACGTTATTAACAGACAGGCCTTTTTTCCTTACAGTGGAAGTCATTTTCTTTCATGACTAGGTCTCTCCAAGTGCGTGCATTAACGGTCGAGTGCGCGCGTCTTTTGAGCTGCATGGATGCAATAACTGCCTTGTATTAAATGAAGAACAGCAGGACGTCCGTGTGGGAGTGATCACTCCATCATTGTATGCGCTAATAAAGCACAGGATCTACATTGTCTAAAAATCAAGCCGGAGTTTGTGACGGGAATTATAAACAAAAAAACCCAAACTATTTCACTCCCACATATTTCCTGCTCTCCAATGGGCCGAAGCCGTGTGTGAGTGTTCGTCAGAGATATATGAGTCTTGGCAGGATAATAGGACAGCGACTGGGCCTGCTTTGAAAAGAAAATCTTTCTTTCCCCTCCCTCCTTGAAAGATTTTTGCGGTCTAATGGCTTTTTGGAGGCGAGTAAAATGAATCTTATCAGAGTGCTCAAGTCAACGCCTTTCTTTCATACAGGAGCACTGATCAGGGCGAAATGATGAAATAAAGGATGTGGGAGAAATGGGAAAAGGTCGTTTAGCCTTTACATGATCTGTGTGACCTCTGAGCCTTTCAGATTATGGCCACCGCTTTGGATTACAAAAAAATTTCCCAAATTAGACATGTCTGTGGAACGACTTCGTGAAAACACGCCATGCATCTCCACTGCAGTTGTCTGATGATAGGTCTGGGTCACGCCAGTCTGTCCAACCACGCTACATTCACATGTGGCTTCTACTGTCTTGCCCTCATGCTTTTTTTTTTTTTTTTCATTCAGCTTGTGCCAATGTTTCTAGATCTGCCTGTCTGGACAAGAGATCTGTGACAGGAGAGAATATAATTCAATCATGTAGTTCAGAATGTAGTTTTATCCATTTGAACCTCATGTTCTGTTCACTGGACTGTTAGAAAGCTTCTTTGGCTCAATAACGGTTCCAAAAGGGGTACATTAACTTTTAAAGGTCAACTAAAAACCCATAAGGATGCTGAATATTTTCTAAGGTTATATTTAGCTAAAGTGTTGGGACTTTTATACCACAGTGCTCTTGATTTCTTGATTTCCATTAGGAAATCTTCAGGACAGAGGAGTTTGTGTTTTCCATTTTCTCTGAAAAATGACAAGCTGCATTTTCTGTCTTATAACATAAAGCGAGAGAAAAAAGGCATGGCTGGTGAAGGAATAACTGTTTATAGCTCCTAAAATGTAAGTGATAACAGGAACTAACTTGTTTTGCAAATGTTCCACAG
Source organism: Pangasius sanitwongsei (assembly GCA_037576675.1). Taxonomy (NCBI): domain Eukaryota; kingdom Metazoa; phylum Chordata; class Actinopteri; order Siluriformes; family Pangasiidae; genus Pangasius; species Pangasius sanitwongsei. Next base: position 5,114,979 of record CM075023.1, read on the forward strand.
CACTGAATGTAACTATAAATGAATAAAATGTATATGTTGTTGTTCAACAAATTAAAATTGTTAGCGTTGGTGAATTGCTGTGGTATAAGAGGAATAAAATGCATCACACCACCCTATCCTTGACTTTTTCCCTTGTGTTTCATCCCTTATTTATTTTCACTCTGTGACTCTTTACGGAAATGAAGAGGCACATAGTTTCATGTTGGAAAAAAAATCATTATTTCTATCAAACTTTAAAGGCAACTTTCAACAAACCCTAAACCTCATCTTCAGGCTTATTAAAGAAAAAAAAAAAAATCAAAGATCAAAGGGTCAAAAGTACTTCCTCTCTCCTGTGCCATTAAGAAGCATTGCTGAGGTCATATCCTGCCTCCAGCTGTGTCTCTAGTGAGAAAATCATCTGTGGAAACTCATCTGGCTCTTAAATTCGTCTCATGTGTGCAATCAGGCACAAGAGAGGGAGATTCCCTGGCTCGAGGGACTGAGTGGGATTTCTGAAGTTTTGAAAAGTCCCGGAAAAGGGATGGGCGTTGGGAAGACGGGAGGAGTTGTGAGGATGAAGGGAGAACGTTTCCTTCGTCTCACCTTTTCCTGGTCCACCCAGCTGACTGAAATTGTTCATTTTGACTGATGATCTAATTCAAAGTGACATACAGCTGAGGAAGAATCCAAACCAAGCACAGCGCTGTGTTAAGGATCCCAACAGTGGCTCACGTGGTGGGATTTGAACTTACAACCTTCCAGTCACCAGCACAGAAACTGTTGAGCTGTGACAGCACTCGTAACCGTCTGCTGCATCAGCTGTGGATATGTGAGTAGTCAGCACATGTGTGAAAACCACATACTCATATATAGACTGCCAAACACACACACACGCATCCTAGTATACGAGTCCATCACCAAGAACTGTATTTACTCTAACTACTTATGAAAAAATCATACTAATATGTCTAATTATACCTGCCAAACAATACTATAACATTCTGCACTAAGATAAGTCCAAATAATTTCTGTTGTATGGAGAGACTCAGACTCAAAGAATCCTTTTTATCTACAAGTGTAAGGCATCACTCGTAAGGCAAATGGTTCAGATATTTCATTTTCATTCAAAGCATTTTTATGAGTTTTTTTTATAAATGATTTTTATTGTAGACTCAGACATTTTACTGTGTGCTTCACACAGAATAAAACATCGTCCATTGTTTTACAATTCTTTAATAAAGTTTATGAACATTTTGTATGAAAAATTAAATGCTTTCTACATTGTTATATTTGCATCAATTTACAATTTTTATTAAAAGAATAAAAAAATAAAAAGAAGAAAAACAGAAACTGATTTTTCCCATTATTATTATTATTATTATTATTATTATTATTATTATTATCCCAATTTTGTGTTTATTAACAACTGATTATTTTTTAGCATATTTGTGTGTATTTACTCATCTCTCTGGTCTTGCTAATTGTAGCAACCACAGAGTCCATGTACTTTTGTCCTGTTTATAGTTACTTAATATTGTGGAAAGTCTGTGAAACAAGGAATAGAATAGAATATTCTTGATCCCAAGGGGAAATTTGGTGCCACAACACAAGAGCAATAGGTAAGATTAAGACTTAACAGTTCACAAGACTTTAAAAATTGACAGTAAACTCACAATATACCACAAATAAGAAGGAATAAAATATACATATAAATATCTCTCCAAGTTATTTACAGACTAAAATTCCGGTACAGATTTACTGAATGAAAAATATTGCAGGTTGGCAGGTTGTACGTTAGACACGTATGATGAGCAGTTGTGGTAGTGTGTGTATTAAAATGTACAGTAGTCATAAGTAAAGTGGCAGTGTGTGTGTGTAAGAATGTGCAGTGACCCTAAGCAAAAATTGTTGTGCAGATTTTCTATTATCACTTATTTTACAGAAGCAATAAACAGTCGTTCTCTCACCTCTCTCTGTCTCTCTCTCTCTCTCTCTCTCTCTCAGTTAAGACTAAAGAAAACACAGCTTGTCATGCTACCGAGACTGGAGACTCCTTCTATAAATGTTAAATAAACATCTCCTCAGAGAAAACTTCACCAGATCAACGACTATATGTTTTTCTTTGCTAAATGACATATTATAATAAGTTTATTATTAGTCCCTGTGAATTAGCAGTTACTGTAGAACATTATATTTGTGCTGCTGGTATAGAAAAATAATAAACACCTTCTGACCAATGAGAATGAGATGTAGGAGTTAAAAGGAGGATCTGTATGATGTTGTTTAAGATAAAAGCAAATGAATTCTAGAAAAAAAAAGAAAAAGAAGAAAAAAACAGACACCCATACAACACATAAAAGAAGCCCGATTCCTGGGTTTGTACTCCAATACCCAAGATCTGGGAAAGATAATGTGACTGAGGCTGGAGAGTATTGATCTCTCTCTCTCTATACGTATATATATATATATATATATATATATGCTTACACACACTGTGACGCTGATGTGAAGACAAATATATATATTATAGCACATTTACAGAGCTCTCTCTGTATGTCTTGCAATACAGTATTGTATACAGTATACAACAGGACACTATTCAAAATCACAGTCTTCACAAGTTAAAGGCGGCCTTGCGAGTGTTACTAAGTTTACTCTAAACCTCCTGCCGGGACACAAACTGTATACTCCCTGAGAGAGCGAGATGAAGAGTAGATTCACTCATCCACTCCGGGCAAGTGTGTGATCGATAGGAAAGCCCTTGATCCTCTCCTTAGCTGACTCTCACACTCACTCTCGAGAGTTCCTGTTAAATATTTACTCTGGATTTTTTCATTTTTCATCAACATTATCAGCAGCACCTTTACTGAGGAAGTGGTTACGGGTACACTCTGTTACACATTAATATGGCCTTGTGTGACCCTTGTGACTAAAACTGTACTTTCGGTATTACACTGGGAGGCCATATCATCTTAATCTCTTATTCTGTTGACTTTGTGTGAGCTACAATGCATTTAGGAAATAACAATAAATAATAGATCTTTTTTTTTTAATATCACAGCAAAAATTCCATCCAGATGTTTATAGGTTATATTATGGATAACACATAAGAACCCAGAAATTTCACTACACGGCGAGTCAGTTTGGTTAGGACCTACAGCTTGTAGTGTGATGACACCTAGTGTTTAGGAGGAAGGAATAGCTCAGCTGGCTAAATAAGACAACATGGAGAAATCCCTAAATGGCTAAATGTTACAGCAAGGACTGCCCTTTCATCACTGCAAAAAATTGAAAATGTGCAAATATCCCAGATAGCACTGCAATATCTTTTGCATTTCCCTATCAAAACTTCACGGTTTGCGTGAATTCTCACAGCCACCTGACACTAATTTGACACTTTGTTGCTCAGAAATTATTATATTAACTAATATGTTCAAATTCTGTTTCATGTAGCCAACTACCCCATTTATATGTGACATAACTTTGGTACTCTGCTACCTAGGTAGCAAGCTAGCTATTTCACAAGCTAGCCAGTTTGTTTGTTGTTGTCACCAAGCTAACCAGCTAGTTAGAATGCTAAGTAGTAAGCAAACTAGCTAGGTAGAACAGATAAGCTAACCAGCTAGTTAGAACGCTTGCTAGTAAACTACCCAGCTAGTTAGAATGTTAGCTAGTAAGCAAGCTAGCTAGTTAGCAAGCAGTATGTTTGAGTACATAGTTTAGGACAAAGGAAATAGACAAATTATCAAGGAAATCGATCCGGTTATATTAGGCTTGTTGTTTAGAGCAAGTCAGATGGAAAATCTGTTGATCAAAATGGAATTTTTTTTTAAAATAATAATAATAATAATAAATAGTTTGATTTAACAATTTAAAGCTCAATAATGCAAAAACTGTCTGTGTACATTACTGTACAGAAGAGATGCTGTGTCTTCATGTGTCTTTGAGGAAACATGTGAGAACTTCAAGAGGAACCTGAATCAAAAAAAGGAGCCATTCCACTTCAGCCTGACACGACCATATAGTGTAATCACAAATCATTTGTAGCCGGTCAGGAATTGGTAATAACCAAAGTGTTAGTACAGATTAGTAAACAGATTTTTAATGAATTCATAAAAAAAACATGCACCTTTTCCCAAATAGTTCTTTCATCAAGGTCCAACTGCAGCTATTGTAATAAAGCTTGGGTTCCTGTCTGTGTGGAATTTCACGTTATCCCACAGTCTGCACGGGTTTCCCCTGGGTTCTCTGGTTTCTTCCAACTTCCTAAACATGCCAGTAGGTGGACTGACAATGGTAAATTGCTGATTGTGTGAATGAGTGTGTGAATATTTTGGTGTGTGAGTGTGGTGCCCTGTGATGGACTGGTGTCCCATCAAGGGTGTATTCCTGCCTCACACCCAGTGTTCCCAGGATAGGCCCCGAATCCACCACAACCCTGACTAGGATAAAGCAGTTACAGAAAGTGAGTGAGTTACAACACCTTATCTCTGCTAACTTACCTTTTCACCTGCCAGTTCATTTATTCATTTTCAGTAATGAATTATGATTTATCCTGGTCAGGGTTGTGGTAGCTCCGGAGTCTATCCCCGGAACACCCGGTGTGAGGCGGGAATACATTCTGTATGGGTTTCCAGTTCATCTCAGTTCACCTGTTCAACCACAGTACATGCGTTTGAACAATAGTCTGTTTTTTTCTGTTTGTGTTAAAAATCAGTTTTTTGAATTGTAGAAGATATAAGAGAGAATAAATCTGAAGTATGCAAACAGCTCAACGTCCAAACTCAGACACCAAAACACAGTTCATAAGTGACCTCTTAATACTGAAACCTCAAATTAGCTGAGTTTATATGAGCACGGTTGCCAGATCAATAAGTTTCTGATACAGGGATTTTTTTAAATCCCATTGGGATGGAAGGATATTTGTAAAATGATAAAGTTTAGTCTAGTTTATGTGGAGTTTAGTTTAAATGTTTTGTTGGGGCCTGGTTTATAGTATTATAGAGAATTTGTTTGGTTTTAAACAGTCATTATGGGAATAAACATTGTAAATCTGACAACCACCCCCTCCCGCACACACACACACACACACACACACACAAATACACATTTGTTTTACAATCCTTGTGAGGACTTCCATTGACAGTTATTAGTGCTGCCAAATAATGTCAAAAATCTAACAGTCGAATTCTATCCATAACCCTTTTTTGTGACAAAACAAAACAAAACATGTTTTTCCTAGTGGGGACCAGCCAAAAGTCCCCACAATGTCAAACCTGTCAGATATTTCTATTCTTGGTCTCCACCAAGATATAAACACACACACACACAGAGGGAGAGAGAGAGAGAGAGAGAGAGAGAAAGAGAGAGAAACACCCATCCACCCTATCAACACTTCTTGTGTTCACGTGTTACCATTAATGTACATGATGTTGCATGTAGTTATTTATTTTGCTACATACTTATATGGCATCTTTTTTTCCCTTTTTTTTCTTTCTCTCTCTCTCTGTTTTTTTTTTTTACATACACTATTTTTCACTTTTTATTTTTCACTCAAGTCCTAGTTCTCAAGCTCTGTTGTATTTTGCTTTGGCAATACAAAATATTTTGTCATGCCAGTAAAGCACACACTGAACTGAACAGAGAGAGAGAGAGAGTGAGTGTGTGTGTGTGTTTGAGAGAGAGAGAGACTGAGCGAGAATGAGTGTGTGTGTGATATATATATATTTATATATATATATATATATATATATAGAGAGAGAGAGAGAGAGAGAGAGAGAGAGAGAGAGAGGTAACTCATTGGCCCAAAACAGAGAGCGGGCTTTTTTAGCCCCGCCCCCTCTTGCTCTGACTACATTGTTTCTGTTGAGTGCAGCCCCAGGCGCCTGATCTGTATAGCATGTGCATCTCCGCACACAAGCAACAGCCGGCTCGAGCATCCATCCTTACATCACTGAGATCGGCGTGCATTCCCAACGTCGCGCTATGATGAAAACAACTCTCCTTTCACTCGGATTGATTCATGCGCGCGGACTGTTTGTTTCTCGGTCGGGGGGAGAAAATAAATAAACAAACACAGATAGTATTTTTATAGACTGTAGGTTGGTCGGTGGAAAGAATAATCTGCAGTTGTGAGGTGTTGTGGATGAGTGTGTGCTCCAGCCGCGGTGTGTGTGTGTGTGTGTGTGTTATCTCCATGCAGGTGAGAGCAGGACGGCGCGCGCTCTGCTCACGCTCATCTTCTTCCTCTTTTATATAAGAGACGTCTCGCGCAGGATTTGCATCGCACGCGCAGGTGGCTCGGATTAAAACCGGCCATTCTCCGTGGGTGTGTGTGTGTGGGTGTGTGTGTGTGAACTATGGTGGCGAGCATGGCAAATTTCGGCGACACAAAAGAAGTAGAAGACGGGTAAGTGATGCTAATTTGTCACTTCATCACTGTTACTGTGTATTAATCCGCTCCTCGGTGTAACACGGGAGGATTTTCAGATGCTAGTAAGCGACATGACGTCTAATCCTCGTTGTATGCGCACTAACAGTGTAATAACCCCCCGCTTTGAAGCCCTGATGTCATTTGAAAGTGCTGATGCTGCGCCATGATGCTTTTGTTTCCTGTGTAATAAACACTAACGCTTTCATCCTCGCATCTATGCAGGCTGTATCCCAATTCCATCTCCACGCGCTGTATACGTCCACTACATAGGGTATGACGTATAACAGCGTAATAAGACACACTCCAAGAAGGAGCCCCGCTATGTGTGTGTGTTGTTATGGCGGTGTATCAGCTATTTAACACATATCAGCATTCCACTATACACCCTATACATTCTAAACCCCAGTGAAATGTTAATTATCTCTTTTGAGACTAATCTTAATATGCTATTTAACACATATCAGCATTCCACTATACACCCTATACATTCTAAACCCCAGTGAAATGTTAATTATCTTTTGAGAGATGTAAAAAAATTGCTTTTTGACACATATAAGCTAATATTAGGTTGATTTACTCGCCCATCTGGATGCTGTGCAGTAGTGGGGCAGCACGCTCACTGCCCCATGTATTGTATGTTGCGTCTCAGTCAGCTCTCTAGGTCATGAACACGAGTCCAGGCCCTGGTGAGGACCCTGGCACACTACGCATTGGGACACTGATGACTCAATTTCTGGTGAATCTTCTAATTTCCTCATCAGTCACTGTAAAAACCCAAATATATAAAATATTTAGGTTTTATACGTCATTTAAATTTGTTAGCTTAATCACACGCGTTTCTGTCATGGTACTTCAAGGAGGATCGTAGGCTAGTTAGTGGATTTTTTTTTAATCATTAACCACTTACAAGTCATTAGAACGTCATAGAACGTCAATAAAGTTAAACATCACTAACGTAAGTAATCATTTGAGAGCTACAACAACGATAACAAGCTACTTACATTTGTAGACAAAGTTGGCTGAGAGTTTTTTCCGCCATTTTTTTTTTTTCGAGATGAGAGGCTTCAGGAAGTATGTCATTTCCAGTAAGGGACTGAGTAAAGGATTGCGATTGAGACCACCCTTAAAATGGCCGACTCCCTGATCAGTGCCCTGACTATTGATCTAGGGAGCTGATTGAGACGCACCCTTAGTTATTATTGCACCTAGTGGTCAAAATGGGAACTGCAATGGGAATCGATAATATAGACAAATTGAGGCACGAGTCACGCTGCCCCAGTGTTTGGCAAAGGAGCAGTGGAGGAGCATATTTTCTCATTGTAATATCTGACTCTTGTTTCATGCTGTCACGCTATTTGAACTTTATATAATTCTGTTTACATTACACCTGTTTTGTTTTGCATTTGACTTTGACTCATCAGTACAAACAGTTAAGCATGGCGGTCCTCATTCAAAATTCAGAAAGTGCACCAGTGTGATATTTCATTCTTAATTAAAAAGTCCCTCAAACAGTGTAGGATTCTATAGTCAGGTCAAGAAGATTTCATCTTTTCCTTTTTAATGCCTTCCTAATCTGTTTGATAATAATGTAAGTGGACTTGAATCAGAAAAATCCAGACTGAGCAGCGGATAATTCCTGAACAGCAATTGGCAGTGGATTTAACTTTAGCTGAATAACAAACTCTGACTTATTCCTACTGCAGGAAATAGGAACTTGAAACCAGCACCTGAGTCGGATACACATGCACCCTTTTGCATTGTTCCAGCTGATATTTGACACTGTCGTGTGTCTGGGCGGGAATTTTTGCCCAAGCTTGTTTTGTGTCACTTTAAAGGAAAAAAAACTATAATCTCCGATCTCTAAAAGGCAATGATAAAAAAGATGGATAGATAGATAGATAGGTAGATAGATAGGTAGATAGATAGATCATTTTATTAATACCTGAGGGAAATTCAGAGATGACAGCAGCAATCCAAAAAGTACAGTGTGCAAGCAAGTGTATTCAGAGTAATAAAAATAAACATAAACATATTCAGTCAAAAAAATATAAATATAGAGTGGATATAGAGTGAGAATAGCCGTCTAGTTAAATGTGAAAAGTGTCATTTCAGTATACTGTGTATAAAGTACAAAGTGAATATAGTCTTACAAGTCCTCTGAGTGATGTGAAAGTGTCATTGCAATACTGGAGTTTTAACCCCAGAGAAATGAATGATTAGTGTAATGTATAGTGCAAACAGTGCAAAACAGCAGATATGGAACCATGGAGAGTACTCATAGCAGAGTAGCTGTGATCACCAGTGCAGTAAGCAGAATGCGATCCAGTGCAGAAAAAAATGCAACATAAGTCCCGTGAGCTTACTCTAGGAATAGGCTCTAATGCACAATAATGTCCCAGCCCAGTAATCAATTGTTGTACATGGTGATCACAGTTTATATGAACAACCTCCTACCTTGTTACAGCGGAGCTGAATGAGCCTTTTACAAAAGGTGCTCCACTGTTTGACCAGTAGGATGGATAATAGTTTTCTTAGTGTCCTCCTTTCCATAAACACCTCAAGACTGTCCAGGGGGCATCCAAGGACAGAACCAGCCTTCTTTATCAGTTTGTTGAGCTTCCTTGCTTCTCAGGCTCTAAAACTTCTCCCCAGCATATTGCCCCAAGAGGACAGCACTTGTAACAGCAGACTGGTAGGAGATCTCCAACATCTTGCTGCATACATTACCTGAGCATCCTCAGAAAATAGTCTGATTGTCTCCTTCCTGTACACAGCCTCTGTGTTGAGCTTCCAGTCCAGCCTGTTGTCGAGGTGAACACCAAGGAATTTGTAGGTGTCAGCAAGCTCAACATCCTGTCCTTTTCCTTCTGAAGTCACCCACCACAGATGGTTTCTCCCACACCACTCTTGGCCACAGATGGTCTTGGCCACAGATGGTTTCTCCCACACCTCTCAACAAAGTTGTTCACTAGGTCCCTATACTTCTCTTCTGACATTTCTGCAGGTTTCAGAGATCCAACTTATACTGAAAGTCAGTGGTGTACAGGGTGAAGAGGAATGGGGATAACATGGTTCCTTGTGGTGCTTTGGTGTTGCTCAGTAGTCCTCAGCTGCACAAACCGTGGTCTGTCTGACACCCAGGAGATCACAGATGTGTTGACCTGCATTTTACCCATCTTCTTACTTAGTATGAGGGGTTGGATGGTGTTGAATACACTTGAGAAATCAAAGAACATGATGCTTACTATGGTATTGTTGTAGTACAAGTGGGAGTGGACCGTCTGCAGTAAATAGATTACTGCATTATCCATGCCTACCTGTGGCTGGTAGGCAAACTGCAGGGGGTCCAGGAATGGGCTCACCTGAGGTCTGAGGTGGGCCAAACCAGTCTCTCCAGAACCATGACTACATGTGATGTGAGTGCAACTGGTCTGTAGGCATTCTGGAATGAGGGAGCCATCTTCTTTGCAATAGGGACCAGACATAATGTTTTCCACAGCACAGGCCATGCTCCTGATGAAGGCTCAGGGTGAAGAGTTGCTGGAAGATCCCATATAGTTGGTTGGCACAGACCTTCAGTACCTTGGGCCTGCAGCCTTGCCCAGGTTTAGGTCCTTCAGCAGACTCCTCATTGGCTGGTTGTAACAGATAGTGTGGAGGAGGATAGGAAGATAGCTTTAGGGGGGTTGAGGGAAGGTGAGTGGTTGCGGGGTGTGTGTGTGGGGGAGTTGTGGAGGTACTGGGCTGAAGGAACTGGGAGTGGGTGTGTGGTTGTTGGGGGAGTCTGGGGTGGTAGTGGTAGAGGTAAGAGAGTGGGGGAGATGAGCGAGAATGTGTGGCTGCTGCAGATGGGAGAGAAGGACAGCATGCTGAACCTGTTGAAAAATACATTCAGTTCTTGAGCGACTTTGAGGAGGGCCAAATTTTGATGGCTAGATGACTGGGTCAGAGAATCTCCAAAATGGTAGGTTTGGGGTGTTCCCATTATGCAGTTGTTAGTACCTACCAAAAGTGGACAACCAGTGAACCAGTGACAGTGTCATGGGCACCCAAGGGTCACTGATGTCCGTGGGGTGCGAAGGCTAGCCCGTGTGGTCTGATCCTGTAGAAGAGCTACTTTAGCACAAATTGCTGAAAAAGTTAATGCTGGCTGTGACAGAAAGGTATCAGAACACACAGTGCATCGCAGCTTGCTACGTATGAGGCTGCGTAGCCGCAGGCTGGTCAGAGAGCCCATGCTGACCCCTGTCCACTGCCGAAAGAGACTACACTGGGCAAAATCTTACAGCTGCCTCCAGACTTATCATCAGTTATACTTGAGTTTTGAGCAAATTGGTTGTCTATTCTTTCCTCACTACACTAAAATGTGTTGAAATTCTTGTTGGGAGTAATATCACATACAGTATGTTACAGCTTTGGTGGATACAAATTAAGTTGAGCTCTGGAGTATTCCTTTAATAATGCCAGGCCTGTTTTGCCACAAAATAACATTTTTGGAAGGAGTCTCCAGTGTCAATATTTTGCAGCAATCAGTAAGTTTTCCTTTATGAGAAAGAGGAGTTTACATTTTCTCAGTAACAAGCTGCATTTTCAGTGTTTAACTATACTATAGTCTGTTAACTTCAGGAGAGAGAATAAAGAGAAGCAGACAATAGAACAACTGTTTATAGCTGTTATAGTGTAAGCGATAACAGGAACTCATTTATTGTATTGTGGACGTTCCACAACATTAAATGTTACAATAAATGGTTAAAGGATACAATGTCATTCATTAATAAATTTAAAAAAAAATTGTCTTTGGCAAGTTGGTGTGGTATAAGAGGATTAAAACATGATTGGACATGCTGGTAAAGGAAAATAGTAAACTTCAGGGTGCTAATCATGTTATTTTCCTATAACAGCACATCCTGCTGTGTTTTCTGCCTTACTTACATAATAATAAGAACAGTAAGAACAATTGAAAACAAAATGACCCTGTATTCTACTTTTAATCACCTAACAAATCTATCTATATAATTCCTAAACATTTTGGGAAAAATTGTGTTTTATAAGAAAGTTTGCAGCTTTTGCCTGTAGTGTAACTTTTTAAATATTCTAATCCAATGATTGCAATCCTTACTGGTGGTATGTTGACAAACAACAATTTAGATAAAGCAGTGTACAAAATCTGGTATTGCTGCATTCTTTGTGCTATGCTTAATGTCCTGTATATGTATTTGGATATTCCCCATCTCCTTTATTGTGCTGTAAAATAACAAACTTCTCTGACTCATCCCTATTGTAGTTAGCTCATCTGTTATGGAAGCTTGAAATCACTTCTTGAGTCAAATACATTTGCACCATTTTCATTATTCCAGCTGATATTTGACACTGATGTGTCTATGAGTGCAATGCTTTGCCCATTTAATGCCTCTAGCTGTTTTTCAATGGAAATGCAGTATTTGTAGGATTGGGTGTAGTGTGTGTACATCAACTCCCTCTTGTTTTCTTCAACAGCCCTGGATAGAAGTGGAACCTCACAGAAACGCCTGCCTCATTTTCTCTAATGACCACAAGATCTTGGCCTGATTCCATCAAGTCGTTGTCCTGCATCCCTCTCTCATTGTAATAGACAGTAGTGTAAACACAAACCTGCGTAAACAGCACTCACTAAACAGGCTAGACCTGATAGTATATCAGCGTAATGTGTAAAGCAATAATAGGAAGCTAGATATGTTTTGGAAAGTAGTTCCTGCAGGCTGACCTCAGAGGTGCCTGATGTCTATGGTTTAGGAATGACATTTACAATTTTACGTGCTACACATTAAATTTAGGCTAAAGCAGAAAAAAAAACATGAAATTCATCTGGCAGAAAAGGTAATTCACTGAACTAGAATTGTTCCAGATAGAAGCAACTTTCGCTTTGCGCTGACTTTTTATCTAGGTGAACTTTTTACCTGTGAAGTTGCAAACCCCTGTTTTGTGAGCCAGTAGAAAACAAGAAGGTGAGGCTGTCCTGTTTTTGGATGGGGTAGTAATCACATCATACTTTTCCTCAGTATTTTCTTGCCGATGCCAAAAATAAGTTAAACTGATACGTAATTCAGTAACTGAAACATATACTGCTGCTGTGTGCAGCTTGATGGTATCATGTGATCAGTTCATACATGCGCTACCTAAAAAAGTCAGTCATAACTGACTCCCGGCCCTGGATGGAACTCGCGAGCTCTGGATGATAGGACTCATTACTGTTGTGCAGAATGACCTTTTGTATATGCTATTTGCCTATCTACAAATAAGTTAGACTTCTATACTTTTAGTGTGATACGCGCTAAGATATTTGTAATAAAATTCAGGGTTTTTTTTTCCTGCTCTCCTTGCTAAGATATTCTTGCTAACAATGTTGGCACCTCTGTGACCGGAACACCACACCACTGTCTCACCTCAAAGTGTGCACTTTTTGCATTAAAAAAAAAAAAAAAAGAAATGCAAGACACAAATGTGGCTGATTTCTGCTATGAGCTAAACTGGTTCTGTGGTTTTCAATGCTTTCTATCTTGAGGCCCTTCTCTTTCCTGCACCGACATGTACAAACACGTTTGAAAGCGTTTTTCACAGCTGCATTCAAAGCCCAGGTGGTTTGTCATTTTAAGTTTTTCATGCCTGCGATGTAAACACCCTTGCATGTTTAGTTGTCTGATAATTATTACACTTGATTTTCAGATCCTGAAGTTTGCTGCATGATATGATGTATATCTAATGATTATATACAATGTAAAAAAAAACAACCTACTGTAAATTTTTATGATGTGTGGAACAGTTTTTACAACTCAAGTCAATTCAGGAGAAACCTAATCATGTGAAAATGTTTTCATTTCCATAAATAATGTCTGTTAGATAAGGATAAGATACCATATCAGGCATTCTAAGATATATTTCACAGTTATAACACTATAAAATGCAAAGAGGCAGCCTGGATGAATGATCCCTCTGTTGCTCAGCAGTGAACAGAGCAGTAGGGTTAACGCCAGCCAGGCTGCAGCTGTGTGTGATGTGGAAGTGGGTCAGTGAACGTGAATAGTGCGAGATAGTGGACACGCCTCCATTTCCTGTTATTGTGTCTCTACTGATAGTGCAAAAAGTGTGCGAATGAAAGAGTGGCGAAAGAGGTGTGTTGTGTTCAGTTAGTATTTCCCAGCTGCATGCTACAGTTGATTTTATCAAAGCGAAAAAGTCGTTTGTATTTCCTGCTTTCTACTTCCGCCACACCATTACTTTTTTTTTTTTTTTTTTAAATTTGTCATTTTTATCAAAAGGAAAACAAAGAATCCTGTTCAGGAAGCTGACAGGAGGCAAGTTTACACTAGAAACAAGTGCAGGATAGTTGAAGGAAGAACAGATGAACACACACACCCACACACACACACATACACATGCTGGCACAAACCACTGTGGGGAGACGTCGACTAGTTGGGGCAGTGGAAAAAAACACAGCAAGGCTGATGGTAAAGAAAGCAGGCTAAATGTACTTTGTTAGTCTGGAAATTCATCCTCACTAGTGCATTTTAAGAATTAGTACATCCTTAAACCGTATAAGATGTATTATTTTGCACATTTATTGCACTAATTTATTTATATTTAGAGTCAGGCACACACACACACTAGATTGGGGTTGCCAACTAGAGGACCACAGTCCAGATGCGGACTCAGTAAAGTATTTCAGAGGACCGAACCAAGCAATTGAAAGAATATTGAAGCAGATGCAATGTATGGGACTTAAATTTTTTAAACATGAACCATTGCTGCTTCTGGAGGAAATCCTCTTTTGTGGCTAGTCACATGCATTTATGTAAATTATTTACCTGAAGCCATCTAATCAAAACAGAGCCTAGCTACAGAGAGAGCTAAAGAGATCAGAATGGGAATGGGACTGTGATATGATGTGCTTCGACTAAAACTCGTAACTCAAGAATTTCCAACATCCGACTAGGAAAGAGCAAAGAAAATGCAACTCGGAATTTCTACTCAGTCAGGAAGGTTTTTTCAACCCCGAGTGCAGCACATGGCGTCAAATCAACATGGCTGCTCACGGCATCGACAGTAAACAAAGTAGCATTTTTTGAAAGTGTATGATGTGTAGCCTCCGCAAGTCATATCTACTCATTTACAATGCAAATTTAACTAAGTTAAAAAAACCTTTCTGCATCCATGTATAAGTTGCCTGATTGGCAGTGACATCATCGCTGTCAGGCTGGAGGCTCTCGGAGAGTAACTCTAACAGGAGGCGTGTCCGCAGGTAGTTTATTCCTCCATCGTGGAATTAAAAACATGGACAAGTGTGTACCATATCAAGACATACCTTTCACTGTAGAATCAAAAAGACCTCATACATTTGCTCCAGTTGTAATATTTGACTCGTATCAGTAAAGTAAAACTTCAGCTGTATCGCATTAAAGTGTAAAATTTTAGAAATTCACAGCAGCTTCACTCCTCTTTATTCAGCACATTCCTATAATGATACCCTTACGGGAGAAAACAATATTCCAGCACATATTTGCATATGGATTTTGTTTGGGAAAATAGAGCAGCTGCTTTTTTGCATGTGTCGCATGACTCTAACACGCAGTACACAAAGGAAGGCAAATTAAAGACAGTGGATCAGAAACTGCGGTTACATTGAGGTGATATCGAGGCAGTGTGCCAAAGGTGCATAATGATATCTGGAAATGAGAATTGAAAATCCGGAATTTGAGAACTGAAAATGGATGAGCAATCATTGATGGCTTTGTGCTCTAATATTAATGAGACAATGAATCACATTCATTGAATTGCCATGCAGCTGACCTTAACATTGAAAGCATAAAAAGACTACCTACCAAAACCTTTAGTATTTTATTGCAATACCTCTGCATACCTCTGTATATACCTCTACACTTGGACAGTATTTTCAATGGGTGTATCAGAATATATTTAGATGATATTATTTAAAATGACTTATGAACTCAGAATCCATCCCAAGCATAGAGCTTTTAAAGTGACATAAGTGCAATAAGAACTAAATTTCCACCAACAGACCAGAAATGAGTGCATACAGAGACCTTGGAATTACTCTGACGTTTTTCTGAAATTTGTTAATGTTACGTACAGTTAAGTTCAGTTTTATTTGTTCATTTAACATTGTGGAACTTCAGTTGCCAAATAAAAGTAGATCAGTAATTAGTTGCCTCAGATTGCATGCCTACTGCTCTTTGGAACAAAGTCATGGCCAATAACCTCTACTGAGCAAGCACACACAGTTTTAGTTTAACCCTCCTGTTGTGTTCGTAGTCACTCATAGTGTTCCCGGTCACTTTTGACGGGATCATTTTATTCCATTATAAATCCACAATAATACATATATCATCACCTAATGTTGTTTAGATCTTTTTATCAACTTCAGCTCTTGGAGAACATTACAAGTTTTGAACTTGTATTTGCTTTGTATGTCCTGCAGGCCTCATTTGCCTGAGCTCATACCACTCGTTTTTTTAGGGAAAAAAACATTATATAGATATTATTTTGACTATAACAAATACTAAGA
>CM075023.1:5131052-5159860 GCA_037576675.1 Pangasius sanitwongsei
TTTTGACCGGGAACACCATGGGTGTATACAAGTTCCATAAAACACACAAATTTTTATAAAAATATTTCAAATTTATTATGTGTGTTCAAATGCCACGTGTGAACAAAGTCATGGAACCTCATGAGAAACGGATGAAATTTACTGCACTTTTTTAGAGAGGAAACTTGTAAATCGGTCAGATTTGACCGGAACACAAAAGGTGGGTTAAATAATACCTCTGCATGGTTCATACAGAGAACAAGGGTCTGCCATGTGCTCAGAATAGTTCTCTGTTTTCTCAGCTCAGTATTTCTTCTTGGACAATGTGAATCGAGTGTGTTAGAGCAATCAAGAAGTTATTTTTATCACTGGGTCTACCGTGAGTTTGGACGGTAATAATGTGTTTGACTTAATTCTAAATCTTCTGTTGTAAATTTTAAGGAATAGTTGATGATGTAAATCAAGCATGACATCATCAGTTTCATTAAGACAGAAATCTACTCAATATATCTTACAGCTTTACTTAAATGATATGTCCTGCTTTATACTTATTTGACTTATTTTTTTCAGTATCCTGCCAGTTTCTATTATGGGACCAATAACGTATGTCTTTCTGTCGGGTAGTTTATAACTAATTTTCGCATTTCTCTCTACAGAAATGGAGACATTCCTGCTTCAGATCTGAAAGGTAAGACATCCATATCTCCATTCCTCCACCAGAGAGCACTACAGCCTTATTTCTCACTTCAGTCAAGCGCTTCCTCATGTCTTCCTGTTAGCTCTGTACTACTTCTACTTGTGTCAGCTGTTTGATAATTGCTGCACTCTGTAGCTGTCCTGGATCTCGCTAATCATCTCTCAGTAGTGGAGCGCTGAATCGTTTTCAGAGATAATCACTTCCTTCCTACTACATCTGTATATCAAGCTGTTTCCCAGACACTGACTTTACTCTAAGGCAAACAGAAATCTACAAATTTTGGACATCACCAGTGACGGGTGGTTGTGTTATTAACCAGGAGGCTAAAATAAAGGCTAAACAATATTAGACACTAATGAAACTATTAGAGGTGGCAGTAGCTAAGAAAGGCCTATAGCCAATTTCTGGCTGCTTTCTTGGGGGTCATTTAAATAAATGCCTCCATCTAAAAAAAAAAAATTGAATAGTACCATCTCTTTAGATCTGGTTTTGAGCATTAATCATTTTGATCCAATTATTATGACTGCAACATGTGCTATCAGGATATATATGTACAATATGTATTATGATGAATATCATGAACTGGCTTGCATTATGTCCTATATTTTTAGACCATACATTATTTACTATTGTATTTTTGTAGCGTCTCAAACAGAAATTTTAAATCAGCACATGTACCTTCTAGATGGTGACAGATGGATAAATGCTTAACTTGAGCGTTATGGTGGTTTTTTGGAGTCAATTACAGTGGGTCTTGGACAGACTTTTTTTATTCTTACTTCACTGTTATGAATATCTACAATATCTTATTGGGAGCTGTTAAAACTGGTGCAATTGATATTAATAAAATGCACTGAATTAAAGTTGTCTGATTTTTAGGATTTTCACTTACCCAGTAGTCATATTGATATAGTTCTGTTTATAACTCTAGTTTTACGGTAATTTAATTATATGTTTGCATAGAATTTCTGGATATGTTCCCTAAATGGCTTGTTATTTTGCTTCCAAAACAGGCAGTCATATTGACAATGAGTACAGCAGCTCAGGTAAAGTATACATTGCCATGTTGGTGTGTATTCTTGGTTCTTTTCTTATAGACGTAGTAATTTGGATTTCAGTTCAAATTACTGAATTTTACTGTTCACTCTGCCTATATTCACTGATTAAATATGACTCGTCTAAACCAGCAGCAGCTCATGGCCATATATTTTGAGGGGGCAAGGCGACATTATTAACGCTACAGCCTCAATCCTTGAATTTTTAGAGTAATCCTGTAATAGGCAGTTGAGTGTCAACAACATACAGTCATCCAGCATACAGTCTAGCAGCTCGTATTAGACGTACCTTTGTTCACTTGTGTTTGGATACAGCAGGTGTGTTTCCCCTCGCTGTATGCTATTTCCAGCCAAACTACATCTCAAAAAGTGCACACAGGACCTGAAACTAGCCCTGAAATCAGACCTTGGAAGGGGAAGTTACATTTTTTCTTATTCTCATCCTTTGTGTGGAAAACGAGATGCATGCATTTCTGATGTACGAACATTATCCACTCCATAATCCCTCTTTGACTCTGCTATTTTTTTACAATATATCTTACAAAATAATTGGTTCTGTACATCATAGACTGTATACACATACACTTTGCCTTTGCCTGACAACCATTTATTTAACCATTATTAACTGTCCTGCCTGCTGCTGGTCCTTCAATAAAAATGTTTGTAGAGAGAGCATGGGGCAGCGTGATAACTGGCCCACTGGGCATCAATTAGTCCTTGTTGCATTTTCCAGTGTTCATTTGAACACTACGTGCAGGAATAACTTAATGGAGCTAACTGCGAATGATTAATCAATAGAATGGGGCTCTGTCTCACATGTCCCTATGGATGAGCATTACTGGTCTAAACTCTGTCTAAAACATTGATGAGGTAAACATAACTTAGTTATGAAATTATTAATGCATTATCTAGCATTTTAAATGAACATGAGGAATGTTTGAGATCTATGCTTCAAACACCTTTGTTCTTCTTGCATTCAGAAAGTGCAGAATCATCGTCAGAAGAGAGCGCAGATGAAGAAGAGGAGGAGGAAGAGGAAAATGAGGGAGATCCAGGTTAGGATATACCCAGTCATTTCAGTGTAGTTATTTGTTCCTGCCTTGCTTATCTTGTACTCTCTCAGTCTACGGTCAAGGGGAAGAGTGTGCACCCCCTGTTATTAAACTAAAGAACGACACTTTTATCCATATACAGCTACGTTTAATGTTGTGGAACACCCACAAAACAAGTTAGCTCCTGTAGTCACTTATGTTATAGCAGCTATAAAAGGATGTTTCCTCACTTTCTCCTGAAGATAATAAAATAGGAAAAAAATGTAGCTTGTTATTAAGAAGCTGCAACGTGTAACATCTTCCATCCTGAGGACTTTCCTGTGGTGGAAAACATTATGTTAAGTTATGTTAGGTTGTGGCTTTACCTCTGACTGTTACAGAGTACTCCTTACAGAAAACGTCTCCATATCAACTATTATATGTTTTTCTTTGTTACATAACAACACGCTTTTCTGTTTATGAATACTCTTAGTTTATGTGGAGTGAATGCTGTGAATGAGTTGCTGCTATAGAAGGAAGTATTGCTACTATAGCTTTAAATATACTATAGCTATACAGGGCTTGAATTTCGGCACGGGATTGCGGGGATTGCGCATAACTTAAACCATTCCCGCAAGTTGACCTTTTATAATGCTAGAAATTCCTGCATAAATGCATTTGCTTCATCTCAGATCAAATTATGAAATACATCAAGAGACGCGAAAAAAAGAAATCACCGGTTCAAACAGTCTGTCTTTATTTTAGAACTTAATTCCACAAACAGCGCTGCACCGGCCATCTCTGACTGGCATTGGGCCCTGTAGCGCAGTGGTTCCTAACCTGGGGTCCTGAGGGGGGCGCCAGAGTTCACAGGAGGGTCACGGGAGCTGATGTGATTTGAGGTCAAATAAAGATGCATAAAATGTTTTCTATAAAAATATTTTTGTATGTTTTTAAAAAATCATGTGCTTACAATAAGGCAGTCAAATAACAATTATCTCTTATAGAAAATATTATAAACGATTCTCTTTTACACTAGCCAATTAGCCACTAGCCAATAGATAATTTCACAATGCTTAAATATTAGAAAAAAATAATTAGGTTATACCTTAGAACTTAGTCAACAGCAATGGAAAAAAAGTGACTGAAATTGAACTGAAACACATGAAAGACACTGAAACTGAGACATTAATATTTAGTTTAAACAGAGTTCTTAATGTCAGTTTGGAGGAGAGCATGACAAATTTTGTTATTAAGCTGTTTTGAAAACCACCATACATTAACCCCCCCCCCCAATAATCTTTAAATCCCCCCCATGTGACCCATGTAATGGGGGAATTCACCCCCAGTTTAAAAAAACAAATTCAGGCCCTGGATATAACTTTCCTACCAATCAGAGTTGAGAATTCAAGAGCACTGTGGTATAATATAGCTGATTAAAGGCATTTAGTATTAATGTAGTGTAGTCCGTATTGCATGTTACATTTACTACATTTAATGTAAAGACATTAATCTGAGTTGTTTTTGCCAGTAAAGAAAGTACAGGACACCAAATGTGCTTCTGTCATTTTTTTCAGTGAACTCACACAGACAAAAATGCAACAAGATTTATAATAGTAAAACACTGCCCATTTCTCCCTGGGAGTCTTTCTTAGTAAAACTGCACACTAACTTAAGAAACAAGGCACCAACCCAGGATCCCCTGTTCATTAGACAGGCACTTTAACCAACTAAAGCACAGCACCCTATGATGGATTGCTGGTCAACCAATTTGTATTTATAAGAGCTTTATTGCCACTTAAACTTTTCCTGAACTGTGTATGATACTTTTATTCATGTGCATATCTATTGACAGAAAACGTGGCATCATGTGCTGAAGGAGTCACTGACGGTAAGAATCAAATGACCTCCTTAACTCTTTCCACTTTTTTGTGATGAGGCACTGATTCATCTCAGTGAGGGGTCGCTGTGCTTTTTGTTTCAGACCCACACACAGAGACCAGAAGAGACACAAGAAATGGTAATTTCTTTTTCTTGCTTGACTGCATGTCTTTATGAAACCTATTGTTAAGTAATTGTCCAGAAACTAAGCAGAGGAAGTCCTTGTTTGTTGAATCAGTGAGAAAGTTCATGCTGCTATCGCATAAGGAACAGCTGTATCAGCAGGTTGTTGCAAATTATGATTTTAAAATAAAGCTTACAGGAACAGCATGTACCAATACATGGCAGTGTATAAAAACTGTCGATTAAAGAAAAGTTTCCAGAGTCGAACATTTGACGAACTGCACTCTGACGTAATCATGTGCCGGCTAGTTGGAGCTGTCAGCAGAATCATACTGTTATCCCTTATGTTTGTGATTGACTAATATTTTTCTACTATTTAACTCCACTGTAACTGGGTTGGGTTGCAACAACTAATCGACAAATTCGATAATAAAAATACTCGACATTCTCATTATCGATTAGTTGGACAGTGTTGTGAAACACGTTGTGGCCTGTGAAATCACTTCATTTAGAATAAAACACATTTGTTTTGTGAAATGGTGGGGCATGTTACAACAGAAAGTATGGGAGCCCTTTACATTACACTCTGCTGTTGTTGTCATGACTTAATTTGTATTTTTCTGTGAGTAATATTTCAGTTTCTAATCACTGTGATCAATCTGAGAAACAGTGGAACCACAATATACCTGCTTGAATCATGATTGTTAGCCACACCGTATTGACTTCTCCTAGCTTATTTGATTTCTAGCTGTCTCACAGATTTATGGATGTATTTGTCTGTTTTTTTCTGGCCTGTTATAAAATTATTTCATGCTATTTTGACCAGAAAGTTGGTAGTTTGTATGACAACTCGATGTGTTGAAAATGAACCTGGTCTCAAATAGATCGTGCGATATAATGATATTATCGGCCCTACACGATATTATGTTGCCACGATATCCAGTGACGTTTATCGCCGATTATTGATTATATGATATTGCCAGAGAAGGAGCTTCGCAAAATAAGCTAGTGTTAGAGAGTAAAGCGTTAATGTTTAGGTGTATTGCATTATCGGTATTGTAGTTTGGGATGGGGTTTGGGGCTGTGAGTGTGTCTGAGCTGCAGAGCTGTCTGTGGAAGTAAAACCGCCTGGGATAAATGCCACTCATTCTGCGGCACTCTCTTCTGACTCATCATTGTGAAGGGAAACGACCCGAAAATATGGAAATTACCCCAGAGTCACAGAAAATTTAGCGTGATCCAACCCCGGAGCTCTCTGAGAACAGGGGAGCCTCCTGACCTTGGTCTGGAGGCAGAAGACAGGAAAGGTAACACTAAAACAAAAATACGCCAAAAAGCAGTCTTTATCTTGCCAGTAAACTGTCAGATGACGTGAATCTGGATTGATTTGTGCGGGTGTTTTGAACTCTCTGATATTAACATACACTTCCTGGAAGCCCTGCTTCTTCCCCCAATGCTCTGAGATGCTCGCTTTCAGTCATGATAAATGGAGAATGTTTAACTTCGTTAACGCGAAATGAAATATTATCCAATTAATGTGAAAACATTATTATCACAGCTGATAATATATTATATTAACATTAAAAATGGTGGAAATGTTTCTTTTTTAGGCTCGCAGTTCGGGATGATTAAACCGTTTAGCGTGATATTTTAAAATGGAAAATCATGATCAGGAAAAACAATCAGTATCGCACAAGCCTTGTCTGAATAGTCTATGAGATGTACATCCTGAAGCATGTACATTATGCAGTGTTGGGCAGCGAAACAAAGCTCAATCAGTTAGCTTGTAAGCAGTTAAACTATATATATATATTTTTTAAAATCAGAACTAGTCACTTAGAGCAAAATCATCAGCTCGAAGTAAATGCTGTTGTGTGCTTTGTCTTATGTTCTTAGGAGACCACATGAAGCCATTATGTGAAAAATGTAACATTCTTCAGGTGAGTGTGTTTGGATGTTAATGGGTGCTTGGTGTTGAGGCATGATGTTCATTTCCCTCCCAAAAGATTTGGCTTGCATTTTCAGATTGCATCTGTTTTTTATCAGTCTATTGGCACCTGATCACATAATACTGGTCCTTTCATGCAAATACAAACCAAATCATAAAAGCTTGTACACTCTATTTATGGCTACGGCTTAGCTTGTGCATAGTTTGCCATTTTCGCTAATCTGGCTTTATAATTCATAAATTATCATTTAGCTCAGGGCTTAACTGAAGCAGAAAATGTATAATTAATGTATTCAACAGTGTTGCCTTTGAACAACTTCCATACAGTGATTTTTTTTAAATTATATACTTCATTGCTTGTTCAATAGGGGTTGATAGGGAAGCTAAGATTGACAATACTGCAAACATTCTCAAAAGTCAGTAGACTGATACACTATATGGCCAAAAGTATATGTACACCTGACCTTCACATCCATATGTCAGTCTTCCTCAAACTGTTGCCACAAAGTTGGAAGCAAACAATGGTATAGAATGTCGTTGTATGCTATAACATTACAATTTCCCATCACTGGGACTAAGGGGCCCAAACCCGTTCCCGGATGACAATGGCCCTGTGCACAGTGTGAGCTCCATGAACACATGGTGTGCCAAGTTTGATGTGGAAGAACTCAAGTGGTCCTGCACAGAGCACTGACCTCAACCCCACTGAACACCTTTGGGATGAACTGGCATGGGGATTGCAACCCAGGCCTCCTCGCCCAACATCAGTGCCTGACTTTACTAATGCTCTTGTGGCTGAATCGGCAAATCCCACAGCCACGCTACAAAAACCTAGTGGAAAGCCTTCCCAGAAGAGTGGAGGTTATTATAACAGCAAAGTGGAACAAGTGGGGAAAATGGGATGTTCAACAAGCAAATATTGTTGTGATGGTCAGGTGTCCACAATTTTTTGGCCATATTGTATATGATCCTAGTTAACAAAGACGCATTTCACTAAATCAAATTTTGTGTTTGGGTTTGCAGATCATTTGATAAACTTTACATCCTTCCAAATTAGAGATTTTTGCATATTTAGAACATGTTCTGGAAAGTTGTTTGTGTTTTTAAAGCAGTATTTGTTTCACATACAGAGGCCAGTCCACCAGCTTGTCACGCCAAAAGAAATCTGTGAAAATCGATGGCAGTAAGTAAAAGAACATCGTTTTCTCTTTCTATCATTTGCTGTTTTTTTTTTTTTACATCCATGTGTTACTTTGTATCATCTTATTCTGAGTCTTCTAAAGAATAGACCTTATTTTGTATATTTTCTAATTAGTTTTAAATTTTAACATGATAAGAATTATAGGGGAAATTCCCATTGTATAAGTATGCTTTAATTCTGCACTATTTGCTGTTTAAAACTGATTGTATTTTGTGCCAGGTTGACACTAGAGGACGAGGGAGTGTATGAGTGCTCAGAGACAGGGCTGGTGTTTGAAGTGTCTCAGAGAGTCCGGATCCGCTACCGTGTCCTTTCCTGGAGCAAGTTCAGCGCTTTCCTGAGTGACTCGTGGAAGTTTGCTGGGCCCATTTTCGATGTGGACTGTGATCCTTCTATCCTTAAGTCCATCCAGTTTCCTCATTCACTCTGCCTGGCAGGTACATTATTTACAGTAATCCGCAGTCTATGTTTCACTCTACATTTACATATTCTTTCGGCAGAAATTTAAAATAATTACAAGTGAGGCAGAATCCAGTCATAGTGTAGATCTGTGTGATATGAGTTGCTTCAGGAAGACTAAAAATACACTGGAGGTTGCACTAAATAATTAAGGTTTGATCATCTTGTTCCCTAAACTGTTACATCAAATACTAACCTGATATGTAACATATATCCGTTAACATCGCATCCACCTTGAGTTAAGTAAGGAAATACACTTGACAGACCATGCTGTTATATGAAAATAATGCATGCCGGGGGGGTGTGATGTAGCACAACGCACAAGTGGAGTGCCACTACCCCCAAAGCAGATTCTTCTGCGTATATCCCACAGTGATTTGCCAACGTTAATTTGTTACTGAACAGAACGTTGTGCATTTTAACAGTTTACAGTTACATTTAATGTTGTGGAACGTCTGAAAAGCAAGTTAGTTCCTGTTCTTACTTGCGTTATAGCCGTGAAAAACAGTCCTTCCCTCACCAGCCTCTCTCTCTATCTTTTTCTCTTTCTCTCTCTCTCTCTCTCTCTCTCACACACACACACACACACACACACACACGCAAAGCGCAGCCTGTCATTTTACTTTGAAAAAACAGAGAAAATGGAAAGCGTGACTGAGACAGAGAGTGCTTACAACCGAGACTCCATTCATAAATGTTAAATAAATATCTCTTATGAAAAAACATCAGTGATTATTGTATTACTTTGTCAAATAACAACACGTTTTTAAAAATCCATTTTATTATTGTTTAGTTTATTATTAGTCTTAGGTTATGTAGAGTGTCTGCCGTACAAGTCCCTGTATATTAGCTGTTACTATAGAAACAATAACGTATTAAAACAAGAGCATTAATATTGACCTATCATTCATGTCACAACAGGAACTACATGTGCTGTCATGCAAAAATAATGCACACCTTCTGACCAATCAGATTCAAGTGTTCAACTGCGCTAAACAAATTAATTTATAAAAATATTTTATTGATTAAAGAAAGATGTCATACTTTTTATCCATTTTTAATTACATTTAACGTTGTGGAACATTCATGAAACAAGTTAATTCCTGTTATCGCTTATGTTATAGTGTTTATAGTCTTTCCCTCACTAAAAGAATACAGCTTTCACTCCATCTATAAATGTTAAATAAAAGTCTTCTCGCTGAAAACTTCACCATATCAGCAATTACACATTTTGCTTGTTAAATAACAGTACAATTTTTAATGCATGTATTATTAAGCTTAGACTACATCCTACAAGTCCCTTATTATAGAAACGATAGTGTATTTTTATAATATAATACACTGATTGAGCACAGCTATATTACAATTATATGAAATCAATATCTTCTGACCAATCAGATTTGAGCATTCAGAAGTGCCATGGTAAAAAAGTACATTACCAGTCCACACTACCATGTGAAATTATTTAAAGACTTATCAAACATTGTGTAACATTAGTCATGGATTTTGCTAAGAAGTGCGCAGAACATGATTGCTGATATAAACAACAATATCTTTAAAATCTCATTCAAATCTGCATTCAAATTTTCTGTCTGTGTAAGCTTTCAACTTTCTTGTTCTGTGTACATCAGATCAGGACAATGAGGTGAAATTCAGCGTCCTACACGTGAAGAACCACCAAGGCCTCATCGAGCCTTCAGTCGATCACTCACGCAGTCATATAAAGTGGAATGTGTCGTCTCTGTCTCCGGTGGGCCCGGTCGTACAGACGTCTAAGCCAGCCGAGCACCACGGTGTTGTCCAGGTCTATAAGGAAGTGGGCCAGCAGGACTCGTACTCGTTCAGGGTCTACCTCGCTACCAACAACGACTCTGACATCGCTGTGAGAACCTTTTTTTTTTTCCTTTCCAACAGTAGTAGAAGTGCAGAATTCATTACCTCATGTTCCAAAAACACTTTTGTGCAAAGAATGGATCATACTGGTAACACTTCCTGTATTCATAATGCATTATAAATACATTTATAACATGTCGTATAGCATGCATAGTACTTTATAGTGCTTAACACAAGTCTGTAACTGTAGTTGCTCATAGATTGTTATAGTTTCATGCAAAACACTTGATAATGTGCATTGGCTTGACTTGGTTACACATTATAATAATATTTACGTATATGGACTATGTGTCATTCCATCTCAAGTCGTCCAAGACAGGTCGCTTGACCATTTTTAATTTTCCTAATTTTGTGAGTGAGGAGCTAAGACCATCCTGAGCCGAGATATTGAGGTGTCTGTAAACAGCTGTATGACTAAAATTTGTTGTGTGCCATGACACAAAGACGGCCGTCACGGTTAAACCAAGTGGGAAAAGAAACGTTGGTGGGTTTTCAATGCCAATAGATAATCACTCACAAAAAAAAAGAAAAATTAAAAACAGTCCAACTTTACAATTATTGGACCACTTGAGATGGACTTACCCCATAACACAGTGTCAGCACTTTGTAACAAAAGCTGTAACTTTTCCAAAATGGGAAAGGCGTTACAGTTTCTCGGTAACATGGCAAGCTGGAGTGTTTTGATTTATTAATGTGTTAAGGGGAAAAAAAACCCAGGCTGGTGAGGGAACAGCAGTATATAGCTGACTTGTATATATCAGTATATATCAGACTTGTTTTGTAGACGTTTCACAACATTAAGTATAGACAGATTAAAAGTATGTTCTTTAAAAAAAAAAATTTTTAATTAATTGTTGGTAATTTCCTGTGTTACACTTTGGGACATGCTGTTACAGGGAAATAATGAATGTCAGGGTGTTAACAGTAACTCTGCTTTGCGTTAGCCAGCATCACACCACCCTGTAGTTGATTATCTTTCTATAACAGCATGCCACGTTGCATTTTATTCTTTCTTGACGTGATATGCTTTATAAAATGTTATTCTCATGCACAGGCTTATTCCAAGCATTATAAGATATTATGTACACTATGTAATGTTATACATTTATTTATAAAGCATTATTGAATATAATGAATACAGGATTTGTAAGGTGTGTTACTGTTACGCATAATGACGGTAACTCTAACAGTCCAGGAGGTCGTAGTACAAATACTGTAGGGTAAGATGCATGTTTTTGCTGAATATCAGTTTGAAATATTTTTTTTTCTACATTTCCTTATAAGTTTACTGTAAGTGTGACATAATCCTGAAGCAGTGATGAAATCGCAAGTAGGAGAGTAGTGAGTAGGAACTAATCGTAATGGTAAGAATGCCTCAGTGTGTATTTATGTAAAAAACAGTAAATTGTGTCATTAAAGCGTTAGCAGTTTTAGATCCGCTTTTAGAGCTCTTTTGCGTGTGTGCGTCTGTGTGTGGTCTGCACCAGAAATGTGTGAGAGGTGTTACTATGTGTGATTTTTTTCAAGCATGACATTTTACAGGAAGTGTGTGTGTGTGTGTGTGTGTGTGTGTGTGTGTCTCTGTCTGTCTGTCTGTGAACATTGATTTTAAGTTTATGAGAATAACATATTTCACCTATGAATTCTGGTAAATAAGTAGAAGCAATTAAGGCCAAATGAATAATAATAATAATAATAATAATAATAATAATATAAATTAGCTCAAGGAATTTAGTAGCTTAATCAGGTAGTGTAGATTAAAGATAAACAATAAAATAATGAAAAATACAATAAAAGGAAACAGATATTATGCAGATCACATTTTTTAGATTTTCTTTATTTGAGTAAATAAAAGTCCTCTTATAAAATTCCAAATTTCCAAAAGCACTCTCACGCTTTGAGCTGAGTCAGAATTTCGTCCTAGATTCTAGCCAAGTACAGATATGATGCTGTCAGGTTCTTATTAAATATCATACATTCATTCATTCTCCCAGTATGACGAGTCTTACCTCATAAATAAATATGCAAAAATTATTGTGTACGTTTTAGCTTACGGGTAAAATCGTATGATTATCATAAGCCCTGTAAAACAGATAAGATGTTCAAGTCGGTGTGAAACTCACATATGTGTGTGTGGGTTTTTTTTTTTTTTTTTTTTTTTTAAATGTCTACATGAGTCTGGAGTGATGCATACAAATGTGGTCACTGTGTCACTCTCTAATGTCATACTTCAAAGCATGTCTTTAGGAAGAACAAAAAGAATCTCTGTAGCAGTATTAATAAAATTATAGAATATATACAAATATTCTCCATGTGTATCATGAATTACAGCTCTTTCTCCAAGGTCCTGTTGTCTTAGAAATAAGGCAGATTTATGCTTAACTGATTTTAAAGCGAAAATTGGCTTGTTATACCAAATAAAGCATTTTTGTCATTAATGTTACAGCTTTAGCTCTGACGGTTACTAATCACTGAAACCGGAGACTCCTTCCAAAGAATGCTAAATAAACATCTCGTCAAAGAAAACTTCACCACATCCACAATTATAGTTTTTTTTTTTATCCGTTTATGTGGAGCATCCAGCATACATTTGTATGTTGGATGTAGGGCTGCACAATATATCGAAATTAACGAAATATCGCAAATGTAAATATCGCGATATGCAGATCGCAAGGGCTTGCGATAACGGAATGATTTTAATACTTCAAAAAGTTATGAAAAATTCAAAGTTTTAGGGCGATGCAGACAGCAGAGATTGCTTTCTTTTCCTCACAAGAACATGAAACATTTATGGTGGTTATGTCATTTTCAGTTTTTAAATATATAAATATATATATATAAAATTTAAATTGATTTTACACACTTACAGCATTATAGTACCGCATATCGCATTATTTAACAAGTTATCGCATATTGCGTTTTTCTTCAATATCGTGCAGCCCTAGTTGGATGTGTAAGTTGTTACTATAGAAACAATAACTTGTTAGAGCGAGTGCATTAATATAAGCCTGTGATTTGCCCTGCAGCTGGCACTACTGTCAGAGCTGCTGTTATAAAAAGTTAATCAACACCTTCTGACCAATCAGAATCAAGAATTCAGCATTGCTGTATACATTTGTTTTGTTTTTTTTTACTTTGTCCTAATTTTAGATGTAAGCTTTAGAGAAATTTACTCTTTTTCCTCACAGGACATTAGAAAGGAGGTAAGGACTGCAAAGAAAAAGTACATGAAGATCGAGAAGCCGCCTCAGTGCCAGAAGCTGCTGGAGGAGAACAGGAAGTACCGTCTGATCAGTGAGCCCCAGGGGGACATCACACCTGAGGTGAGTTTGAATGCAAAAAGCAGTGTAACACTTAGGTAAATTATCTTGTCTAACAACTCATTTAGTGTTTATACATAATTTCTTTTGGTAACTCATTGTTTTTCTGTTTCTGCAGGACATCCACTTCACACTGGCTGTGGTAAAGATGAAAGGTTACTTCGAGGCGTTCTTCGAGCAGCGTCCTCCGTTCAGGCTCTCGCTTATTGAAGCGGAGTCAGAGCAAAGTGTGTGGTCTGCTACCATTCGAGAAGGTACGGACAACAAAATTCTTCATCTGCCCATCATACCAGGACCATTTCTATCATACCAATACCTCAGTGCAGGTGTCAACACTTAAAGCAAAAGAAGAGGCAGCGGATTTTTCAGTCGAAGTGCCGCTGCTCTTTAATAGTTTAAAAAAAAAATAGCAAAAATTTTGGAAATTAGTCATTTGGCAAATAGCAGTTTGAAACAACTGCATATAGTCTTCTCTATGGGCCATAAAGTTGTTGACGTAAGATTGTAAGTAATATCAATATTTACTCTGGGAAAGTTCCTTGTTACACAGGTAATTAGGTTGATTTTTTTTTTTGGATGCCCCATTCAGATTATTAAAATTACATGCGTATTAATTACATCATACTCTGGTAGATTAATTGCATCATACTCTGATAGATTCTTTTTTGCATATAACTTACTGTAGCTATGAGATATTAAAGCAAGGTCATGAAATTGAAACATGCTCAGGATGTAGGTTATTTTATCACACTTAATTTTGCTATTTTTGAATTAAAGCATAAACTGACCAAATACTCATTTGCCAGACTTACAACTCACCTTGAGTTAAATCATAACTTTATATATAAAACAGTTGGCCTGGGATAAGCATTGTCTAATTAAGATGCTGTCTTCTCTGATATTCTGAGTCTGTGAAACACTTGTTCTGGACTTGAACGTTATCTTGAACTTTTGAACAGGCTCAAAAGTAATTGGACAAACTAACATAATCATAAAAATTGGGATTATTTTTAATACTTGGATTAATGACACTCAGTGACTGACTGAAGTCTGAAATCCATGGACATCACCAAATGCCGAGGTTCCTCCCTTGAGATGCTTTGCCAGGCCTTTACTGCAGCTGCCTTCAGTTGCTGCTTGTTTGTGGATCTTTCTGCCTTCAGTTTTGTCTTCAGTAAGTGAAAGGTCTGCTCAATTGGGTTGAGGTCATCGGACATTTAAGAACATTTAATTTCCTTGCCTTAAGAAGCCCTTGGATTGCTTTTGTGGTATGTTTTGGGTCATTATCCATCTGTACTGTGAAGAGCTGTCCTGTCAGTTTTGCAGCATTTGACTGAATCTGAGCAGGAAGTATAGCTCTATATGATTCAGAATTCATCAGCAGTCATGTCATCAATAAACACCAGTGACCCTGTTCCATTGGCAGCCATACATGCCATAACACTGCCTCCACATGTTTGACAGATGATGTGGTATACTTTGGATCATGAGACCTTCCTTTCCTTTCCCATACTCTTCTCTTCCCATCATTCTGGTACAAATTAATCTTGTGTCAGAACTGGTCAGGCTTTTTTTTTTTTTTTTTTTAAGATTTTTTTTTTTATAGCGAAGTCTAATCTGACCTTTCTGCTCTTGAGTGTTACCATTGGTTTGCATCTTTAGGTAAACTGTCTGTATTTACATTCATGAAGGTGTCTCTTGACTGTAGACTTGACAATGATACGCCTACCTCTTCGAGAGTGTTCTTGACTTGGCTAGATAATATCACACTCACAATCGTGCTGTCGTACTGAATATGAGGTCTGAATACCAGTGTTTGTAATTTCTGTCTTAAATCACTACATGTGTGTAATTCCACTCTGAATATGGCCCTATATGAGTGTTATGCTTCAGTACTGATGATTTGCTGTGAGTGGCATCTTAGTGGCATAAAAATCTCATTGTCGATAGAAACAGTGCAGTGCTGCAGCTAGTCAGGATATAAAATATACTGATTTTATTGACACCAGTATCAGAACTAATATATGACATTTTAGGTTTTTGACTATTTTTGTGAAATAACTCAGCTATGTGTCCTGTTATAGGAGACTGTGTGGAGAATACTGTTGAACAAAACCGAAGCCGATCATGCAGTAAGTACAGATGATGTTGATCTTTTGCTCTTTTGTCAATCTGATGGACTGGGCCATGTTCAGCACCCAAACATTTCAGACAATTGCAGTCAGAGATAGCATTAAACAACTGAAATGATATATAAAGTAACTGCTCTAAGTGTAGGTATAGTATAGCTGAGGTACTGCAGAGTAACTAAGAGACATATAAATGAGAACGGACTGACGTCTTTTTGGGATTTTCATGAAAGGTCGGAAGCGAAACTCCAGCATGTCGGACGTGGAGCTGAACAGTAAGAGAGCTCGCTGGTGTGATGAATCAGGTGATGATTTAATGCTAGTTTGTTAAGTCATTTTCAGTTCCTGGTAATTCCTTATCATTAATTGCTTCTTGCTGTTTGGAGGTCAGAATTACACATCGTGGAGCTGTGTGATTAAAAACAAGTTTATTTTTGTATTTATAGTCCTATTCCTTTTCTTTGACTTTGACTTTGCATAAAACCTGAATTAAATGCTTCACCTCTTTTTTTTTCTATCCAGATGGTGTGAGAACTAAAGAGGCAGACATGAGCGATAAGCAGCTGATGCAGGTGGCCAAATGCATGGGAAAGGAGTGGAAATGTGTGGCCATTGCCTACCTGGACCTGACCAAACAGGACGTGGAGGAGATTGAGATGACAACCAAGGGAAGCCCGATCATGATGAATTTCCACATGCTGGATCGCTGGAGGAGTCGGCAGCCTAAGGGAGAGGCCAGAGTCATGCAGCTCTACAAGGCACTGAACCAGGAAGATGTGCCCAGAGAGGTCATCGACAGACTGGAAGGTGAGTGTGTACATGACTGATCCTCTCCAATGTTAGATCCTAGCCTCTCACAGGCACACTCTTGTACAATATGCAGTATATACACACAAATGGTAGGAAGTTTTGCTGGATGTGAAAAAAATAAATCTTAGCATGATAACCATCCAGCTCAATATCAGTTTTAAGAAGAATGTCATATAAATGCAGCATAAAGCCAGCTTTAAATTATGCAATATGCAAGATGGCTGCCGTGCATATCCTGCATTCATTCAACACGTCCAGAAAAAGAGTATGCTGTGTCTTAAATCACATACACATATGTGCATATACAATTTTTGAGTATTAACACCAATCAATTTCTCTATTACAGTTAGTGTTTGAATAAAAAAAAACCCTTTCATGCAGCTTATGAATTTGCTAAAAAAAAATCTGTTTTACATACTAATGTTCTATATATTGTAGATTTGTAGCTACTTTGAAATGTAAGGTCATATGTGATTGAGATGCAGCTCATGACAACAATCAGGACGATGGTGGAAAGGTTTAAAGAGAAACTAAGAGAGCTTGTCCACGTGTCTAATTATAATCAATATAAATTTTTGAATATTAACATTAATCAATTTCTCTATTACAGTTAGTGTTTGAATAAAAAAAACCTTTCATGCAAATTATGAATTTGCTAAAAAAAAAAATCTGTTTTACATTCTAATGTTATACATATTGTTGATTTTTAAACTACTTTGAAATGTAAGGCCATATGTGATTGAGATGCAGACTTTAGTGGCTGATCATCAAAGAACCATATACTGGGTAATACCTGTTATTTTTGCTTACATAAGTTTGTCTGTAGCCTTTTTTTTTTTTTTTTTTTTTTTACTAGCCTGCATTTGCTGCAATATTGTTTGCAATGTGTGCCACTGAGTACTTTTAAGATGTTATATCAGATTACTTGTATTGGAGATGCTGTAATTCCTCCAACTGATATTTTCATAGAGCACTTTGTTTGTTAATAATAATAATAAGAAGAATAAGAAGAATAACAAAAACAATAATATTTCCTTCAAACACTCACATGGTTACAATGTGTAGTTGAAGAGGTATGAGAAATGATGCCCTATGCACATTTTCTTGGTGTGAGTGAGTACTATACTCTTCTTGTCTCTCTTCCCTTAGATATGCAACGTGGTGATTCCCCTAAATAAGTCCAGAACTTACTTCTCGACATTCATCTCAGCTCTGCATTCTGGAGCCTTCATCTTTAAGACTGTGTATCTCTCAGGGTCTGTCCTATTTCAGAATTCTTTCTTCTTTTTTTTTTGGAAGTAATTCAAAAATATAATAGGTTCAATTTGACAGCTAATTGTGGAAAGCTGTTTGGTGTATATGAATGCGAAAATGCAGGCCAGTTACATTCATTCTCTTAGCAAGCATTGATGAAGGCAAGTACACAGTAATAATAATAATATGGTGCTGCAAAGACACCATGGGAGCTGTGCTCTGAAACTACTTGAGTGTATAGGTTCTATATCCCTGTGTACTTGACTATGCACTATTTGCTCAATTTTATTTTTCATACATTTCAATTTTCTATCATGTTTTCTTCGTGGCTTCATTCCAACCACTCCAAACATGTTGACTCAGAGGAATGCATAATCGTGTTTACCCGTTAAGCTTTTGGAGCATTTGGACCAATTTATGTTGACTGTGTATAATATTTGGTGGGTTTTTTCCATTGTGGCAGCAAAAAAAAGCACTGGTAGCTTATAGAAAATTTAGTAACACTTTCTATGAAGGCTATATGTCATTACACAAATTGTTATAATTATTTATGACATAAGGGCATTACAGTTTGTAGCATTATTTATAATGCGTTTATGCAATAGCTGTTAAAATACAGTACGTTAGTAGTATTATTGCTTGTAGCACATTATATCACTGCTATATCTTCTCATAATGCAAAGTTGTGCTCAGTGATATAATGTGTTATGAACTTGTAATGCATCATGGTAACAATTCATAATGTAAAATAAAGATAGCTATAAAGTGTAATGCATTTTCCTAAATAAGTATAACAATATGCATACTGCCTTATAAATGCATTATAACATGATATATTTTAGTAGTTTATCATTGATATGACCTTCACAGAAAGTTTTACTGAATTTTTTTCTTTTCTTTTTTTTTTTCATTTCTATGTACTGTAAATAGTATCTGTATATATTTTTAGGTCTGTTTATCAATTTGCTAGTGTATATTTTCATTCTTTTTCTTCTTCTTCTTTTTTTTTTTTTTTTAAATATGTAAAATAGAGTCCATAGAGTGGTTACTGCTGTGCAGACTGATGTTATTTGATCTCAGGTGAGGAGAATCACAGATCAGATTTCATCACACTCATCACATGTTTTTTGCAACATGTAAGCCAAAGGTGGTAGAATGTATGTCTCTATATTAGGGCTTATAATTCATTCATTCATTTATCTTCAGTAAGCGCTTTATCCAGGTCAGGGTTGTGGTGAATCCGGAGATTATACCGGGAACACTGGGTGTGAAGCGGGAATACGGACCAGACGGGACGCCAGTTCGTCGCAGGGCATCATGCACACATTTACACACGCACTCACACCAAGGGGTGATTTAGCAAAGCCAGTCCACCTACTGGCATGGTTTTGGGTGGTGGGAGGAAACCAGAGAACCCGGACGAAACCCACACGGACACAGGGAGAAAATGTGAAACTGCACACAGACAGCAACCCGAGCTCAGGATCGAACAGGGACTCTGGAGCTGTAAGGCAGCAACACTAAAGGCTTTTAATAATACGTTCTTTTTTTTTTTTTTTAAATTCCAAGTCACTATACCAAGAATCATGGTCTCAGTGTACAGTCATTCAAGGAAATTCATTCTCAGCATCCTCACACTAGGTTAAACCAGAAAAAAGGGAACCAGAAGCACATTTAAAAGCCATTGCTGTGTTCAAAATGGTATAATTGTACTGTAGAGTAGTATGTCCTGAAGTATTCAATATACAGTACATACTATTCCTCATATTAGCATACAGTATGCAAGAATTATTTTGTATACCACACAGTGATGTAGCTACCTGCTCGTCAAATTCCCTAGTGTTCTGTTCTGCCAAGAAAGCTAGCGTGAGAGCTGGCTATAAAATAAAAAGAGGTTTTGAGGGAAAAAAGTGAATAGCCACGACACTAATAATATTAACTATAGGACTAACAAGTTATTTAGTCGCTGTTAACAGATGCCAGTACATTAGCTACAAAGTACAGTTTTCAGTTACCTGCAACGTGGAGAAAAACAAATCATAACGTAATCATGCTACTTGCATGTATAATTGCATCTGCTGCTGCTTTCTTCACCACAGTTTTTAGCAAATAGCGCTGACTGCATTAGTAATACGTCATCTAGGCATCTTTAGGACTATTAATTATTTAATGCTGTTGTGTATTAGATACTGCGTTTAGATTCAGTAAATAAATGCATAGAATGCCATTTCGAACACAGTCCATGGCTTAGCACTGTATTACAGTATGTAATGTAATGTATAATGCCCTGCAAATTTAAGACAAATACCAGAGTATAGTTAAGTAAAAATAGTAATAATCATGGGGTGTGTTCTGGGTGTTTAGGTTCAAGCTGACGGGAAAATATGAAGCAGTCAGGGTGGTTCTGTAACAGTTTTCAGAACATGAATATCCACATACACAGCAATTAGGAGGCATTAGTGCATTCAGTTTACATGCAAGGAACGAAATTGGGGGCATGCTGTCATTGGAAAATAATGAATGACGGTGTTGTGAAGTCGATTATTTTCCTATAACAGCATGTCCCAAAGTGTTTTAGTCTTCATATACTGCAGCAGTCCTTTGGAACGTCTGCAAAAGAAGTTACCTGACCAATCAGATTGGAGAATTCAACAGCGCTGAGGTGGAATATTCATTAGGTATATGAATACCTAAATACCTGAAAACAGGACTCATAAATATCGCTTACGTTATAACCGGACAAACCGAAAAGCCCTCCATCCTTGATACTTTCCCGGGTCGGAAAAGTTACAGCTTTACTTCTGACTGTTACACTGACACTGGAGAGACTCCATCCAAAAAAAATGCTAAAAAAAAATTCAGAACGTCAGAAGTTCACTCTTTTTTAGTGGTTAGCAAGATAAGTCTACATAAATCCTTTTTCATACTTTAAGACCATAGAATGATAAGGTTCTATCTGATAATACTGTGATTTTAAGATCTTGAGCCATAAAGGTTTGAACTTCCATAAGGTCAGTGTAGATACAACTTTTTATATTTTTATGCTTTTAACAAATACTTTGCTCTAAATCTTCCATGCAAACAGCATATAACTCATTTGTTTGCAAAAAAAGTCAGACAGAACCTTAAAATTCAAAAGTCTGTAAAATGAAGTTTGTCATCTTTCACTAGCTTTTATAGTTTTTCATTTAGATATTGCTGTACCTACCATAAGACACAAATGACTGAATAAAAGTATGACTGTTAAAACATGAGTAATTCTGCTACTTTCATGTACTTAATTGTGCTTTGTGATTATTTTTGTGACTTTGGGAAATGATTATTTGTATTTTATGCTAAGCTGTACACATACACACATACACACAAAGCTTGCAGATGTCAAATTATTTCAAAAGACTTTAATATAAATAGGTAATAAATAAAATGGTATTGTGTGCATCAATACAAATAAATAGTTTTGTATGAAAATAAATATAAATAACTTAGTGGACAAACAGCTATATAAAAACACCACAAGGTCTCAATTGACAACCACGGAGATGTAGCTAGCTTATACATTCTTGTCACATAGATGAAATAAATAAAGGTTGTGGAGATTTTGCAAAGTAGTAGTGTGGAGTTTTACACAGTCAATGTTAAATAAATAGCAATAAAATAGTTAGGATTGAGATTTTAAAAGATGATGATTGTAGTGGAAGTGCAGAATCATTTCTTATACTCCCCGGCGCAGATGTATCCGAGTGCTCGGTTGATGGTGATGGTGCGCACTTGGAAGCCCTTCAGCTGTTTGCACAGGTCCTTACGATCTTCGAAAGAGTTACTGGGGCTCCACTTCTAAGATTGAAAAAAGTGAAACGAATGAAAGATAAAGATTAGGTGTAACATGTAAATGATATTCTTTACAAAGAAGTGAGAAAAAAACTTACATCTTTCAAAGACTCTGGTTTGGGCAGCAGTTTGCAGCTCTGGTGTGAAAAACATTATAGATTATTAAAAAAACATTTAATTATAGATAGACAGACAGACAGACAGACTTGGATAAGTATTCACCCCCCCGCCTTAACTTTTCCAGATTTTGTAGTGTTGAAACCTTCTGATCTCTAACAAACTCTTTTTGTTTCTTATTTCTACGCCCACTTCAGATTGATAGATTTAAGACATATAATCCTCATTATGTCAGTTTCAGTTCCGTGTTGTAACGCTACCAAATATGTAAAAGCTCAAGGTCCATGAATGTTTATGGAAGGCACTTTAGATAGATAAGATGCCTGTTTCAGCATCAAACAGTATGTGAATTATCAAGATGCTAAATTATCCATTGGTTTGCACAGTTGTAACAATTCACATAACTTCATCAATGTAACTGACCAAAATCCAACCATAGTAATTTATTTGCTTAAATCTGTATACATTTTGCCTCAGTAAAAAAAATATTAAATAAAAAAGAAAAAGAAAGAAGCAGTTTGTAATTTTTAGCACCCTCTGCTACATGTAATTTGAATTGCAATTAGCAACCTGCTAAAACTTTAGCCTTACCCTTCATCATGTTATAAGCATACAGATCATGATTCCTCAAAGGTCTGATCTTATTGTGTAAGCAATGATCTGCACACTTGTCGTACCTGCTGAAGATCATGTATCAAGTTTGTAATGGAGTTGAGCTCCTTGATAGACTCCGAGTTCGACTTCTGATCCAGAGTACGCACATATTCAACAAGCATGGATCGATGGTAGTCTAGATCCTTAGCAATGTTCTGCAAGCATTCAGTCTGAAGAGAAATAAAGGAGTGAGATTAGATTATCTATAAACTGTCAACATGTTCACATTTACACTTATATTTGCTGGAGATGATTTTAAGATGCGAGGAGATTCGTTCTCGAAAAAATTCTAGGAATCTAAGAAAAATCTGCAACTTGCATTTGAATTAATTTATTTTGCAATCCTACCATGAAGAAAAGAATATTATTAGTATTATGTATGCTCTTGGTTTGACTCTCACCTCGCTGAATGGAGAAGTCTTTTGATCAGAGCATTTCACATTCTGTAAGACAATACACAAAAGTACACAATGGGATTAATCAAAGTGATAGAAAAACATTAAGGAAGCATAACACATGCACACAAATACTCACTGATCAAAAATTTAAATTAGATTAAAATCAGATCACTTAGACCTGTAGGAATATGTTTCTTTCCTATCAGACTGTCAACGGTTGCTCCTACCTGACTGGGCTGACACACACTCGCTGTCTGTGTGTTTGGGTTCACCACTGCTCCCAGGTCCGTGCAGTTAAATCCATGAAACAGTGTATTGGATCCCATCGTTTCTGGCTGTATCAGATTACACGAAATGATATTAACAACCAGTGTGGACTTGGTTTAACCTTAAAACACAGTACTTTACTTAATTATTTTATACTTTGCCTACTTAAAGGAAAAATCCACCCTGAATGATTTGCATATTAATCTTTAGAATTAACTTGTGGTTTTCACTGGTGTATGAGATTTATTTTGCAATGAAATTGTGAGTTAATTTTTTCTAGCTTAAACTTCTATTATTGACATATTGGTCTATTTTCACTTTGGTTAACCCTTTGATTTCCTGCTGTTAGTGGTGCAGTGAGATTTAGCCCTTGCTTCATCTCTACACACAGAGAGCGATGCAGCAGCGCTTTAGTCCATTAATCTCTCCAGCTCTCTCACCTCCTCATCTGTACACTCTGCTCAA
Organism: Pangasius sanitwongsei; assembly: GCA_037576675.1. NCBI lineage: Eukaryota > Metazoa > Chordata > Actinopteri > Siluriformes > Pangasiidae > Pangasius > Pangasius sanitwongsei. Next base: position 5,154,562 of record CM075023.1, read on the forward strand.
ACAGATCAGCTTCCAAAGCTTCAACTTTTCACTCTAATACCACCATCAATGCCACTGGGATTGTCAACTTATAGATCGCTAACTAGCCAAGTGGAGTCTCTCCTGTAGCTCGGTGCAAATGTGTCTTATAACTGCACTTGTCTCCACTACTTACACATTTTATTTTAATGACACTGAATGCTGCTGGAAAATTGACACTGAGAAAAGAAACTTTCGGACTTTCGTTTTAGGAGCTAACAGCAAAACCTGACCGTTAGCCTTTATGTTTTGGATCGTTTAATTTTTTCTCCTATTAAACATCATTTTAAAGTGTGATTTAAAATTTGACTAACATCTCACAGGAACTGTCAAAAATACAGTATTGACAAATTAACAAATGAGCAGAATTGCTAAGCACATCCCACATATTTCAATATGGACATATTTAATGTGTTTCAGGGAAGAGTTTTCCTTTCATTTATGTATTTACTAGTTACATTACATTTTTACAAAAATAAATAAGCATGCCTTTATAGCAGTGCTGCAGAATAACCTTTTTTGGTTCCAGTACCTTTTGATTGACTGTTTAATAATTCCCCACCATAGATTTTTTTTCACATTGTGTACTGTCTGTTGTGGTGTATATTGGTAATTCAGTTCATTGTGAAACAGAACATTTGGTTAAAGAGTCTACAATGTAAAAATTCAGAGTATTTCTGTGATTCTTTATTCAATTAAAATCTTATCTAGTGCAGGTTTCCTCAGTCCTTCTGTGACCAAAAAAAGAAGAAAAAAAAAGACCTCACCTGCCATTAAAAAGCACAGCTTTTATATGCGTCACGTGACATGTAAATATGTCACGTGATGCATATAAACGCTGTAATTTTAACCGGCAGGCGAAAACAAGCTGAATGGCCTACTGTGATTGGCTCATGGCTCTAATTAGCATATAGCACGCGTGAGAGACTCACATCTGCGTCTCAAACTATTCTAAAATAAATAGTGCTCCTCTATGTGATGGGACAACTGGTGTGACGTACTCTTTAGTGACACACTATTTAGTGTGCTAGTGCGCAATTTGGGACGTTCACCACACCTGTTTTTAATGAGCGCGAGTGTGAACTCGACACTTAATTAAAAAAAAAACAAAAAACCAAGGCCTCGATAAACGTGACGTTTCTTCTTTGGAAACAGCAAATAAACCCTACGTTAGTTTATAAAAGACAAAACTTTTCATAAAGTCTTCATGGGGAAAGTTCGTTTTTGACCTCAGCTGCTTTCCCCAACTCTTTCTACTCGGATGTTTACAGCTCATTTCTGTCAACACGCCACTGAGGTTAGTAGGCCGCCATTTTAAAATTAATTGAGCTCGGTGTTTGGAATGAGTCAGCATATTTCTGCTCAGATTTGGAAATTAAATATGTTTATATATATATATTTTTTTATATATAAAACGTTTCTCCATTCCTTGTATCTGCTATTAACTAGCTAATGTACCTGTATATAGAGTAAGCTAACACCGCCTCAGAGAAACGAGTGAGCTAATGAATAGTCCGCCACACTGAATTCTCCAATCTGATTGGTCAGAAGGTGTTGATTAATTTGCTATAACCGCTATAACCGCAGCTCTGAGAGTAGTCCCGGCTCCAAACCACAGGTTTATAGTAACGCGCTCCTTCTAAGACGCTATCATCTCTGTAGTAACAGCTCATTCATACAGACTTGTACTGCAGACGCTTCACATAAACGGGCTTAATCATTGGTATGAAGTTTTCTGCGAGGAGACGTTTATTTTACATTTATGGAAGGAGTCTCCAGAGTCAGCACTTTGTAACAATCGGAGGTAAAAATGTAACTTTTGACGCAGGAAAGACTTCATGACACAGGACTTTCTGGTTTCTCAGTTACCATGACCAGCTGCGTTTTTCTTCTCTTATTAAATATAAGAGAGAAAATGAGAGATTCTGGTGACGAAACGACTGTTTAACTGCTATACTGTAGGTGAGAATGGGACCTAACTTGTTCAGCCTTAAATGCAACTATAAACGGATTTTAAAAAATGACGCAAGAAGTTACATTAAAAAAAAGGCGAAAATATTGTTAGTGTTGGCAAATTGCTGTGGTGTAAGAAGAATAAAACTCCTTAGGATGTTATCATAGGAACTGTTGCTTATTTTCCTATAACAGCATGCCCTCTATATGTTTTGTTCCTTACACAGTGCGTGGTTGTTTATGAATATTAATCGACAGTGGGCTGTCCCTGGGGCTTATTAAAATTTTGTGAGTAAGGATCACTTTGTTTCATAAGTATCTACAAATAATATAATCCAGCATATGAATCTTTTCTGGCATGTAATCTATTCGCTCTACACCTATTTAACAAAGACTGCTATAGCTGTTTTGTACATTACTTAAGCTAGAGATCCACTCTACATACTTTATTGATTGTTTTGTTACTTACTTTATCGAGCACGCTCTTGAGAGTGGTGAGCAGGTCTCTGGCGCGCGTGATGCAGTGCGCGTGGTCTCTTTGGACGCTCCTGGTCGCGCGCACCGGAGTCGCCACGGCGGCGCGGCTCACGAGCGCAAGAATCAGCACATAAATAGCAGAGCCTACATAAAACAAATACAGATGAAGTATTAATACAGAGCAATGCAGAGAGTGTTAATGGTACAGCCAACTGGTTGGAAATAGACACACACAAGTCCTCGGGGGTTCTCCTGATAACAGATGAGCGTGCACGTGCGAGTGTAAATAAGACGCGCATCATCATGATGGTTGTACGGCCTTTTATTCTTTCTAGCTTTAGATTTTAGTGAAGTGAAATTCTAATTTTGGACTAATTTAAAGCACATAAACATACAAAGGTCCAAAGGAATTTTACATTTTTAGGCATTTGTACTTGTAGCCTATACATAAAATCCTCAGTTAGCCTTAAATCTGGTTTAACCCCTTCGGTTCAGTAGTAACGGATGGCTTTAGTACTAATACAAGTGTAAAATACATTATTACACTCGATATCATATCCTAATTTCAGCTTTAAGAAAATGGAGAATCAAAAATCCTTTCCATTGGTTGGGGACTCTGCTGATTGCAGGTGCGCGTGCACGCGTGAATGTAAACAAAGGAGAGAATGGGAGCGCAAGTTCTTTTTTTTGTTGTTTCGTAACTGTCTGACAATTTAAAACATTGTATACACTGTACTCTGATCTGAATAATATGTAACCTGTAGTATAAATGATTTATAAAAATAAATAAATAATACTCGTAAGAAAGTGACGCCTAAAACGAAAACTAGGCCTAATTTCTCTTGTTCATAAAGAAGCTGCTGGATGCTGAGTGTAACAGGTTACTCACCGTACATGATGTCCAGCTGTGTGGAGCTGGAGCACTATAGTGTGGAGCTGGAACGCTTCGCAGTAGTTTGATGTGAAGTGAAGTGTCCGCGGTGTTTTATAGCCATCTCGAAATCCTTGGACCTGCCGGGATTTTCCCCTTCACATGTGTACAGCGGCTGTGAGAGAGCGAAGCCGCCACCGCGCACACGCACGCAGTCGGGGGCACACGCGCCCATATTGCGCGTGAAACTGGAATTAACCCCGCGAGCTCAGTTTCGTTCAGAGCCGCCCATAGAGGAAGAACTCATGTCAACATGCTTGGGTCATATATGATTTTATTTGTTTGTTTGTTTTTGCTTAATTTTTTGTTCCGTTTTTTTAGTGATGGCTTTAAGTTTAGTGATGGCTTTCCGTTTTTTTTTGAGTGAAGCGCTGGTTTCACTGTTACGCGTGTAACATGAACTCGAGCAACGAAACCACAAAAACACACATACGTTGTAACAGTTAATACTTTGATCAAATATGTATTTAGTATTTCTTACACGTAATTTTCCGATTTTTGCTTGTGGAATGATGTCACTTATATGTAATGGTGCAACGTGGGGGAAAAAAACGTGGAAAATAACACTATAGGCATATTCATTAAGCAGAATTCTTTAAAACAAAAAAACTACATATTAGCCTAAAATGTAGTAGTACTTGCAACTGTTATGAAATAATTATTTCATAAATTATATAATCGAATGATCAAGTCGTGCTAATTATAATCTTGATCTTCATGAAATGAGTGTCAGAGTGTAAAATTACAGCATTTTAATAAATTAGTCACTTTATTAAATACAAAGGTAATGTTAATAGGCTATGAATCTTTTCATGTATGCTATGTTTAATAAGAAAATGGTTTCCTAGTAGTAGTAGTAGTAATAATAATAATAATAATATGAACCAGTGCAATAATGGTATGTTAAATTAGTATGTTCAAAATATCATTCCATATTTAAAAAAAAAAAAAAAAAACGCTATGAATGTAACCAGACTGGCTAGAAAATGTAGTTTAATTTAATGTTCACATTCATGTCAAGGGACCATAAACAAACATGCTAACACACACATGTGATGTGACAAAATTATTCCATAAAAACTTTATGTAAATGTTCATCATTTTAAGAATTTATTATTTATTATACTATAAGCTTATTTGTCAGGAACATTTTGGCACAGTGATGACTGATGATGTGCCAAAATGTTAAACACAAATCAAGCTGAATTTCAGTAATTCGAATGGTATGTGTTTTGACTTGAGATGGAATTATTTAAAAAATCTCTTACTTTCTTCCCTTACTTTGACTGAAATGGAATTTGTTTATTTAAAGCGCAAACCAATCACATTCAGAATCACAATAATAACTGTGTTCAAATTATTTGATACACCTTGACACATTGGTTTTTAAGAAATATTTGAGTAATTCCAGGCTGTGAGTAATTTCTGAACTGATTTACACAGGACGTCTAAAATGGTTTTATTAGTCACTGCTTTTTTTGTACTACACACTTCTCATAGTGGACTTACCTATAAGGAACATGGTGCAATATAGTCCTTTAAGTAAGAAACAAAACAAACCCGGGCATGTTCTACCACAGGGTGGTGTGATGCAGAGTTACTGTTACCCCAAAATGTTGATTAATTATCAAAGAGCACGTCCTAAAGTATTTGCCATTTACCACAGCAATTTGCCAACAATTACAATTTATAATGTATTAATGAACGATATGTCACATTTTCACCATTTATGGTCACATTAAATGTTGTGGAACATCTGCCAGACAAGTTAGTTTCTGTTCTCATTTTCATTATAGCAGCCTCTCCAGCCTCTCTTTTTTTCCTCTCTCTTCTGAAATGATGATTTTATGATGAGAAGATTGGAAAAATCTGCCAGACATTCACTTCTACTCCTACACTACACACTGAGGATTCTCCTTC
>CM075023.1:5165444-5200073 GCA_037576675.1 Pangasius sanitwongsei
TATAGAGCCAAAAATGTTAGAATTGTGTCGATGTCCCAATATTTATGGACCTGACTGTATATATATATATATATAAATATAATTTTACATATATATTTTCCATTCCAGCTCTCTGAGCTTTTTTTTTTTTTTAATCCCTGTACACATTACATTGTCTTGAATGTACAGTTATTGGTATATGAAGATATTTGCCTACACCGCCACATTCTCTAAGTGAACGACATTGAATGCCATGTGACTGACCTCAGCAGCTAGTCTTAGAAGTCCTAGAAAATTTCTAAGAGTGGACTTGTTAAAAGGATAGACATTCAGACATAGCATTTGGCATGATTCTTCTAGAATATCTCAAAGAATGAACAGCTCCTTGAAAAATGTTTTGTACACTTTGTACCATAATCTGTAGAAACACAAACATTTGATATTACGTTCTACAAGAGGCAAAATTCAGGTACTGTATACTCAGACCACACACTGTGATATTCACAGGCTCAGTAAATGTGGACATCACTGTATGCAAATGTCGAAGTATCTGCAGACTAGGTGGAAAAGACATCAGGCCACAGTATATGAAACAAAGTTTTTATTTTTTATTTTACATATTTGTACATAAACATTTCTCCCCTCAAATAAAGAATCTGAATACAATAGGATGAAAATGATATTAACACACTTATTTAAAATGACTCGTTTCAGAGGATCAACATTCACAAAATGTTGAATACCGATCAGTGTGAACATATTACCAAAAGCTACGACTTGACTACAAGGCAGGCATGTTTCCTTTTAGACGTTTAGCACCTTCAAATCAAAAGTTTCAGTTCAAAACTACCATTTGTGCAGAATAAAACAGGCCAAAATACTGTCCAACTTAAAATTGTCAGCAGTTAATTTTTGTTTTCTTTATACAGTGAGGTCTTTTTAGCTTTTTAAGTCTGACTTTCTACTAATTTTCTTACTATATCTTTTATTTTTTTATTTTTTATTTTTTTGGTAATTTGACATATAATTTGCTGGCAAATGTAAAAGGTTAAAATTAAGGACTATTAAGAAGCAAGGCCAATCACTGCACAGAAAGCCAGGAACAGTATCTGAGACACACTTGAGTTTTTCTGCGGTCAGGAAGTGCTCCATCACTTGTATTTGTACATCCACAGAAGCAAAAGAAAAGTGGCTTTTTTCTTTATTGAAGCCATGATGGTGGAAGGTTTTGGGTGATGACAGCAGGGCTTATTTGGAAAGCGTCTTCTCAGCCATGTGCTTTTGCTGGCTCTCAGCATGCCTGTGGGGAGACACAAACACACACACACACACACATTTTATATCAGTACATAACTTTTCCTCAGGGTTAGCTTGTTTGAATTCATGGCTTTGTTCTAAACGTTTCCAAAATGCACTGTGAACCACTTTATTAGGAACACCTGTACACCTGCTCATTAATGCAGTTATCCAATCAGCCAATTGTGCGGCAGCAGCGCAATGCATACACTCATGCACATACAGGTCAAGAGCTTCAGTTACTGTTCACATCAAACATCAGAATGGGGAAAAAAATGTGACCTCATTGTCATGGTTGGTTTTTGCCAGACAGGCTTGTTTGAGGATTTGAGAAACTACTGATCTCTTGGGATCTTCACACATAATGGTGTGAAAAATTAACCAAAAAAAAAACAAAACATCCAGTTGTGCGGGAGAGTTCAGACTGTTTTTAGCTGACTGTGGTTATGGTAACTCAAATAACTGCTCTTTGGAACTGTGGTGAGAAGAAAAGCTTCAACATATTGGACCGCATTGGGTTTCACTCCTGTTAGAACAGGAATCTGAGCCTCCAGTGGGCACAGGATCACAGAAACTGGTCATTTAAAGACTGGAAAAAAGAAAAGGGCTGGACCTTAATGAGAAAAAGTTGTAGGACCAGCCGCAGAAAATTCATTGCTTATAAAACAACTAACAATGAATGAATGGAGAAGTTGAATGAACAGTTACCTTGTAGTGCTTAAAAAATAGTGATTAGTTCATGGCTAAAAGTAATATAATTCAAATTGAATGTCTTATATAAATGTTTTGTTTCGTAGTGGCACTTCACATGACAACTTTTGCCTAGTGCTATAGACTATGAACGGATGAGACATATCAATTTTGAATTTGACACAGGGAAAACAGATCTTCTTCTCTGACCGTAAATGTTGTGAATGAAAGTAGCAAAAGCACCAGGATGAATGCAAAAAGTCTAACCTAGTCAGGTCTTCAATGTCCACTAGCATAGCGTCCTGCTCCATGTGAAGCTCATCTCTAATCAGCAGCAGCTGCACGAGCTCCTCATTCAGACCTGCTCGGAGACACAACACAAACACAAGCACAGAGTTAACAGCATAACACAAACCTAACATACAAAGCAGCTATAATTCTCCTGCTGAACACCCGAGAGCCACTGAAAACGCATTTCAAATAGCTTTTATTTTTCTTTACAAAAATATTTCTCTCATTGTATTTTAGGCTGTGTGCCATTGCATTTATTTTTTTTTAAATTGTACTTGATTCTTTCCTTCACTGTAGCATATTTTTGTGTTTGTATTTTGATCTGTTAGAATTCCTCTTTGAAGCCCAAAGCACTTTATACATTTTACTTTTTCTTTGTACTATAGAAACCTTGTTTTTATATACCATACATTGTTTTATTACTATTAGTAGTAGTATTACTACAAAGTAGCAGTTAAAAACCTATTGATTAAATACTAAAAATGAGTAACAATGATCAATCTCAATTTTTTTTGTCATGCTTTAATGATACGTAATTAAAACAAAAGTGAAAGATGGCAAGTGTACATGTAATAGCGTTTTCAAGCTACATCAAGTAACAAGGAAATTCCAAAAAAAATTAGGCAACCCTCCCCATCCAAAAACACATATGATGATGACGGTGCACACTGAGTAAACTGTACGCTAGAATCACAACGGTCCAGGGCAACTACAATTACTCAACATCACTCTTATTCTAAATGTTTTTATTTGTTTATTTATTGCATAAGAATGTTTCAACAGAATCACAAAAATGTTATGTTCTGCTTGTGTGCAACATTTCTCAAAAGTAACTCATCACTTTGAGTGCATGCTTTCAGAAACGCCTGACATAAAACCCCCCTCTATACTCTCTGAGTGCAAATGTGTGTGTAGGAGGTGATCAATGAACCCTGTTACTCAAGATTACGTTTGATTCTATTATTAATGATCTGTGTTTCACTACTGTTATTGGTTGCCATGCAAGACTGAATCATTCATAGGGACTGACTGAGTAGCAGCATGTACGCCAACACTCGTTTATCTTGTACTCGCACTCATTATCTCATGCCTAAGTAGCAGTGTCAGCTCCTGTAACAGCTCCGTTAAGACTGTGTTGGTCTGTATTCAGCTTTAATTTTTGACAAATGTATAATTGTAAAAGCAAAAGTGGTGGATGGATAGGTTTTATAGGATTGATGTTTCCTTTTCCCAAATTCAATCATTTAAAAATATAACTCTTTTTAAAAATTTCCACAGGGTTGTACTGGTGTAAAATTATTTTTTTTAAATTCCCAAAATTGGTTTTACTTCCACAAATGTTCATGGTCTGTTTTTTTTTTTTTTTTAAAAAGTGCACTTACTCTCAATCTGTGAGTGGAGGTCATTGACGATGACCTGTAGCTGGCCCAGGGTCATGTCTCGCAGATCTGTGGGCTTTAAGCTTCTCTTCATCAGACACTCACTGATGTGGGGCATGTGGGGAAGCTACAAACACACGTGCACACACAAAATCAGTGATACAGGCATAATGCACTTCTGTATGCAGCAGAAACTGTACAGGCACAGAAACTTTTAGGCACAGTAGAGTACATATAGACTTCTGTTGGTGTCTATTGTATAAAACACTGCACATAGAAATGTGCAAGTCCTGCTCCCATGCTTTTAACAGGAAGTATTTTATTTCACAATATCCATCTGTGTGTGTGTGTGTGCGCGCAAGCTGAAATGATACCAGCCTCCCAATTATGATGCAATCTAGGCAAAACTGTAAACAAAAACATGAGTAAGGAATCTTAGCTCTTGTGTAAGCATAAAATACTGTTGATCAAACAGCAAAAGTTAATACTTTGTCAAACTGGTGTAAAGGTCTAAACGATGTCCATCAATCCTCCATAAAGCCTAATTCAGTTTCTGATATTTCACTTTTGCAAATCACTAACTCTTACTAGATGAATATTTTCAGCTGGGGCTACCGAGTGGCACAAAAGAAAAGCGTACGCCCTATTGTCAGGAGACATGAGTTCAAATTGCAATGATGCTACAGCCACCCGTGGCCAGGAGTACTGTCTCTCCCCTGTCAATCACAACAACACTAGCCAACCGTAAGCATCTGTGAGCTCATGTATTCAGAAGAGGGCAGTTAGTGCTTTCCTCTGAGTGGGTTATGCTGCCCTGTGATGTACCATGAGCAGCAGTTAGAAAAGATGTCAGCTGGTTTCACCTGTCTCAGAGGAAGCATGTGTTATCCTTCACCCTGCCCAGTATGTGGCTGTCGTAAAATTGGGGAGAAAAATGGAGGATTATTATTATTATTATTATTATTATTATTATTATTATTAATGTATTCATTGATAAAGCAACTTTAAAGCAATCCTGACACCACTGAACAGTTTATTATTAATGATTTGAATATCTGTGGACTTCGCCACTTTTGCTAAGATTGAGCATATAAATTTGCCTTTTAGACTGTTAAAAAAAAAAAAGGGAACAAATAACTTCAATATAAAAAAGTTAAATGTAGTGAATACAGTACTATATAATATAGCACATACTAAATGGTAATTCTGCGCAACAGGCTTCAATGAGTAGATGACAATGTCATTATTAGAGTTATATAAATAAAATTGACAAAGACAACATAGGTTGACCAAAGTGCTTTGCAACAATAATTACAGAAGCTTACATATAAATAAAATATCAGTAAAAAAAACCCAACATTTTAACTGTTGTTACATAACAATCATACAACAAATTTAGGGCAGTATATACAACAAAATAGAGGGCAGTGGTAGCTCAGTGGTTAAGATGTTGGGCTACTGATTGGAAAGTCATGAGTTCAATCCCCAGCGCTGCCACTGCTGGGCCCTTGAGCAAGGCCCTTAACCCTCAACTGCTCAGTTGTATAAATGAGATAAATGTAAGTCGCTCTGGATAAGGGCATCTGCCAAATGCCGTAAATGCAAATTTGAAACTACCTCTACAGCTAGTTGAATGCCAAGGAAAAGAAATATGTTTTTTTTTAACTTGGATTTTAAATTAGTTAAGGTAGGAGCAGTTCTGATGTGTGGAGGCAAACTATTCCAAAGCTTTCCAACCACAGCGAAAGCATGATCACCCCTAAGCTTCAATCTAGATTTGGGAACTGTTAGTAGTGCTTGATCACATGACCTGAGAGTTCTAGAGGGATTATGAACAGAAGGTATAAAGGAGCTAGATTGTTCAGGGATTTATAAACTAGTAGGAGTGTTTTGAAATCAATTCTTGAAATCAATCCATTATCCAAGGAGTTCCTAAGTCTTATTAATTCTTTTAATTTTGGACAACTGGTGAAAGGCCCCACTCGTACATTACAAGACCATACATTAGACCTGGTTTTATCTCATGGCATATCTGTTACTGATATTGATATCTGTGATTTCAATCTCTTTGATCATAAGCTTGTTACTTTTAATGTCTACCCTCCTGTTCAAAATGCTAAACTATGCCCTTTAGTTTGTTGGTCTTGGGCGATTTGCCCTGCTACTCATGGGGAGTTCTTTGCAGCATTGCAAAACTTTATCCCTGGAATCCTCTCTGTATCACTTAAACTCTGATGACCATCTTACCTTATTCAATTCAGCCTGCTCAAATATTTTAGCATTGCGAATTTCACCTCCTCCTCAGCCCATCTCACCTGTGGAATGGAGCCCTGCAGCACTCCACAGGTGAGATGGGCTGAGGAGGAGGTGAAATTGTCGGATCAAGCTTTTTTCAACTTAGGCTCTTAGCTAAGGTCAACCTTTCTAACTTTTAAGGGTCTTCAAAAGGCGACTCATGCTTTTATCTCTTCTTGTCTGGATTATTGCAACTCTCTCTACACTGGAATTAATCAGACATCTATGCCCCGGTTACAGTTAGTCCAGAATGCTGCTGCCAGACTCCTGACGGGTACAAGGAAGCACAAACACATTATCCCAATGCTTGCTTCACTACAAGGCTACCGGTGTGCTACAGAATTAACAAAACAGCTAAATAGTTTAAAGGATGAAGAATAATTATTAAAACAATCAGAAACTATTTTGTTTCACTGTGTGGTTTCCCATGATCAGTCTGTTCTAGGGTAGGCATGAGAGCAATGGTCACTGGGACCAGTGGAGTTTTACTTTAGAAACGTTCATTTGACCTTTACTGAGTTATGATTAATGCTCCCACTGCTTACTAGCTATTCTGAAGATCTGGGTCTGTGAAAGTTTGTTACATAAGTGTTCATATGTGACAAAAATCTACCTTGTTTTTCCCCTGAACACATAAGCATCATTTATGTATTAGTAGTTGTAATTCTTGTTATATTAAAAAAAGTGTGTGTTTTTTTTTTATGCCATAAAAAAAGTTCTCGCACACAGGTCAGAAATTATGGCTCTAGATTTTATCGTGACCTAGTGATCCACATTTTCAAGTGGCATGGTGATATCGGTGAACAACATGCTGAAGAATCCCAGCTGTGTCTGTTGTTTTTGTCATGTTTAGTGATTTCCCTGCCTTAACGCATGTACCAATATGGTAAATAACAAATCATGATTAATACGATGGTGGCAAGCCGAAAAAGCTAAAGCAATCATCATGCATGATGAAGAATTTCAGAAACGAGCGCGAATCCCTAAAATTTGACTCATGTAAACCTGAAATTGATTTAATACCACTCTTTTATACCACTACGCTGTTGAACTTTCAATTCTGATTAGTCTGAAGGTGTGCCTAAATTTTCTCTAACAGCAAATCTGACTGTAGTTCAGGCTGTAATTCATAGTTACTTCTAAGCATTATTATTTCTATAGTAACTACAGAAACAGGATCTTCCACAGCATTAAATGTAACTATAAATGGTTAAGCATGATGTCATCCATTAATAAATTAAAAATTATAATTGTTGGTGAATTGCTGTGTTATTAGTACATAAGTACATAATACTTCGGGATGGCAACAGCAACTTTGATTATTTTCCTATAACCGCACACCCTATCATGTTTTATCTTTTACTTAGACTCTTTTAATCTGTTTCGCTCTGCGGTATATATCAGGAAATTCCCAACATCAGGTAAATCTCTCACAATCATCTCTGTAAAATTATATGGTGCCCATACTATATGATGATGGTGATATAATAAATTTACAATAAAATTACCTGCAAACAGGTGCTGTTGTGGAAAATTTTGTACCCAAACACCAGTTTTGTTTTAACTCTAACTAATGGTTGGTGTTGGTAAACATGCTGTAAATTACTGACCTCATTAGCTTTCTGAGCTACGAGTGTGTCAGTCATAATGGCAGGATTTCCTCACAGTGACAAGAGACTGGTAAAAAAAAAAAAAAAAAAAATGCTACCAAGCTGCTTCCTGTCTTAGTTTCAGGCATCCCCCCCTCTCTCCCTCTCCCTCCCTCTGTCAGGTTTAGGAGTGCAGTGCCAGCGAGTGGTTAGTCATATTGCATGCTGGGATTTCTCGCACTGCAGTGGGATACAGAATTCCCCACTCCATTTACCAAACACTCCTCCCACACTACTGTGAACATGAACCCAGCTTCCTCTCTCTCGCTCTCTCTCTTGTTGTGTCTGTGTGACTATATATCTCCTTCTCTCTATTCCTCCATCGTAATGTTGCTCTTTTTTTGTCTGCTTCCACTGTAAAGGATACAGGAAAAAATGATAGTTTCAGAATGTGTGTGTATATGTGTGTATTATGTAGACGAGTGCTATTTCTGGTTCCTCAGCCTTGTTTCAACAGTGACATGCCGCTAAAGTGGTGTCATCAGCTGCTTCCTGATTCACAGTGACGTTGTGTGATGTATGGCTATTTGAGTTTGGAAGGGCAGAGAGTAGTGTGGAAATGATGAAAATGAAAATGGAAAGCTGGAGAAGTCAGAGCTAGGTGACTCGAACGTGGACTTTCCTTATTATTGCTCGTTTTTATGCTATGCTGATGTCACCAGAGCATTTGTACCTAACACTTACATTATGGATTTTTATGAGCAGAAGAGTTAAACTCACCATGCTTCTCTTATTAGATAAATTAATAACAACCAGATAGACCAAGGTCCCTGACCAACTGAATGCTATACACATTTTACACTGAATTCATACTCCGCCTTATGTTCTGTTAGGTAAAAATGACACTTAAATATTTTTACGTTTATACTAAAAACATTCTCAATATTTTTTCAGGTATCAAACATTGTGATTTGCTGAATTTCTTTAGTGATCATGAAAAATCATATTTAAATTTATGATTTTTTTTTTTTTTTAAGCTTAGGTCAAGTAAAAAAAAAAAAAAAGGTATAAAATATGACTAGTGGTTATACATATTATAACAAAAATGATTTTAGTCAATGTCACATTCCCTCCATCTCATCTGAGATAAATATAGGACTCTTCCAGTTCCTCATTTACCTTATACTGAATTATTAAAGTGTTCTGGAGATGTGCTGCCTGGTAGTGGATGCTGGATAAAGAAAGAAGAGTTGAAGCAGGGGTGCTGTGAGAAAGTAAATACCAAGGAAGAGGCCCATCATCATGATCATCATCATCATCATCATCATCATCATGTTTATCTAGTCCTTTTAAAAGTGCTTAAATTTTAAATAATGTTTGCATCTTGTTTAGAAAATGTAAACATAACTGACAAACTCACAGACATCCCAAAACAAGCACTTTCAAGGAAGATATGACAAAATGGGTTTGAAATTATGATGCCAAAGGGAATTTGTATATAATTGTGACTGATATTTCTTTTTTGTTTAACATTTAAAATCAGATTTTTCCCAACACAATAACATCATACACCTCATTCTTGGGCAGCTGATAAGTTGTTTTTTTCCCCCCTTCATCTCAACTGCACTACCTTTCCTCAATTTAGTTTCATCAGAAACTCCCAGAGGTGTTCATTAAAACTCTCTAGGTATTTAGGTGTCCAGCATTATATAAATAACACTTATCTTTCACTGACACAGAGGAAGTGATCAACTGAAAGCAGAACTGCAGAGTCCTGATAAGATGAGATCAACAAAGTTCAGGTCTTTTCCCTCAAATCACCACTTGTCTCCCTGCAGCTCTGTGGGTTTGGAGGTGAGGGGACACGTACGGCCAACACGTACACAGCAGAACATACGAAAGTGAAAGAAAGGCCAGACAGAAACTGGGACTTGATGATGTGACACAAAAGGGAAAGAGGAAGAATTTTAACTCTCTAACCAAAGCAGGGAAATTAAGCCTATTCAAATCTGTTATTTCACACATACGTAATGAGTTCATACATACACACACACACAAGATTCTACTGCATACATTCAGGTCCCAAAATCACACCAGAATGGCCTATATGGGGGACATATTGTACCTAGTACTCCAAGATGGCCTCTGTGGGGGACGGCATGTACCTGACGCTTCAAGATGGCCTCTATGGGGGACAGAGTGTACCCTACTTGGGGCACCTGTAACCACAACCACTGACACCACCTTTACAGCCACCTCTGGGCAAGTTAATCTCTCTAGCCAGACTTCTAGCAGAGCATCTCAGGCTGAGACTATGATGGTTTGTTTTTGTTGTACACACTTACCAGATCTGCCACTGGTGACTTCTTGCGGTTCTGTTTCTCCACCTCCACCTGCATCTTGGCCATGGGTTTGGCCATCGCCAGTGCCAGTTTGGCCTCGGCCTGCAGCTTCTTCTGTCTGCTCAGGAAGTCCATGTCCTCCAGTGACTCGGAGTCTTCTTCTGTGGTGTCCCGGTCTGAGTACGATGAACTCTGTTTGCTCTACAGGTGGAGGTGGGAACGTGGTGAGGAAAAAGAGAATAGATTTAATGGATGATTGGATGGTGGATAGGTAGATGGAATTATACATGGACAGCCAGAGAACACAGTGAAGAACGAAGGTTAATTATACATCCATCCTCTGACTATAGAAATTGCAACAGTTAGAATGCTGGCTTGGAGGCTAGTTTGCAAAACTGTGCACATTGCACATTCCACACAACTGAGATACAGTGTGTACACAGAAATAATTTCTGATATATAAATCACTGTGTATGCACTTATCTATACATATTCAACTTGAGATTTGGTGCGTGGCTACAAGCTGCTTTTCCAAACTACTCACTGTAAGAGCAGTGAACTGCTCTTAATCAATATTCATTGCAGCTGAGACAAACAAACAAAACAGGAAATATTATATCGGAAAACATTTTTCCTACTGGTGCATCCACAAAACCCAAAAACCCAGTCCAGTTTTTATAACCTGTTTACACTTAGTCATTTCATGCATCTTGTAACAGGATTGGATCTCAATAAGATGTTAACTGCTTGCATTCACACTTGTAGTCAAATCTAATTGCTGTACTGTGAGTAATTTACAAAATGGCTGCCACCTGAACAATCATGATTTTTATGTGTGTAACCCCTACCCAGATATAATCCTGATACAAGCTGCATTAAACAAGTGCAGTCATTTCAAAGAAATCCCTATATATTCCCCCTGTATTGCATACAGTTTCTAGACGAGGCCCTTGGTCCTGACAATAGAAACTGAAAACAAGTTCATCAAATTCACAAGTGCATTCGCATTGGGACATGCCGCATGACACATTTGTGTAAAATTATTCATGAGATCTGGAATATGAGGATCCTCTGAAGCCCAAGTGAGGGACTGATGAAAGGAGACTAGAAACGAGAAGAGACAGATGGCCCTGAACACAATTTTTTTTAGTCCAAATCTCTCTCTTGCTCTCTTTTTCCTCTCTTTCTTATGAACCTGTCAGAGAGCTTGTGGTTCAGGGATCCCTGTCTAGCACAGGCTACACTTAATGTTCACATCTCATTTGCTTTGCCTGTTGAGCTCAACCATCCTAAAAATGGCAAAGGAATGTGATCCTCTTTAATATCAAATCATGTTTTTTATTTTATCTAGAGAAATCATATATTTATTATATAATATACATCATAACTTCAGTTTTAAAATGGCATTTTATTGCGATTCATAAATAAAACCTTCATATTTAAATATATAGTCAACTACAGAATTATTGGCATCTTTCAAGAAAAAAAGGGGCAAGAAGTATAAAAAAAAACCCACAATGACTGAAACATTCCACTCAAAACACCAAAGAAACTACTCACATTTCTTCCTAAAATATTCTCATTAGTATAGTATAATATATATTCTATACATAGTTTTTTTTTTTAAAACCATGTGACAGTCTTAAGACTGACTTCAAATAATTTGAAACAACTTTCCATCCCTGAACAAATCTACAGTTAAATCTATTATATGCACTCTGACTCCAGAACGTCTGTTATTATGAGATTGCACATGTAAAATCCCTTTATCCTCCATCACCACGGGGAAAACCAAAATGCTTTTAGCACAAAAAGACACAATGCTTTTTGACTTGCAGAAGTCAGATACTGGATATACAGAATACACAAACAGTTAAAAATAGCATGAACAACAACAGGGCAATTAAAAAATAATTCTGAAAAACTTGGACACGTGTATGTTTGCCAGGAAGAGGACACATGAGCATTACTACTAGGGCTGGGCGATATGACAAAAATGACAATAAAGTAGTGCTGCATTTTAAAAAAACTGTTATAAATAATAATGTTTATTATTAATTAATTATAATTATAAAATATAGTTTATTAAAATATATTTAACACTGAAAGAAAAATTTTTTTTTTAAAAAACATTTTACAATTTTAACGATCAAGTAAAACATTCCTCTACAAGTGTCTCCAGCCTCACCTCCAACCTCATTGTACATGAACCACTGTTGTTCTAGAAACCACATAGCTGCTGCTGCTGTTTTTTATGTAACAGTAATTCTGTAACAATCTGTAATACAGTATACTCAAACAACAAACAATAATAATCTATAATCACTACATGTTTAAAATAATTTAATAGTTTACAAATTAGTTGAAAGATTATTTTTAATCAAATAGGTAATTTTGTCAATTAAATTTTAATTAACAGGATGTTGGGAAAATCCAGCAAGTTTTTAAAGGGTGAAATGTGAATGAAGCTATAATTAGGTGAAGTACAAATCCTTTTCTACCACAGACTGTTACATAGGTTATGGTAAATAAAACCAAAATGGCTGCTGGGAAGCTTTGCTTTATAACCACATGACAGCAGGGACATTTTCACTCAGGCCATTTCTGAACACCTTTTGACTTTTGACTGTGAGATTTAAATCAGTATTAAGCAGAGTTGAGTCAGTTTTGTACTGGGCAGCTTACTGATCTAGGTTATAGTGGTTCTGAGTCAATTTGTGTGTGTGTGTGTGTGTGTGTGTGTGTGTGTGTGTGTGTGCTTTTGTGTACCATAGGGGACAGAGGTGTGTCCAGACTGGTCTCTGTCTTGCTGTCATCTGCATCGCTGTCTTTGTCACTCCCACTGTCATTAACAAAGCAGATCTGCAGGTTCATGCCACTCTGAAGTCTGTGGGAAACAGACAGACACACACACACACACACACAAATATCCTTGAGAAGAATTCATCTGAATGGGCTTTCCATGACGGTAATTAATCATGCCTTTTAGTGACAATATGTGACATATAAAGGTTCCTACGGTTTCACAATATTTTAGGAAAGTCTGTTCTTTGGCTGTGATTTCCTGTGTAGGGAGGAAGCAAGGGTGTTGTGGTTATCATGATATGACAGAGCAGTGAGCAATACTCTCATTACAGAAATCAGAAAAAGTGACACAATATCTAAAGAAATGCCAGTTGCTGTCTCTATAGTTCTCACTGAGATGTAAAGGAGAAAGAAAAGACTTCAGATTAGGACTTAATCTGTCCATCCGGTAAATTGAGTTTACCAATTAATGATCAATAGTGTCAGCCCAGTCCTTCTGATTTTATCATTCTTGTGTGAAAGAGAGAATCTGTGATCAATACTGGACTTATCCTGTGCTGCAATCAAGGGGCATTCCCAAAATAACAGCAAAGGAACACTCTCAATCTCCACAAACCAGATAAAAGCAGATCGCAGCAATCAATCTGGAGAAGTCGCACACAACTCTCAGAAACAGTAGTGAAGTTCTGATCAATAAATGGAAATATGGGAGGAATGTGGACATGTGGAAGCGTACTTTCATTCACATTATCAAACCAGACATGTGTTAGAATCTCATAATCAAATTATAGCACAAGTTCAGGCGTTGTTTGATTTGCTACCTTCAAACATTTTTTTTTTCAAAGCAAGAAGCAAGCCAAATAGATTCTATTTCATTTTCATCCAACTTAAAAGGTGGCTGGGGCAGTCACAGTGACGAGATTAATTGACGAATTTCAACCAATTAAAAAATGATGTAATATAAATATCTGTGCTATTAAAACTGTAAAATCTCTGATTAGAAAACAAGTAGGACATCTGAGTTTAGAATTATGTCATTTTTGACCTCCTTTTGTTAGCAACAAGCTAACCAGTTATCTGTGGTGAGTGATGTACATTTTCCTTCTCCAAACACTGAACCGTATAGTCAGTGTTATAGACTTAACAAGCGAATATGTATGTCTGTTGATTGAACTAAAGCAAATACTTGTATATACAGTATAACTCATTTAAAGTGCTACTATGTTTACTGCTGATGCTGTTAGCATCCATGTTGATTTGGTGTCACTTGCTGAACTCAGAGTTGAGGAGACCACCCGAGTTCCCAAGCTGGAATTCTGACTTGATTAAGGCGTTTTCTTTAGTTTCTCCTAGTCTGAAGTCAGAAGTTACAAGTTACGATCTTTACTCAACTGCAGTATTAACTAACAGTGCTGGTAGCCCTGCCCACCAAAAGTGTTCTTTAAGGGTACCTAAAGTGGATCTGTGTTAAAGATCCTTTTCTTCCTAAAAGGGTTATACTTGGAGGCTTCTGTGACAGGAAACTTTAAGGATTCCCCTAGAAGGACAGCCCAATAACCCTTAAGTGCCCAAGGTTTGAAGTTTCATCCAGCACACAACATGGTTCTTTGGTTTGTCCCTTTACGGAAGGGTCTATGTAGAACCCTACAACAGAGAAGATCTGAAGTAGAACCTTTTTAGAAAATTTGAATAGGAAACCATTGGCTCATGTTGGTACAAATCTTAAGCAGATATTAAAAACCATACAACTTAATATGTTGGTTCTAGATCAGTTGCTGATAGACAGTGATTAAAAAGCCTAGAATGACCTGGAGGATGGAAACATTTAATTTGCAGTACTGCTGTGCGGGTCATCTGTGCTTATGTGTCTTTCCATGTTTGGCCATGTTGATGATCACTGACAGGAATATGAAGGTGTGTGTGTGTGTGGTGTAGATGATCTACATCTCATATGACTTGTCTAGATTCCTTCCAAGGAAGTGTACACTGTCCCTCCACACTCTTAGACAACCGAGGTGCGTGTGCGTGTGTGTGTGTGTGTGACTGTGCAAGCTTCTTCTCTTTTGGGAAGCACGTCTATGCCGGGATCTACACATAGAAGGGGAAGTCCTCCCCTTCATTCTTAGAGAGTGAATGCTTGACTCTGAAAGTACTACCTTCTTTTCCAGTACACACACACACACACACACACACACACACACAGATTCACTATGCTCTGAACACGGTGTTTCAGTACTCAGTGGAATAACTGGAAGTTTGCTTGAGTTCTCTTCCCTCATTTTCTCTGCCTCATGTGATGTTGCTAACAGCTGGAATGAGAGATGATTTAAGCTCTCGAGGAGAAAGCCACAAAAACCCCGATAAGTGTGTATCATTTAACCTTCCTGCAGCTGAAGTCCCCAAAATACACTTCACATCTACTATGTGACTTACAGGAAATTTTGTGTTGTGATCTGATTGTAAAATCAAAAGACTGCACACTAGAAAGTGACCTTCACTTGTATGACTCATTTGAATAATATTGTGGCAGAGCGATTCGTAATAATGGAATCAGTGACAGTAATTTCGCCTCCATAGAGTGTAATTTGTAAAAAGAATTTAGAAAATTTCTCCCATGCTTTTACACACATGCGCACACACACACTCACCGTGAGGACAGGCTGGGTTTGCCACTCTTGCTGCAGCTGGTATAAATTCCAGGGCCATCGTCGAAGAAACTCCCCAGTGCCAGCTTCTGTCTGATGGATTCTCGCTCATTTTTTTGGGCCTGAGAAAAACACAACGCAGCTACGTTAACCCAGTGACCTGTTTGGGTGCTGTTTGTGCACACGCACCTGCTATGTGCGCAATTCCCAAGCATGTTGCTATACAATCAAATTAATATAAAAATAAACTCGAGGCAGTGGATATTACTCGTGAACAGAACATGCAAGTTAAAATGAGAAAAAAACTAATACCTCCAAACAAGCAGCAGAGGGAGACCTACATTAGCAAGATCACCTCCTAACTCTCTTTAAGTATACTTAAATAGTGACCCCAGGGTTAGATGATGAAAACATTTTTTTTTTTGCTTAAATATTAAACAAAATATAAAGGATTATTTTGGTTTTTGTCTTGATTGTTCATTTGATAGTACACCTGCATTTCCAATCTTACTGCAAAGACCTGTCTCTGAGGCTTAGAGTGAACACACACACACAGAGCCAGAGGAGATAATTTAATTAGTGGTACAGTATATATTGATCTTGGCTGTATAATGCAGTAACAGATGTGATTAACTCTGTGTGTAAGTGATCTAGCAGGAAGGAGAGAGGGTGTGAGGGCGAGAAAGAGAGAGAAAGGAGTAAGAAAGAGAGGGGTGAGAATCTGAAGGCCTCAGGTTTTATCACAATCAGACATACGAAAGCTGATCCTCCCTGTTGCCTCTACTCATCATATTTCCTTCTCAGAAAAACCATGGTTTAAATGACAGAAAAAGGGAGCTGAATCAAGCCTTATCCTAAATAAAAATCTGCATGGCGTTGAGTTTCTATTTAATCTGGGCGATAAAAAAAAAAGGAAGATGCTCCTGACTGTGGAGCCTGAATGAAATCATCCTCATCTAGCACTGCCTTTCCTGTACCAGTTAGCATGATCCTAATATAGCCAATTAGTAGGTCTGTCTATCAGCATGTTCAGTAATATCTTCACATCTTGGACTCTGAGTCTGGTCATTTACTGAATTTACAACATGTGTTTTAGAGCAGAGAAATCACCAAACTGTGCTTGGAAAATCTTGGAAAGTACATGCTTATGGAGCCTTCAGAAAAAAAAAACACCCATAAGGCATTATGATATCTGTTTGTCTTACTTTCTCTTACTTACTCTTATACAACTGTATACTGTAATGATTTATAATTGTTCCTCTAATGGTTTCTTCTTTATGTCATTTCAGGGAGTTTTTCCTTACTGCTGTCACATCTGGCTTGCTCATTAGGGATCTAAATCTACATCTGGATGTCTGTAAAGCTGCTTGTGACCTGTTAAAAGTGCTATCCCAATAAAACTGAATTAAATATTAGACTCATGCCAGGCTAATCTGTGACAGAAAGCCTTATTAGATTTAGCATAGTATGTACTGGGTAGCTCTTGATGTCCTGTTAATGACGAGGCCCACTCAGTGTTTTAGGGGAAATCAACTGTGCTGGACCAAAGCCAGATTTCCCTGAGCTTGCACTGGAAGCTTGTTTCTGCTACAGATTTAACATTTTTTCTCACAAATAATCTCGATATTAATATATAATCTGCTTATTAGGCTTTCCCCTACCCTTACTAAGCCACACCAACACCGCAAACACACTATCCTGTTCATCCTTAGACACTGTCCCTGCTGAAAAAGAATACTTCAGCTAGATTATATTGCTTGTTTACACACTGATGGGTTTTGTTGTGGTTTGATTATTGGAAATGGAAGCACTCAGTTGCGAATTGTGGAATATGAACTCACAGTTGTGAGGAGAAAAAAAGTCCCAGTTGCATGAAAATAGCTCACAATTAGAGGATCCTTCTCACCCTGGACACTGTTCGAGCTTCTTCCCTCTGGAAGGAGATACCGTCTGTCTAGTGCTAAAACAATAGACACTAGAACAGTTTCTTTCCGCTAGCTATCACACTCATCCTAGTCATGTTAATGTTCTCTTGAATTTCACTTATCCTGCGATCACTGTGCCCAAACGTTTGTGGACACCTTACCATTGCACCCATATGTGCTTGCTGAACACCCCATTCCAGATTTAGTCCTTTGCGGTTATAAGAACCTCCACTCCTCTGGGAAGGCTCTCCCAGGGGATTTGTGCTTATTCAGCCACAAAAGCATTAGTGAGGTCGGGCGCTGATGTCGGCTGAGGAGGCCTGGGGTGCAGTCAGCATTTCTGTTCATCCCAGAAGTGTTTAGTGGGGTTGAGGTCAGGTGCAGGCCACTCAAGTTCTTCCACTCCAACTTTGGCAAACCATGTCTTCATGGAGCTCGCTTTGTGCACAGGGGCACTGTCATTTTGAAACCCTTAGGTCCAGGGAAGGAAAATTGTAAAGCTACAGCATACAAAGACATTCTATACAATTGCATGCTTCTGATTATGTGGCAACAGTTTGGGGAAGAACCACATATGGGTGTGATGGTCAGGTGTCCACATACATTAAGCCATATAGTGTAATACTGACTCTTGAGTCTGTATATTTCACCTACCTCTTGTGATGTGTACTATAAATTATGTATAGTTATAAATTTTGTCTACTTATGTCTGCTGTCTGCTGCACTTATGTCCATGCATGTCTGCTGTTTTTGGAAGCACTGTGGGTGTCCCTGTAAACCAAAGCATAGTGCAAGCATACATGGCCGATAAAACTGATTCTGATTCTAACAAAACTATGAGATTAAAAAGTCTCAGTTGTGCCGTATTAAGTCAATAAATCCGCATAATGCTTTCTCATGTTGCAGAAACATGCTTTCATAAATCTTGCTGTATTACTGTAGCAGAATTATAAGGCATAACTGAATATATCATGTATCATGCTATATGTTGGAAAATTTCCCTGCTTGCTCAGTGGTGACACTTATATGCAAATAGTTTCATCATGTATATGTGAAATGTTACGAAAGTGATGGCTTATGAGACACGTGATGGTTTAAGGGATTGTTTACATGTTAGACTTACTGCACTACCACTTACAACTACACTGAGATATCTCTTTTAATTCCACTTTATATTTGTGATTACACTCTGATTTCTCCTCAGTATCCTCTCACTGATGCTGCCACACTTTATATATTTATAGTTCATAGTGCTTAATGTTGTTTTAAAAACACAACTGAGCGTTCCATCTCATGAATGAATTAGATAACTTTAGCAGTGCATTGTGGCATTTCATGAGCACACTGCATCTCAAATGCTTTGAGGCATGGCAGTACAAAGTAGTGCGCTACATAGAAAAAAGGGTGCAATTTTATACATGAGAGTGAACTGTGTTGACTGTGTCATGTGAGAGGTTTCATGGCCTGCTGAGGTTAGCACAATAAAAAAAGACAAACGCAGGAAGCACAAGCACATACAAACACACTTCTTGTCTTCTCGCCAGATCACACACTTCTGAATACAGCTACACAAAAAAGGCTTGATGAAAGCAGTGTGCAGTTCTCTTCTTTCTCCAGCAGGGTGCAGTGTTTAGCTTTTTATGTTCTGCCACACAGCTGCAGTGAGAAGTAAGTCTCAAAAGAGAGCTGAGTCATGAGAAATTCGACTGTTTACACACGTGTATATGTGTGTGTGTGTGTGTTGACTAGTATATGTGTCTCTATCTGCAAGAGTATGCCATGTGTTCATGCAATATGTAATTAACGTCCATGAAACAAGTTATTTCCTGTCATCACTTTTTATTCTCTCTTGACGTTAATGAGACAGAAAAAAAAATGCAGCATGCCATGTTACTGAGAAACTAGAAAGTGCAATTTCCTCTGTCCTGAAGACTTTACCTCTGACTGTTACAAAGCACTGACACTGGAGACTCCCTCCAGAAATGTAAAACAAACATCTCCTCACACAAAATCTCACCATATCAAAGATCAGCACAATAATATGAATGTGATTTGCCTTGAACTACTGTCAGAGCTGCTGTTATAGCAAATTAATGAACACCTTCTGACCAATCAGAATTGAGAATTCAACAGTGCTGTGGTATAAATGATTATATCAGAACTATTATAATGTTAATTCAGAAATCACAGATCAAACTGTTGGCAGAACCATCAGATCCTATACAGTTTTACACACACACACACACACACACACACACCCCTGATGGTGTCATTTTGCTCACCACTGTAATGTTTTTAAGATGAGGGCTATAATGGTTTTGCCCCAACACATGCTGTGTGTGTGTGTGTGTGCGCGTGTGCAAACAACAAATGTAGAAGTGTCAGTGACCCAGCTGCCACACAATAAAATTAGCATCACTCAGAGTTCTTTAACAACTGCTCTTCCTTTGACCTATTAACACCTTTATGTGTGTGTGTGTGTCTGTGTGTGTGTACACTGCTTGCTCTTATATATCTCTCATTGTATACTGTGCTTTGATATTTTTATTTGCTTCAGCTCTTATTAAATCTCTTTTATTTCTTTCATTCAAAAACGTCACCCACAACAACGTGCTGTGACGATCAGACTCACAGAAGAAATAAAAAACATTTAACTGTCCTTTTTTTCTGGTTTCATTCAAGCATGACTACGATAAAATCGGCTTCTACATTTCTCCATTTATTGTTAAGGGGCTGACATTTGTATGCACAATCAGGAGATTCAGCTTTGCATAATTATGCTGTTTTGATTATCCTGATGCTAATCCCGCACGTGGGGGAATTCATTCAAAACCAGCTTCAAGTAAATCATCTGAAAGTTTACATTCAGATTTATTTAAATCTACTTCAAGCACAGAGAACAGAATCATTCCGAGAGCTTTAGTATAATCTGTGTGTTCAGAGTGTTCAGGGCTCAAACGCTGGAGTTCTCTCTGTCTAATTCCTGACATGGCCAAACTGTGTTAATGTCTATTTGATTTAAGAATAGCCTGTGTTGCAGTAAATGCTAGAGGCATTCCTGCATGTGAAAGTGTCCTCGTCTATTCCCCTGCCTGTCCCACTCTTTTGTCTGTTTTGTCATATCCGTTTTTCAGAGGAGCGCTCACTCGCTTAGGACAATGAAGGCCTTTGAGTGTGTGGAGAGTGTGTGAATGTGAGGGTGAGCTGTGTGTTTCGACTGCTGCCATCGGAGATCTCACGGCCTGCTCATTCTAGCTATCTCGCACACACACGGGAGGATCCTGTTCATCACAAGATGCTTGGGTACTGTGTGTGTGTGTGTGTGTGTGTGTATGAACACTTGTATATGTGTGTGACAGCGAGCAGAAGTGGTAAAAGTATCCAAATTCTTTACTCGTCTAAATACTCTGGTAACAGTTCATGTACACAAGATAAAGTAGAATTAAATTTACTTAAAGTATGAAAGTACTAGAAAGATTCACAAAAGAAAAAGCTGTCAAACACATACTGATTTTTTCAGTTCCTCGTGGTAGATTAGCACCTCTTTCACCAAGGATCCAAGGAATGTGGGAAAACATTAGCTAAGGCTAACTAATATCTCACGTGTTAACTAACATGATCATGCTGACAATACAAACTAGTGTACGTAGCAGCAGAGGGAATACATTGATGGTCTCGTTCTCGCTGTCACATCTGTTAATCTTTAGATTCGTTAGGAAATTAGATTGAAGCTGTCTGATGCTAAAAAAAGTCAGAGTATGTCTTTACAAATATGATTATAGAGGAATGTAGTGATGTTTGAAAATGAGTAGAAAGTAGAAAATGTGCTTTCGGAAATGTAGTGAGTAAAAGTCACAAGTATTAGGTAAAAAAAAAAAACTCAAGTAAAATACAGATACTTAAAAACCAGATGGAAATACAGTATTTAATGCTATCTAATGTTCATTCAGTGTGGTCATCTGTCCTGACACAAAGAGGGAACGTTTGTAAGTAAAAATACAAAAAAGAATCACAAAAGAAAAAGATGTCTGCCTCAAATCACATACTGATTTTAGTTCCTCATGGCAAATTAGTGCCTCTTTGTGGGAAACACTGGCTAAGCTCACGTTAGCTAGCATGATCATTTGAACATGGATGTATGGTACAGATAAAAATAACATACAAGATCCAAACAGATACAAATCATCTATTTGTATCTATTATGTATGTTATAGATACTACAGTATGTTATAGATAGCATTGTGTTAGCTAGCATAATAGGTTGAATGTGGAGGTGTGTTTAAAACAGTGAACGTCCAACAATCCTGCTGGGGACCCAGTTATTTGAGAATGCTTTCACTGCACATCTCTGTGCTGGTTCCTTTATGTCTTGCCTGTGAGGAAGAATTCTCCAGCCCTGAAATGGCTCACATTCAATTTAAACACCAATTTAAGGTTTAAGGCCACGTTTTAGATGATGCTTTAGTCATTATGTGCCATGACACTGCTTTCAGTCAATAACACTTCTTGGACTTGTATTAAGTCTAATACAATATAATATGTGACAAAATTATACTAACTTTCGATAACTACAATAAATCAGAGTTCTCAGTAGTAGATGTAGACTTTTGGGCTTTACTGTAATTGTGGGTATTGATGTATTTATTAATGCTACAAGTCTAAGTGTGAGTTTTTCTCTCTCTCTCTCTCTCTCTCTGTTTGTATATCTGTTGAAGTGTGTGTTTTGTAACACTATACAGGCCAGGCCTGACACACTCAGATCATCATTACATGCTTAAATCAGTATCAGATTTCCTGCATACTGACACACTGCATGGAGTTGTTGGTTTATCTGTTTGATATTTAAACAGAGAATTGTAGCTGAAGCTGTTTGACTCATCGCAAAGCCCCGTCCCTTGGCAACTGTTACTATGTTTGACAAGCTTTCAAGCAGCTATAAAGTTTTTCAAAGACACACTTACAGACAGCGAAAAAGACTTAACTGGGTGTTGGAATATCTGTATACACCTCTAATCCTGATACCTTTCCCCTCCTCCATCTTCTATAGCTTTCCTGATAAAGCTGTTACCTTTGACCTCTGTGGAAGTGATAGCAAAACTGATGCTGTTGGTCTGTCCTGTGTGTGTGTGTGCGTGCATGTGCGTGCGTGTGTGACAGAGATCGAGACCGGGGCACGTCTGGACTTGACCAGTGCATGAAGATCTTTAAAAAGCAACTCAGCTCTTGTGTCTTCTATGTGTATTCACTGTGTGTGTGTGTGTGTGTGTGTGTGAAAGTTGTAAAGTCTCTTTATATTTGTAATGTTATTCATTCTGCCTTCCTGTCTCACAAGGAATACAATGACAATGTCAGCTGTGTACACAAACACACACACACACACAGATTGCCATTCCCATGTAAATAACAAAAGAACACAGTATAGTACTAATACTAATTACTAATAGTAATAGTACTAAGGGCTCATATGCACGCCCCCAACCCAGACACACACACAGACACACACCACTATACAATATGTTTTCCAGCTGGGAGTGAGAGGAAACGTTTACTCATGGTAAGTCGGGAAAGACTCGTGGCTGAGCGTAATTAACTTCAGCCGGCTGTGTTCCTGTTGTAAAACTCTGAGTGGCAAAAAACGTCAAAGCTGTAAGAATGAATGTCATTTGTGACACAGCAGCTCAGCTTAATGAGAGATCTACAGAGAAATAAAGTTAATCACACTATAGTAAGACAACTGATAAGTGTACAATCCAGTGTCACGGTTTTCAATATATCACAGCTGCACATCTTCAAAGCAAACTGCAAGAATATATTTTTAAAACCCACTCGTTAAGTGATGTGTTCTTAAACAGTCTTTTGGATGACGTACAGATACACCTCCACTTTAACCAGTGTTTCCACTGTTCCCACTAACTAAACATGCCACATGACACACAACCTCACCATGCTGTGTTTTTACTCATCATGTCCATTTCATTTCATTTCTGTGTGTGAAATGAAATCCCAAGATTTCCTCCTCGAGTTACACTGCCATGCTGGACGCTCTGATGCACCCTAACCCTAATCGAGATGTAAAAATACTGAATATTACACACAAACACACACACACACACACACACAGGATTCTACTTTTCCATTACCTCTTTGTATCCATCCATAATATAGAGAGCTGAGGCTTTGCAGGTGACATCATCAATTCCCATGTAGTCCATGTTGCCAATCTCTCTCTCTCTCTGTCTCTCTCTCCCTCCCCTTCACACCTGCACACTGTTCAATACCAGTGTGGCTCCATTAATCCTAGAACTGTTGTACTCAGGGTGAGGACTAACATGAGGAGCTCCATGACGCCCTGTGTTCCTGTATACTACACACACAATGTGAGAGAGAGAGAGAGAGATAGATAGATAGATAGATAGAGGTTCCTATTTCCAAACAAGCTGTGAGGGGCAGCTGTCCTCACGTTAGGGTGTGAAACCGGAAAAACTCACACACACGCAAACAACCTCTTTCTCTCTCTCTCTCTCGCTCTCTCTCTGTCTCTCCTTCTCTGTCTGTCTCTATCTTTTTCTCCTGGTCTGTCTCTATTTATCTATCTTTCTTTGTCTAAACTTTCCTCCCTCACATTCTCCTTATATAGGCATTTCTCTACGGCTAATCTGTACCCATCAGTTCATAGTCAATGCCTCTTTTTAAACCAACCTGAGTGTATGCGTGTGTGCATGCATGTATTTCTGTATTGAAGTGTGTGTGCCGAATAAAAATAGTTCTATTGTCATATTGTCATCAGAAAGAGCAGCTTAGTGTCAGGACCAGAGCAAAGAAGAACACTAATACATTGTGTCACTAGTGAACACCACCAAAAGGCCTGCTGTAGTGTAAACGTGTGTATGCTTGGTTTAAGGCCTGTGTGCGTGTGTGTGTGTGGTTTCCATGAAAATGTTTTGAAAAATGGCATCACTGAGTCTAGAATCTGTCACCCTATATCAAATGTTCTTTCTTAATATTGCAATTTTTCCACCTCAGACAAGTAACACTCAGGCATCTCTTATATATGTATTAGTAAAATACCAATTCATCTAAAAAGCTGTATCAATAAAACATTTGGTTGTTTAAGAGGTGTTACAATGATGGTTACAAATCTTCACTGCATTTCTTATATGAGCCGAAAAGGCAACTAGAAGCTCAAACACTCAAAAACAGCAGATGTTAAATAGCCACATACTTAAAAACATGTGCAAAAACACACACCTGGGACGACTAGCGCAACCTTTCTGATGAAAATGTAACAAAGAGCTCATTATCGAACCTTTCCATGTGCGTGACTGGACACACACACTGACCTGACCTTGAGGGGGTGGGTCTTATACAGCCACACAGACTGTGATATCATCTGTAGTTCTGAGAGAACAAAAGGGGAAACTGAAGGTTATTTGCGTGTATGTATTTATTAGGGGTGTAAACATGCACAAAATTCAGATTTGATGCGACACAATACTATTTCGATATGGGAGTGTCTCGATACGATACATTTTCAAAAATAGCTAAAATGAGCATTTGCTAAATATGTGCCTTAGGTTTTCATTTTACAATTGTTTAAAATATTCAACATTATGAAAATACAATAATTATGACACATTATAATATCAGTGTTTATGTGATCCATCCGGGCTCTTAACATATAATGAAACAAAAGCTGTGTATTAGAATGTAACAAAAGTCAGCATGGCTAAGTAATCATTACTGTTCTAGCCATGGTGTGCAGGGTTGCCAGGTCTCAGCAAAATTTCCAACCTCAAATTTCATCTCAAAAATGGCATTTGTTCATTAGAAAAGGGAAAGTGCATTTTGTCTCCTTTTTTTTTTTTTTTTTTTTGAAGTCTTTGCTCCTAAACCGACTGAAACTAGCATGATTTTGCGTAAAAACCATGACCACGGCATCCTTTTTGGCGTGAAGCAACTCTATGTAGCTCAAACATGTTTTTGAATCCTGCATTCTTCACTAGAGTCTCATATCCTACTATATAATGCAGTCTGCTGAATGCACTGTAAGATATGCAGATGTGTTGAATCCAACGATGTAAGAGGCCATATCCTTAGACCCCTAATATTTAAAATAAACTGAATAAACATGAATTAAGCATGCTAAAAAAATATTTATTTTATTTTATTATTATTATTTTTTTTTTACAAACATGTCCCCACACACACAGCCACAAACTAACACACACACTATGTGTTTCTTTCATGTAAGGAATTAGCGGTTCAGTCTCGCAACATGAAACAGCATGAGATCTTTTTAAAGTGTGCCAGTATGTTACTTGCATAAAACACACACATGCTCACTAAACCAGTTTCAATGTGTGTCTGTGTGTTGCTTTTTCTGCTTATAAATGTGGGAGCAAGGTGTATACAGTATGTGTGTGGGTTGACTCTGTTTCATACATGTTTTGTGCATTTCTTTCTCCTTCTCTCTCTCTCTCTCGCTCTCTCTCAC
Organism: Pangasius sanitwongsei; assembly: GCA_037576675.1. Taxonomy (NCBI): domain Eukaryota; kingdom Metazoa; phylum Chordata; class Actinopteri; order Siluriformes; family Pangasiidae; genus Pangasius; species Pangasius sanitwongsei. Next base: position 5,191,175 of record CM075023.1, read on the forward strand.
ACGACTTGGTTCAGGGTTGATTCCAGAGGATTATAAGTAATGCCTATTAACATATAGGACAAAATAACAGAACACATTTGGTGTTTCAGTTTTAGTTTTTGGTGTTTTTGTTTTAGTTTTGTTCTGGGGTTATGAGGTTAATGTAGCTGACAGGAAAGCTTAATTCAGTATCATGTAAACTGTCAAAATCACACCTCTGCCATGGCGAATTGTTCTTTACCTCAAACAGGCTTGTATGACACACTGTTATCTATAAAAATGGACAAAATATATCACAGAGCTTGATGATAAAAAGTTTGATGTCACTTTATGACTTAAGCATATATATATATATATTTCTTTTATTTTACACAGGATACTATTTTATAACATTATGTGCCAGTGGGATTACTTTATCTTTAAAATGCTATTGTCTTTTGAGGTGAGTGTGTGATATAAACTTCAGCTCAATTCAATTTTATTTGTAAAGCCCGTGCTTTTAACTATATACACTGGCACTTTGCTTTTTTGTTCTCTGCAATACCCTTGTAGTAAAACCTTCAGTAAAAAGCTAATGAAAAAAATAAAATCAGACACCAAAGACGTCTTGGTAGCATGAGGGAGGAACAGTCTGCTTTTAAGCACCCATATCATTATTTTAACCACAGTGATATGAGTTTCTAGATAACGAGAATGACATCATTCATTAACACTGAATCTCCCAAAGGAACTCATGTGGAGCATGTGAGCTTGGTAAGGACACTCACTGCACACACCACCACATCTAGGGATTGGTTAGAGGGATCATTTGCATACGGTCCAGTGCTCATTTGCATATTGTACATCTGGCCTTGCACATACTGCATATTACTTTCATTTGCATATTTATATATTATGAATGCCATTTAATGTGAAATCACTATGACTATTCCCAGACAAGCAGTCACACAATAACTAACACACACACACACAGAGCGAGACTGCATGGTGAGAGACAGTCCGTCCGCCTCCTCCCCCCTACCTCCATAATTCAGGCTGACTTCATACTGCAACCTTTATGAGTCAGTGTGTGATCAGGGAACGATCGTTACAGGAACACCACGCAAACACAAACACACACACACAGGCTGGCTATAGGCCAGTGGTACTTGCATTTACATTCTACGTCAGTGTGACGGTGAGTTTAAGGTGAATGTCAGTGAGAGAAAGACAGAGACAGCAAGATTGAGACAGATTCATATAAATGAACAACCCATACACACACACACCAAGTCATGTATTACTTGTTATATTTGTGAAGTACTTCCACTGACTTGTGTATTACTGCAGGTATGTAACGCTCCACCTACACATAACCTGAAAAGACGAAAGGAAATCATTTGCCTTTTTTTAGTTTTGCACATAAAAGCTGCATTTTGTGTAAAGCCAAACCACACAGTGTTGAAACTGTTTATATTTCTTTTGTCATGGGGATGAGATGGCACACATGGACACCATGGACATGGACACCGATGTGTTTTCTTGTTTCAACTAAAGAGAGACGGTTTCAGCTGCCATGGCAACACCAGCGAAACCTGCGATCCGTTTTTTCCACGGTGAGGTTTTCTTACTCCAAACTAATTGGGCAGCGCACGCCCAGCGGGATATCACCCACAACACACACACACACACACATTGCGTGACTCTTGGCAGCTTAACCGTGCCCTCATGGGAGCGACAAATCTCTAAACTAGACAATAGACAATAAATCAGAGGTAAAGATTCGTGTGTATTTGTGTGTTAAAGATTCACATGACATCAACTGTAACTCAAGATGATGATGATGATCAAGGTTAGTGGAGGTCGATATACATGGTATGTCTTTTTTTTTTTTTTTTTAGAACACAAACACACAACAAACACACACACATGTACCACACCCTGCTGGTACAAGCGAGACTGTGGAAATCGATCAAAGTGCTTTCTGTTCTCCTTTATTTTTCTCCCTCCCGCACGCCATCACTCCCTTCCTTTCAGCCAAAGGTTGTTGCTGATGGCGGGGAGGTGACAGCTGAAATATAGTCCTTCAGATCCATCCAAACACACACACGCGCGTGCACACACACAGCTGGAGACGCAGGAGGAGATTATCCAACACTACATTTGGGTAAATAATTTAGGCCAAGAGGATAATTATTATTTTGCGTTTCTGTGTGACTCAGAGGGAGGGAGGGAGAGAGATAGAGATACAAGGAGAGAGAGAGACAGGGAGAGAGAGAGAGAAGGCTATTATAAAAGATGAGTGTCTGACAGCAGCAGAATGTTTTCAGGATGAGCCCCCTGTTACCGGCCCCTCCTCAGTGAAGCGAGAGATTGTGTGTGTGTGTGTGTGTGTGTGTGTGTGTGGTGACAGGAGCAGGCCGGCACCAGTCGCTGCTCGACCACAAACAGTGTACTGCGTGCTGCTGGTTGCCTGGATACAGGTCTAATCGAGCGGCCCCAAGAGAGCATAAGGCATCTCTCTCTTCCTCTCTCTCTGTACGTCTCTCTCTCGCTTTCTCCCTCTCTCTCTCTCTCTCTCACTAATTCTGTCCACCATCTCCCACACCCCATCTCTCTCTGTATTTCTCTGATAGAGTCCCCCTTTTATCCTTGCTTGAAAATTCTCTCTATCACTCTCTCTACGTCTGCTTCTATCAGTGCCCAATAAAAAATACCATACTATTGGTATTCTGGGTTGGACCTTCATCTTATTGTGATTATGACAAATATAATATTTTGTCTTGCTGTGTTTGTATATGGTGATTGGTTTTTATGAGCATAAGCCAAGAGGATAATTATTATTTTGCTGAAAAAAGCTCTTCACCTGCAAGTTTTAGATGCTAATGACCCTGAAACCACAATTTGTTGACAATAACACTTTTCCCAGTGGATTTCCTTAAATTGCCTTAATTCATAGTCTTAGTTTAGGTGTAAGTCTTTTGGTGCAAAACGCTGTTATGAACCACCGCGCATCATCATGCTCATTTAAAAGTAGGAAGCTTTTCTGCTTCGTGTGTGAACTCTTTGCTCTGCTTTGTCCCTCCAAGTCAAAGCAGCATACACAGTTTGACTTGTCTATAGTCACAATACATCAACATAGTGTTAGTCTAATTACATTAAAAAAATCGAACAAACGTATAAATAATAAAAGTGATGGATATTAAATATAAAAAAATAACTTTTGATACTTCATGCAAAGAATCAGTGACATTAGGGGCTTGAAGGGAGCGGTGCCCTTTTGTTGCTATAACAACAACTTGAACACCTGTAATTATTTATGAGGCTATCACAAAAAAAAAAAAAAAAAAAAAAACTGTGAGGGGTTTTTAATACTCCTGTTGTGGTTTGCATCTAAGACTATCTGAACAGCAGGAACAGGATGCACAGTAGACGCAGCACAGATGTGTTGGTTTGTTTGGTAGGTAGGATGTTTGTGTATCCTCTTTTATCTTTGCTTTCATTTCTCTCTCTCATCTCTCCTTACAGACAGCTTTGAACTTGGCCTCTCATCCTTCTGAGTTTTGGGATTTTAAATCTTCTCTCACTCTATATCTCCATCTATATCTGTCTCTTCATCCTTTCCTCATCCTGCCTGCTCTGTTGCTGAATCTAAACACTTGTTTAGTCCATTTTAGTCCATAGTTTTGGCCCGACGTGACCCAGCCTGGTTTATACTTGATGACGCATTCAGAAGCAGCGTTAAAGCGAGCTGTATTATTATTCACACACTTGCTGTGTTTCTTCTGGAAGATTTAAAAGCGTTATCCACAGAGATGGCACATCAGAGGCAAAACATCCCTGTCCATCAGCTTTCCAAGTTGAACTGTAAAACGTTTCGCGATTTTACGGCGACGTTAAACACACCGACGAGCTCTGTTTCTCTTAAAACTTTCCACCGTCGCCATGATTGTTGTCATGGGCGGCGTCTCAAATCAAAAACTCTGTCCTCACATTCGAAAGTACTTACTAATTTAGAAAATCCAGAAGATGCAAAACAAACCTTTCGGTAGGTGTGAAGAAGGCATGAATGGTTTTTAAAATTCAAACACTATCTGTAATCGGAAAACTGGTTACTATTAGTACTCAATAACAGTCTAGAATAGTACATAAGGATGCAATTTGAGACTCAGCACTAATTTGTTTAGTGAAGGTAGACGGGAGGGGAAATTTGTCCATTTTCTTTTTAGCTGGATTACATTATTGCAGCGTGTCAGGATAGGGAAGAAGACTAAAACAGCATGTATTAATTTAAATATGGCTTGTCTGACTGTAATTCCCAGTAACATTCAAAATATTAGCACACAAAATCCGTCTTCAATATTTCTAATCTTAATTTGTAAAGTATCTGAAAAAAACAAGACCCCATTTGTAAATCAAGCGACCCCTAGTTTGGGGACCCCTGAGTTTGAATTCCTATTCACTATATGTGCTCACTACCTAACAATCTAAAAGTGCTGTATATCTTTCCTATACTGTACTGTTTAACTAATTGTACGTAATATCACTTTTAGAACACCTACTTTTATATTCTACTGGAAAATAGATATGAAAGAAAAAACATCTACATGAAAGTCTATATGAATGTTTATACAGAACCCCTTTCCTACATCAAAAGCAGAAAATTTGGATGCAGATTTTGATAGTATTTAAACAGAGAAATTGCTCTGATATCCCTAGACAGACAGAGAGAGAGATAAAGCAAGCGTGATACAGAGAGAGCGAGAGAGAGAGAGAATGATGCTGTTAGTGTTGGTTAAATAACACCTGTTTTGTTGTTGAGTAAAGTGGGACACTTCTGGTGCTGTTTAGAGAAGCCATTCCTCGCCCACACACACACCAATCTGTGCTGTGTACTCAAATGAAAAGTACACTTATTACACACACACACACACACACACACACAGCTCTTATTACCGTCAAGTACATCATTACACTATGATAGAACATACACAATAATATGACTACAAACCATTTACAGTCCTACATTCCACACACACACACACAGCCTTATTCCTTAGCAACCAAGCTTTTACAAATACACAACTGACAGTTCATATTTTCACTTCTCGTCATCCCGCATATACACACACTCTGGAAACCATGAACATAAACATTCCAAGAGAAACACACCAGTGCGTACACGGTCTCATTGCAGTGCACTCCGATTTAATGAAAATCCCTAGTGAATGCTCAGGATCAGCACGTCACGATACACACCTCTAACACAAACATACACTCACAGCAGACCTCCCTCATCTCCTTCACCTCTCCCACACAGCAGCTCTGTCTCTCTTACAGTCATCCTTATTAACTATTAATACCATAACCTGAAAGATGTATTGCTTTAAATCCTCAGCATAAGTTGTTAATAATTGGTATTAACATTACGTGTCAGACCTGGTAGGCGCAATTTTCCTGGTGCACCATCCTGCTCTCTCAGTTCATCCTAGAGACGAGTGGAGATTACGGAGGAGGGGGAACGTGGAGCTGATCTTCTGAAAAGAGGAGGTGGAAATGGAGAGAGGGAAAGAATGACGCGCTATCAGATGTTCAAAGTAAATCTGCTGGTACTGGTATGCAGAGAATGCTACTAATACCAGAGACTGGCTACTTCTCTCTCTCTATCTGAAGGAGGGATCAGATCCGAGCTCCACCGACGGGAACGAGGGAGGGGTGCTGGGAAGAGAGAGAGCTAGCAGAGGGGGAGGGGTTACAGTGCTCGTCTGTCTCTCTCTCTCTCTCTCTGTCTATCTCTCGCTCTCTCTCTCTCTCTACAGCAGGCGAAAGGAAGGAAGGAGTCTGATCTACTCCTCACTGACCCTCTGCACCAATGGTGGAGCAGCACAGGCGCAGAGGGAGGGCAGAATAAAGGACAGGGCAGGGCATGAGGGGGAAAAAAATGGAGGAGTGACCTTGTGCCACTGAAAGGGGATGTAAATGTCCCACGGAGGGGGAAAGAAGACAGGATGAAAGGAAAGAAAGTGTGGGAGGAGAAGGAGCTGAAAGAAAAGGACTTTCGGGACAAAAGAACAGCAAAAGAATTTGCCTGGCCCGGAGCTGGGGCGCGTCGGAATTTAAATTCCCCAGTTTACTGAGGCAAAGTTTCTCCACCAAGACTCATGAGATTCAAACGGAAATGACAAACATCTCCAGCTCCACTCATCCACAACATCCACCCCAGAAACATTAGCCATAAAGAAAAAAGATTAGCATGAGACTCTGCATTACAGGATATGTGACATAACTCGCTAGCAGTGCAGAGTGGTAGTGTGCTGAATTGTGTTAAGTAGGTTTACTACTCAACACTAGAACAGGCCCATAGGAGAAAAAACATTACAGCAATGGTGCAATTTATGCTTTTTAACAGTCAGTAAGTTTTCCACCACTGTAAAGTGTACAGGACAGGGGACTTTGTACGCTTGGGTTTTTTTTTTATAACATGAAAAGCTGTGTGTAACAGCACACAGGGAAACAGGGACTAGTATATTAGATGTTCTTTATAAATGGATTAGAAAATGTGTGTAATCATTGGCATGGTGAAGTTTTCTGTAAGCAGATGTTTATTTAGCATTTTTGGAAGGATTCTCCAGTGTCAGCACGTTGTAACAGCACGTTGTTTACGCTTTCCACCACAGGAAAGTCTTCAGGAGCTAGGGCTTCATGGTTCTTCAGTAATAGGACAGAGTAGAATTTTATTTTATTTAATTTTTTTGTCTTATTAACTTGAAGTCACAAGAAAGTGAGGGTTCTTGCTGTTATAAGGCACGTGATAACAGGAACTGACTTGTTAAATGTAACTGTAAACAGATAAAATGTATGATGCGGGAAACTGCTGTGGTATTCTGCAAATGACACTTGAGCATAAATTTTTGTACCCCCTGGATTCTGGGTGATAAAATGATCCAAAAGTTGCTCAGAGGATTTGAAAAAGGTTGGATTTTGGAAGTTGTGAAATAAAAGCATTATTATATCACCTCCTGAGTAGAAAGTAAGTGGTCTGTAGATGCATGTGAGCTGGTGTACTTGCATACTTATGTCAGGCTTTACTTCAGTACTATAGTACTACATACAAATAGGTAAAGCTAGTGGTTTTTGACAGCCAAACACCCAGAATCAGTCAACCCTTGGCCACACACACCATCCATGGTGCATTGGGGCTCTGCATTACATGATATGTGTTTTAGATGAATCACTTTTCATTACAACTCTTACTCACCATGTAGGGTGGTAAAGTAGTGATGCATGTTTACTCATGCAGTGTGTGTGTGTGTGTATGTGTGTGTGTGTGTAAGAGCGTTAATCCCTTTCTCTTTCTGAAGCCCAGTACAGACAGGAGGGACTCTGATCCATTCATGCCATCTGGCCTTCACTAAAGCAACATGAAGCCAAGCTAACCAGATTAACCCTCTTCTCTCTTCCTCTCTCTTCACTGGCAGCATGTGGCGCAAGATTTCTTTTTTTAAAGTTACAGTTTCCCCCCTTTTTTTTTAACATGCATTATCACTCAAGGAGGACAAAGCCCACATGTGCCATATTACATTTATCATCATTATTTAGACCCAGTGTGCTCGGAGAACACAGAGCATTTGACAGTGCCATGTGACGCCGCATATGTCCCATTGGCACATGGTGTAGAGGAGAGAGCCTACTGTTCTTCCCTGCTCATGAGGACTCATTAATCACACTGGGTATAGAAACAGCACGGCACTGCTGGGGTTCAAGACCTGAATTACGTATGTTTGCTACATTGTCTTAACTTGGATATTAATTTAAAGCAGCTCAAGTGTCAAGTAAAGTAATAATACAATATAGATGCATCAATCTTGTGGGCTTGCTTTGATTGTTTGATTAACGGGAATCATCTGTATTTGTGAAGTGACCGATAGCCCGATAGCTCCAGATCACAACGATCAACACTCATTATAGATTATATGGCTACAAAACCATGGTATAAAACTTACAATGAGCTCTTCAGTAGCTTTCAAATGACACCAGCCCCACACTACTGCGATCTACAGTGCCTGAGAAAGAGGCCACGGATGTCAGGCATTTTAGCCAGTTTTGGAGCTCTGTTGTTAAAACGATGCCTTGGGGCCTGCTACGGAGTTCATTATGTTTCAGTCAATCATGGGTCAGAGACTTTGTTCAAATTTGTTCAAATTTCTGGTATTTAAATTTTTGGTAAATATATTTATAAATGTATTTAGTTAGTTTGTAGCAATTGTTGATTTATTTAGTTTTATACAGACAAAAATACACATTGTTTTGCATTGTTTATGATTCAGAAATAAAAAAGGAATCTTTTCAGTCATAATTTTTCCTCAAATTTTGTTCAAAATATTCTGAGAATCAAACTGAACTGAATCGTGAAGCCAATATCGTGAATCAAATCAAATCGTGACTGTAGTGTATCGTTACATCATTCTTTTAACTGAGACAAGTTGTGATTACTATATAATAATCATGTGAAATAATATTTGCTGGATGATGGTTGAACTTTTCCTATTATTCAATTAAACCACCTCAACTATTTCAACAGAAGCATAAGAAGTCCTGTCACTTGTCAAAGGATGATTGGGCTACATTGTGTTAAGAGTTTTGGCTTCTGAACTAAACCATGAGGCAGACAGCAGTGACTGTCATTAATCCCTGTTACACAAGCCTTCAGTTTCTCCACCACCAGCCGGTGCAGATTTAAATGAACTGGAAGGAGATAGAGCACACTTCGACTGTCCTGCCCCAGTCAAAATCCTGTATGACTTACTCTTTCGATTCTGTATACTGTATATCCAGAATATTCTTCTGCCTCTATTTGCCTATGTATAGTGCATTTTATACATTTAGCATTAATTATTTACAGTAATACAAAAATACCCTGCAAAGATATAAATATGAGCAG
>CM075023.1:5200173-5222423 GCA_037576675.1 Pangasius sanitwongsei
CTATTTCCCAATGTATAGTGCATTATATACATTTAGCATAATAAATATATATATATATATATATATATATATATAGAACATATTTACAGCCTAGCAATGAACACCATCAGTAGGTATATCTGACACAGTGCTGGCATCCTCCCAAAGAATAATCTGTGTGTGTGTGTGTGTGTGTCTGTCTAGTATCCCTCAATAACCACAGTCTTACATATCAAACTGTTGAGTAACTCAAAAAGCTCTGTAAGCATCAGAGTGGTATTATATAGACAGACACATGCAACGGGAAAATCCTAACATAACAGCGAAACCTATAAATACCATAATTCCATAAAAGAGGACATTAATAACATACTGGACAGCTGACTAATTATGTTAGAAAAACCTTTGAAATATGTGTGGTTGTCTGGGGAAACCCTTCTGGATGTTGTTATGGCTTAATTTGTGCAAATAAAAAGAAAAGAAAGAAAAAAAATCAGGTTTTTCTGCCTATAACACCTCTGTGTTAAGAAACCATCAATATATTTCACCAAAATGATGTGGGAATGGTTTTTATTTGCTTCCTGATCTTTCTGCAAGGTCATGCAGCAAGCGATGGTAAAAACAATGCCATTCTGCCTTAGGATGTCTAAAACCTTGCTGGCTAAATAGGATTTCTTCACAAACAAACACACAGAATGTCATGCTTTGATCAAGTTGTTTGTTTGGGGGGATGTACAGTGTGCAAAAGAAGTATAAATTTCAGTTCAGGAAAGTAGTTTTCAGAACTATATGTAGAAAAAGAATGTTCCCAGACTGCTACACATATATGTCTATAGCATTAAGACAGTTAATATACAGTATGTACTGTACATAAAGTAGATGTATGCATATGCACTCACTGTGTTTTCTGATTTTCTGACGAGGGAAATAATAAGATTCCATCAATAACTGATTAAAATAACTGAGGACTATCAGTCATTTAAATATCCACCTGTACATGAACAGAAAATAGGTTTGATCTGTGATAGCGCTAAAGCTCAAGAGTCAGGACAGATATAAAGCAAACAAATATTTTCACAGTGGGTTGAAGCTGATGCTCAGCTTGAAAAAAAAAAAAAGTCTATTTTTGGCAGGTGTGTCGTGAAAATTGTCTGCCTCCACACGAGAGCGCTGAGCTGAAAGTCTTTCCTCTCTCCCTCTTCCTCAGAGCTCTGCAGAATGTTAATGGGGCTCGAACCCATGGGAGGACTTTGATGTGAGAATCTAGGGGCTTTGATTCAAGACAACTTCCCTGTCTTCTCCTTCTCCTTCTCTACTGCTCTCTCTCTCTCCCTATCCATTTATCTGTTTTGTATTTAAACCCTGCTAGCTTCAGTCTTTCTATTACTACAGTATGAAATCACATCACAGTGTAAATTGTAGCTAATATCCAGGTATCATCATATCAGATTATATCTTTTTTTTGGCCACCTGGCCACCTGCAGCCCGAGCCTCAGACACGGTCACATCCCACTTTCTCTAGCTAATATTCGAACTATTCCTTAACTCTGGAATAGCTTTCACTAAAATATTATGCAAGTGCAAGATCTATAGTTATAGATCTATAGATCTATAATTTTGTTAATGACGGTTCACAGAATTATGGTAATTACATTAATGACTGTATTATTATTAGGCTTTGTCATACATACATATAATTATCAAACAAATACATTTAACGTCTAATATTTCCCATGTATATCACCTTATTACAGTAAGAGATCACACTGGTTTATTGTCACATCCCAAACACAATTCCTACAATCCTAAAACTTCTGAATCAACCTTACAGCATCTCCTCGTAATCTTTTTCTGACCAAACAACGATGTATCCAAACAACAGTCTGGGATTAAACTACCTTATAAGCAGAAAAATAGCATTTTGTGAAAGGTTTTTTTTTCTTTGTTAATATTGTGGTGTGACATTAAGCGTCATAAGAACTCAAAACATGGTGAACTGTTAATGTTAGAATGACAAGGTGTTGTTTGTTATACTTTGTGTGAATTCTGCGTGTGATTGTGATTTATTCACTTTTTTTTGTTGCATTTTCACCTTTTTTTTGGGAACAGAACCTCCACCTCTGATCTGAGCGAATGATGTAAGGCTGATGCTTTGCATTGTAATGTGATAGCGGTGATGTCATTGCTGTGTAATGAGAGAATACTTTGTATCGCCGACTTTGCGTTATTTTTTATCATCTGAAACCAGATCCTCTTTTTTGTGCCTTGTAGGTATTTTATGTCTGGCAGCATCCTAATAAAGCACAGAGACTGAGATAAACACACACAAAGCATCCTGAAACTGTTCAATACCACAACTTTATATTAAAAAAATTAAACTGTAGATCAGTGACTTAAGATTTGACTAATAACAAAATTTAAATAATTGAACACAGCAAACAGAAGCTCATAACAGAGACTTGTATGATCGGTATAGTATATTGCAATTTGTGCACTTGACTTAACACACTTTTAGTGTTTTCCAATGTCTTGGATATTAAAATGCACATTTTTTCACTTACAGTCCTTTAAAGCACTCAAAGCAAAGCAGAAGTGAAAAGAAGAATATTAAATAGAGACTTTATCAACCTCTGATGTGGTGATATTACAAGTGTTTTAGCACACACAGACGCATACAATGAAGTTTAATGTGGTTATCGTAGTCCCTAGTCTCCCTATTAATGTCTCTCCTCCTTATTCCCTCTCTCTTTCCCTCCCTCTCTCTCTCTCTCTCTCTGCAGGAGCAGATCCGTGCTGCTGCTTTTAGAACGCTGACATCAGTGTGAACAGAGAAGAGAAGTAGGAAGGCATCGATCCAAGACTGTGTATCAGTATCAAGATCCATTATGGCCTTAAAAACTAGAACACAACATCCAATTTGATTTGACAAACTTTCTGAACACACTAAACATAAACACAGGACACAGGTTGTCTTAATGCACAACACCATCATACCTGTGAGGGGAGGTGTCAATTTACTGTTACTGTGAGAAGAGAAGAGAACAGTAGAGTAGTAAAGAAAAGAGAAGAGAAGGCAAGAGAAGAGAAGATGAGAAGATAACAGTAGAGTAGTAAAGAGAAGAGAAGAGGAGAAGAGAAGAGATGAAGATACAAGAAGAGAAGAGAAAAGAAGAGAAGAGGAAATGAAATGAGATGAGAAGAGAAGAGGAGAGGAAAGGAGGAGAAGAGAAGAGAAGAGAAGAACTTATTCGAATCACACAGATGTAGTGAATTAATGCTGATCAATAATTCCACCTGATACTGCTTTTGGATGTGTGAGGGCATGGAAAGGCGACACACACACACATACACACACACAATAATTAAGGGTTACATGTTCTTTCCTCAGGTCAGTAAACATTGTGAAGGAGACAGATGAAGATCTCAGCAGGAGCTGGACCTCTGCCGAGGAGAGAGAGAGAGAGAGAGAGAGAGAGAGGTGTGAGGGAGTAATAAGGTAAAGACATATCCAGCTTTGCACTTGTGTGACAGCAGGATCTCTCTCTCTGTCTCTCTGATCACAGACGTATATTTTAACAATTGGAAACATGGCTGCAGCACACGCCCTCCTGTTCTCTCTCTCTGCACCCACATACACTCACACACCACATTTACATACCTCATTTCAATGAGACAAGTCCTTCCATACACACAAACACACACACACACACACAGTTCAGTGGTTTAAATCACTGTTGCACACTGATCACTTTTCCTCTCTCAGATGAAAACGTCTTGAACTGCATGAGCAGAAGTGTAATGACGAAAACACACTCACGCACACACACTCACGCACACACTCTCTCTCTCTCATACACACACATACACACACATATACACACTTGTGTTTGTTAAATGGGTCTCCGGCACAAACCCTGCTATTCAGCACATTGGTTCCACCCAAACAGGAGCCTGGGCCTCACTGCTTGCACTGCTACACACACACACACACACACACACACAAAACCCTCAGTGTCAAAACCACCTCAATTTGTTCTGGCAGGACAAGACAATGCATTATTTGAATGATTTTCTGTCCCTGCCTCGTTCTCTGTTCCCCGTGATGGAGGGCTTTAACATGCTTTATAACTCTGACATGAAACCCAATTTCCTCCCTCTCTCTCTCTCTCTCTTTTCCCTCTATTCTTCATTCCCTCTTACAGAGTGTTTATTTAAAGGGGGGAAAATGTGTCTCCTGCTGATTGCTAGCCACACTGGGACTGGAGAAGCATAACACGTTGTGACAACTGCAGGAACAGGAGAATTAGACTCTGAGGGGTTTTCTAAGCTGATACTGGAAGCCATTCAGAAGGCTTAGCATAGGGTCAAAGGTCAGACAGCTTAAGGCTGGGGTAATAGGGGTCACTAGTGAATGGCTTTGAATGAAAAATCAACATAGAGCTTTTTATCCACTGCACAAATCACTGGAACCTCTCAAACCAGGAAAACTGGAACTGGGCTTTTTCCAGTACTTAAGGTTTCAGCAGTGTGGTTTTGGTACCCGCTGAAGTGTTGTGCAAACAGGAAATAATTGTAATGGTAATGAAAGTTATGGATGCATAACTTTATGTCTTTATGCAGTCTTTATGCAGAAGTCTTATCTGTGCTTTAGTAGATAATCTCTGATAATACTGTAGATTTGTACCTAAGAACTGCTGCTGGAATCATAAATGCTATTCACATTTATTCACAACATCCTTTCAACACACTTGGTACTGTTTGTCTTTACACTTCTACACCTGTATACTCTGATGATTTATAATCCCTCTAACCGTTGTCACCCAGATGAGGATGAGTTCCCTTTTGAGTCTCAAGGTTTCTTCCTCATGTTGTGTCGTGGCACCTCTGGCTTGATCATTAGAGATCTATATTCAGAATTAGAATTTTTTTTAATTTTAAACACAACATTGAATTGAATAATCATTTTTACAGTGTGTCCAAAACCGTATTTAAACGTTTATGGTTGTGTGTGTGTGTGTGTGTAAAAGTGCTTAACATGCTCAGAATGAAGCTTATCACTGGGTGAGGCAATATGCTTTCTTGTTGAGGCATGTGTGTGTGTCGGTGTGTGTTTGATGACTCATTTTGACAGTGAGTCGAGGTGATTCAGGGTTTGCACACCAGATGAAACATGTAGCTGTAGGGTGTGTATTTCTACCACGTTTCTAAAGGCCAATTTATACTTCTGCGTGCGTGTCTAACACACACACCTCACCTTCATGGCATCACTTACACGGGACGTGCTGTTTCTTTCAGGGCCGGCTGTGACACTTGCTGTCCTGATGAAGGACTTTTTCAGCAGTTAATTACTGAGAGATGGCAGGCTATCCTACATCTGGACTTTATGATACATACCTGAGTACACTGTGAGCACTGTCTAACACTTCCCGGTCTTGGACCTTTGCATGCTGAGGGCACTTTGTACGTCCTCCATCACTACTTGCACATTTGCACACTTTAGAGGCAGACTACAAATGTATTTCGTCAGAACTGTGTACTGTTACTGCAGTTTAGTACTCACATTGTATACTTTGTCTTGTCCCATTATGTAAGCACCAAACCTAAGAAAATTCTTTGTACAAATGTGAGGGCTTGGCCGGCAAATTTGGATTCCCAGAAAAAAGACCACTGACATCTACAGTGAGCAATCATCTGAAATAATATATGCATGTCAATAACTTGTAATGAGATCTTCCATTTTACTGTTCATGATTGGAAAGCTTCCAATCAACAAAGTCTTGGTATTGGGTTGAGCTTTGGGCTGTTTTTTAAATGGATTGTTGTTACTCAGACCAGGCAAGCATTGCTAACAACAAACATGTTTATCTAGGAAGGAATGTACTGACAGAAGTAAAATAGTATTGATAAGAGCAATCATTTTCTTTTCCTTACAGTTTTAACACAAGATGCATTTCAATTTGATCACAGCATGTTGTTCCTAGGTGTGTGTTTGTTTGTGATTCAAAGTATGCTCCATATCACACAAGAGGTGTACTTTGATATCATGGCCTGCCACTTAAACGCCCAGTGATCTTTTCTGCATTCGTCACACTCATAGACATGATATAACTACATTAAACCTTAAAAAATCCCACCTGGCAAACACACACACACACACACATGCATTTCCGGACACATACAGTGTCTGTCAAGCCTAAATAAGCATGTATGCTCTAATCTGTTATTAAGATTCCCTTTAAATGCGGGGTGTGACAATATACACCATAATATGGCAAATCTGAAATAAGTAGACTAAATTTAAAAAGAGGAGAAAACTATCTCTAGTGCTGTGATAAATGAAGAGACTAAGAAAGGTCCTGTTTCATACTTGTGATGGTATGAATTTTTTAATATTATTCACCCCTACTTTTAAGTATTCACTCCAGGTGCCTCTCAAAGGGAACACATGTTTAGGATCTTCCACACTCATGAACAAGCATCTGGACTTTGTTTAAAAAAAACTGCTCTGTGTTACAGTCAGAGCTCAGAAAATACAATACATATTGATTAGATTTGCCAGTTATATCAAATATTAGTAAATAGTCTAGTAGTATTAGTAATATTAGTAAATGCTAGTTATTAGTTACTAGATTTGTGTATGTAATCAGTGTGTATATATACTGTAAGTATAAGTCAAAGACAAAATGTGTTTTTGTTGTGTCTGAAGGCTGTATATTTATATAAAAAATATTAGTATGCATAAATCTGTTACAATTCCAATTCCAATATTAAATGTTTACAAAAGCAGCTATCTAATTAGGTAATTAATTAACTGGCAACCCTAAAACTAGATGCCCAATGAATAAATGATGTCTGAGCTGAGAATACGAGCGAAATGTATGATAAATAAGAATGCATGATAAATCAAAATGTCCCTGGCAATAAATTGACTAGATTTTGCCAGAAAAAAGCAAAATGAACATGCTGTAATCTGCAGGTGAAGCAGTGCTGCTAGTCTGCAGTGTGTCTCTAGTGTGTGTTTCTGAGATGACCTCATTCCTGTACCTGTGTTAGGTTCCCCACTTGCTGCTTGGAGTCCAACGCTGATCTGACATGAGCACTCATTCAAACTGAAACATCCAAATCCAAAATCCACTCATGAATTGATAGAAGAACTCAAGTCCAGATTCCACACACTCACGAGTCCATAAGGCTCCTAAACTACAGGTGAGACTATGAGCAGTGAATCAAGAGTTGAATGCAGTGTTCTCAGCACACATGCCTCTGTGTGTGTGTGTGTGTGTGTTTGTGTGTGTGTGTATGCGTGTGAGTGTGTGCGTTGTGGAACGTGTGAGGGCATGCTCAGACACACACGTGGAGAAGGAGGGCAGTCAGCTCTGAGGCTTTCAGGGTTGAACCACACTGCAGGCACACCCTTAAATAGTGCGGTGTGAAGTTGTGATGTAAAACTGATCTGGACTCAGTTCAGCTTTGTGTGTTTACATGGCTGTAAATAGCTGCAGGCTTATAACACTGAGCCTGGATCAGCCTGTATGTGTGCTTAAGCTGGGCTTTTGTTTTTATGGCCCTAGGAAAGATTTCCACGCTGTACCATTTCCCCAACACCACCAAGGCATATCTCTCTCTCTCTCTCTCTCTCTCTCTCCCTCCCTCTCTCCCCTGCCATGCCAGCATTCCCTCACAAAGTGCTTTCTATTCTTGCTCCTTCTCTTTTCTTTGATTCTTCTTTTTCATTCATGCATGCCCAAAAAAGGTGGAAAATCCCTGCAATCCTGCTATTTAAGAGAACAATCCTGCTATTTAAATATTAGGCTCATTATTTAGATGTGCACACTAATATTTTTTTCTATTTAATGGAGCCATAGAGCTTTTCTATTCCTGAACTTTCCGCTAACAGAAGACTTAGGTTCAAGGCCTGTTTATTATTGAGGTTTGAATTAAAGTCAAATAGGCTAACAAGTATGAAACTCAACAATAAACGCGACTTCTATTTGTGTGGGTTATGATTTTCACCACTGTAACAAAATCACAAACCCCATGGCCATGCTTTGCAGACCCCACCTTGAAAACCACTGCGATGAGTTCATACATGAAGGGTTTCTAATTAGGAAACAACAGCTGTCTTATTGTTACTTAAATTTAAAGTATTTAGTATTTTAAATATGCAGTGTGTTTAAAAGTGTTCCTAGACCTCTGAGAATCATATAACTTTAGCAACCTTAGAGATTCACAATACTGCCATGCAACAGAGGGGTAGGTCGACTGGGAGAAAGAAGAAGACTTGCATTGTTTTCATTGTGATTGCAAATCACCTCGAATATAGCAGAGGAACCTAAAAATTACTGTTGCATTCATGTAAAGTTCAGAAAGCTTTGAATCAGATTCTCTACTGCTCTGTTCTGTGGCTCTGTTACACATCACTCTACATTTAGAATTAATTAATTAGTTTGACAAATACAGTCCATTATCCAGGTATTTCTTTTTACTCTGCTACATTCATTCATATTTCTGAGTGTGAACACAATAAACAGTTCAAGTTTGACTTGAAAGAAACATATTCATGTTTGTGGCCTGAGACCTAACTTTTTTTTTTTGACTTCTTGTCTTAAACAGAACATACTTCAGGCATTAATTCTAGTATTTATAAGGCAGCAACAATTTTGTAAACCTAGCCTCAAGGGATCATTCTTCATAACCTCTCTTTTTTCCATAGTTAATTTGCTTTCCTTCTAGTCCATGTGGTTTAAAGGCAGTTTAGTGTTTAGTCTCTTTCCCTAAGCTCTATGAAGAAATCTGCTACTCGTGTGTGTTTTGTCTACAATTCCACTATTTGATTTTCTCCCACCTCTTTCCCTTTCACATCCCTCCCTGTCTTTTTCTCCCTCTCTCCCTCACTCTCGCTCCCTGACGTGGCATTGTGGTTTGAGTCTGAGTGGGATATGCAGAGCTTTACATATCCCAGAGCACTTCACACTCTCTTTGCTCTGTCTCTCTCTCGTGCTCTCTCTATGCCTTAACTCTCTCTGTCACTCTCTTCATCTCTTTGCTGTTTTTCTCTCTTTACTTGTTTGCCTCTCTTTCTAATTCTTGTCTTTCTCCTTGCTGCTGATGCTACGAGACGTGTGTCCAAAAAATATATATATATATATATATATATATATATATATATATATATATGTATAGCATCTTGAGCTGTGCTAAGTTCCATCAAAAGTTTTACAAAAAGTGGAGCTATAATAAATACTTTACTAAACATTTTTATCCAACATGATACTTTGAAATTTAGCTAACAGCAATAGGTTGGAAATAAGCATCCTAAGTGTATAGCATGTGTATACACCAAGGTATGTGTTTCTTGTAGCTCATACACACACAGACACACCTAATTGCAATGAAATGAAATAGTTTAATTTGAAATGAAATAGTTTAATTTCATTAAACAGTGTTAGTTAAAATATGCATGCACAGAAGTGTGACTAAAGAATGATAACATTATTGTTTAGTTTCAGGCTTTACATTACGTCTGTGTCTGTATGTCTTCCTGTTGGGTTTTACATTGCAACACACACTCTATACCAAGACAATCAGTGCAAAAACACAGTGCACACACACACACACACACACACACACACACACACGGCATTAAAGCCTTCCCATCCTATAACACAAAGACACTATACATGCAGCAGATTCTCAATGCTCTCTTTCAAATGTAAAACGCTGGCTTATTAGAGGACTGCAACTTCCTGGCTCCCCAGGAGAGCCTGGTGAACAGGGCCATCTCAGCAGAAACTTAGTACCATTCGACCATATTTAACCAACCAGTTCTCTGACCTTCATCTGTTAAGGGTTCCTTTAAACCTCTGCTTATGACTCAGTTATTCATCCCATCCAGATTTCTCAGTATCTATGAGTAATTATGAATTAATCTGTAACTACAGTGCAACTAATAGGACAAGTATGTAGTTATGATAGTACGGTGGGTCCTGGGAGTTCAAGGGGTTAAAGATGCTGTCTGTATGCAGTAGCAATCAGATACATTTAAATATACCATAGAAAAACTGATTGATGATATTGCCATGAAAAGGTTCTCTTTAATGTTGTCATTTCAAGCCACCGTTTATGTTTTTCTGGCTTTTAAAATTCTTTCTGGCCTTTTTACTTGAAAGGTGAAGTTTACAGATGGCTTCTTTAAAGTGCTGTCTGTGAAACTGTAACTGCTAACACAAGGACAACGATGCTATGCTAGTTTGACGTTTCAAATGTTATCAATTGCAGTGGAATATCTTCATCATTATCTTTATCATCATAATCATCATTATCATCATCCCCATGCATCTGATGACAAATCATACATTTCTCTACATTATTAACCTTGATCTGCCTGCTCTGGAGCAGGTGGTTCAGCAGGTGGTTTGTGCGACTAGTTGTCCTAATGAGAACCTTCCGGAAGTGCGTGGGATATTTCACGCTTGCTGGAGCTGCTAATGGGCTCGATGTGGCAGCAGGAGTGTTTCTGCTCCAACCTGGGAGTCCAGAGCTGCAGTACAGCACTGACCAGCAACTATTGATCTCGCACAAACATCAATGGTCTCTTGTGGTACAGACTGCAGAGTTCAGAGGGACGGGAAGAGTGTGTGCGTGTCTGCTCACCGTTTATACGCTCCACTTACTATATAAAAGACATCAGAATCAGTAAGACTGTAATGCAAGAATGAAAGTCAAACAAATGAACAGTCCAAGTAAAGATTGAAATAATAGATATACAGATGGAACAGTAAAGTGTTATAATTACAGTATGTGCATACATTACACTATATACTTAGATACTATGGCATATTCAATTCAATTCAATTCAATTTTATTTGTATAGCGCTTTTAACAATGGACATTGTCACAAAGCAGCTTTACAGAAATAAATGGATTCACAAAAAATATATTGTAAATATTTGAATTTATCGCTGTGAATTTATCCCTATTTATACTGAAGTCTAAGAGAAATAAGGCAAAGGCAAAGTGTTTTCTCATCCCTCTAAATGGATTTACTTTTTAATCCACAAAAAGAAAAAACAACCTCAGCTGCTGTGTGTGAATATATGAAGTCTGCAAAGCAATAGAAAACACACCAACACATTACCTGCCACTGGATGCTAGCACACACGAACACATTCCAGCGTCAGGATGTTCATGTGGCAATTACACGATATCTTCATGAACCCGGTAAGCTAAATTTTTAGCTAGCTAAGGTAATGTCCCCTTGCTGTCCTGATATTTAATTACCTAGAACATTCACATGCCACACTGGTTTACATTTGCAAGCACAGCAATAAACTCAACAAGGCTTTAGGAAATATCAGCATAAATCATTGATAGTAATGAAGTCCAACCTCTTCACTTTATCACTACTACCATTTCATGACATTAAACGCAAGCAAGAACAGTTTGTGACGTCCTGACTCCTACTACCTAAGCCATAAAAAGTGTACTTGTACTATGGATAGTAAGATGAATTTTATCAGACTAGTTCTCTCACTGATATATTGGTCGCTAGATGAATATTGGATAAAAATAAATATTTATGTAGAATGTAACCAGAATTTTGTTTACTCTAGGTCTCTCATTCTTCTTCAGTCTGCCACTTCGGATCAAATCTACCTCATCCATTAAATCTATTCAGACAGCATGCCTTGTGTCACCCGCATCTTCTCTGGAGGAGGCTGAAATATTCATCACAGTATGAAGGCTCTCTGTACTGGCCTGCTGAGTTTGATCAGACCTCACATCAGACACCCCCATATTAACAAGATGCTCTATCCGAGATTCCTCTCTCTCTTCTCGCTACACTTATAAAGAGACAAGTCTTCCCGGAAGCTGTAGGAGGTGAGAAGAGTAGTTTAGAGAATAGGATCTCCTACAAACAAACAGGCTGAGATTTTGAACTGTTGTCTTCTAATGATGATCATAACCTTAATGGAAATTTCTCAGAATTAATTAACCCTTGTACAAACCTTACTGGGAAATATTTTAACTTTCTAACTGACAAGACATTGTCCTCTTTTGGTTAAAAAATGATTATACAACCATAGTCATTAATGTAGATTAAATCTAGAAAAGATCTTCTGGGTTGTCCCTCTGGGGAAACCCCACGAGTACCCAAGAAGCTTTTCGGGATTCAAACCCCCAACCCCGGAGATGCGAGGCAAACATGCTTATTAATAAATAAATAAATTTATAAATTCCAGAAATGTAACTGAATAAACAAAGTATCTGACCCAGGGAAAATGATTGAAACACAGGTGTCATTTTAACCAGAATTAGAGCTCCAATGGCAAAACTCTTTTGCCCCAAGAGTGTAATGAATACTGACACACTTTTAGGAAAAGGGTTTCTTAAGAGTTCTTTGGCTTCCCTTCTTAATGTGGTTCTATAAAACATAGGGAAAAATAATTAATTTATGACCATAAAAGCTTCTTCATGTGCTCTTCTGGGGAAACTCTCTGTAGCAGTGTCCTACACAGAACCCTTAAGGGTTCCCCAGATGAAAAATATTAAGAATGTTTAAGTTTAAAGCCAGGTGCAACCTGTTCCTTTCAAAGAGTGTACTTTGTGATGTCATATGGATGGAACCGTTTTTTTTTTTTGCTCTGTATTTAAAAACAGTCCTTAAAGCAAATGGAGGCAGCTTTAAAATATACATGACAGGCTGAAGGAAATAGCTTCTGCCTCACTTCACCCACCCTGTGTCATCCTTAACCTAAAAGTAGCACACTTCTCAGTATTAAAAGGAGGTCCAAATGTATAGTACACATCATTTATCTTCAGGGAAGGTGTGACATTTCACTGGTAAGAGTGACTCCAAAAATATCCCTAGACAAATATTCCTTTACACTGGTGTGAAACAATTCTCATGTCCATTGCATTATAAGCATTTTGATATTTAATATCTAGAAAGCTAGACTACTGGTCAGTAGTGTGGCAATAAAACTATTATACACACACACACACACACAAAATCACACCACAGTGCTATTAAATTTTAAATTCTGACTTGTCAGAAGGTGTTGATTAATTTTCCATAACAGCAGCTCTGACAGTAGTTCTGGTAAATCACAGGTTTATGTTAATGTGCTCATTACCATACCAACAACTTACACAGGCACTTGTATAGCAGACCCTTCACATAAATGGATTTAAAAATGTGTGTAATTGTTTATAAATTTTATATGTTTCTACATTTTCTCTGAAGAAACATTAATTTCGAATTTTTTTTTGCAAGGCTTCTCCAAGGTCAGCACTTTGCAACGGTCAGAGATAAAGCTGTTTGTGACACAGGAAAGTCTTCAAGATGGTTGGCTTTGTAGTTTCCTGTTTCTCAGTAACATGACAAGCTGCATTTTTTTTTTAAGTTCAAGAGAGGGGAGAAAAGAGAGACTGGTGAGAGAATAGCTATGATGGATTCCTGCTGCTATGACGCATGTAATAACGTTAAATATAAAACATTAAATTTAACTATAAAGGACAGTTCAGTATGATGTGTTTACTGATAAATTTTAAAAAATGTGATGATGTTACACAAATGCTATGGTATAAGAGAAATAAAACATTTATTACCATCTTTTAACTTTTAACTCCACTTCATATTAGGCCACATTACATTAGCCTGTCATTGATTATTTTCCTATAACAGCATACTTCATTTTATTTCTTACTTAATACCATGGAGAAAAGATTTGCCAAGTAGTAATATAGTTTTAGTGCTAATCATGTTTGTCATTGCAAACCATTTGCCCCTGTATAGCAATATGTGTGTTGATTGCTAAATACCTAAACAAGTGTGTTAAGTGTGTGAGACAGTTACATCTGCACAGTTTACACAGATTACCCTTTCAACCACAAAGACTGAATAAACGACAGCATCTTTCCTCCCCCTGCATACCTCACATTCTCTCAGGCAGATAATAACACACACACACACACACACAAAGCTGGCGGTAGTGGCTATTGTCCTCTGGCTCAGCATATTTGCATGCAAAAGGTGCACACCACACACACACACACACAAACACACTGACCATCTCCTGTCCTCACTGGCTGACAGTCCCATTCACCTCACTGAGCATGCTTTACAGATGTGGCAGTCCCATTCACCTCACTGAGCATGCTTTACAGATGTGGCAGTCCCATTCACCTCACTGAGCATGCTTTACAGATGTGCCACTTTTAAATAGCTGGAGATAAATGAAGCTCGTAAATGGCCACACTGCTACAAATACGTAACGGACAGTGAATCTACCAACTTTATTGTCCTTATGTCATCATCTCTTCAAGTAGCTTCTTCTGCATTCATAATAAGTGGACACTTTCTCAAGCTTTTTTTTTGCAATAAGGCAGGATGGAGCATGTCTGGCACTCATCATTATGCTGGAAACAGTGCAAGATGAAGTTGACAGTGACACAAAATGCCTAATGTGCATACTGTGAAATGAAATTAATCTAATGTGTGCAAAATTTTGCAAGTAAAGAGATTCAATAAACCAAAAGAACTATACAAAACATAAAGCATCTGAAATCACATTATCGCTTGCTTTTAACCTCATACAGTCCCCACTTATTATTTAGTTATTCACCTCAAAGTGGATTATTCAGCAACAACTATGAATTATTCAGCAACTGCAGTCAAACTAATAGAAAAAAAGGTATGTACTTTTGAGAGTGAGGATGTCTTGACATGCTGAGGAGTCTTGGTAGTTTACAAAATGAGATCAAAGGACCTATTATTGCCAAAAGGTGTTAAAAATGATTTAAAGGTGTTAAATTTTTTTTTGTCACACTCCCTGCATCTCTTATTACACCCTGACATATGCACACATGCACTCATGTTCACATTCACTAACACACAAACACACACTTCTAATAACCAGGATGAAATCAACATTTTAAACTAAACTAAACATTATAGTTCCTATAAATGCTGTAACCAAAAAATCAATCGCAAATTAGTGACTAGAACACAAGGTGAAACAACAGAAATCATTATGAATCGTCATCTTTATAAAACTAGACATGACTGACATGTTAAAGCAAAACAGGTTGGAGGTCACCTGCTTTCACTGTATCAGTATCGGTGCAAGAAGCATCTTTAGTATTACAACAGCGCCCTCTACTGAGTCGCCTGTGGCATGACCTGCCAAACCAAAGCAGTCAATTTTCAAGATATCACGTGGGCAGTTGTAGAGAAACCCCTGCTGCTCGAGCTGTAAGAAAATAGGGTATTATATCACTGGTATTTGTACTGGCTGCCAGTTTCTAACAGCACCAAAACAACTGTTTTCTATAAATAACTGCTGAAAACACCAGCTGCTGCACTTCATCTCTCTCTGTCGCTCTCTCTCCTTAATCTCCTTCTCTTTGGCCTGTCTCTGTCTCTGAGTACATGCTCACACCTGCTAATTGTCTGGTTTAAAGGACGTGTCTCCACTGTCCCCTGTGCTATTGAGGCTTTCAAGCGTGTCCCGCTGCTGGATTGTTTCAAGAGTGACACCATGCTCCATCAGTGATAAAAGGGATATGACAAAGTATCAGCTTAACTGTAATATGAGCTGGCAACACACACACAGATACACAAACAGCTCCAGAGAGGTGTATGAGAAGACAGCTGAAAATTCACACACTGATGACAGCACCATCTGTATCTGGCTAGCCTTTCACATCATATTGCATATACCTGTTCTGCTGCTAGGTGAGTGTGTGTGTTTGTGTGTGAAATTCTCTCTCTATGGATGTAAATGGATGTAAACAGTCTAAAATCTTACACCAACTACGAGGTCATCTTTGTGACTAATACCTCAGCAGATTTTCCATATTTTCCATGTTTTCATCTGATGAAAACTTCTGTTTCCTGAAAATTTGTAACTGGAACTGGCAATGGCTTCCACCACTGACCTGCTCACATAGAGAATCCTTCAAATAAACCCCTGTAGCAGGTAGCGTTATGTAGCTAGCTAAGCTGCTGGCAATAATAATAAAGCACAGGTGTCACAGATGTTTGATGCACAGATGTATCAATGGATGAATTTGAGTTTCTTTCCTTTTGTGGATACCAGATTTCATCAAAATGAATAACATTAATTTTGCTTACAATAGCTGATTTCCAAAAGAGGCAGAATTAACAGACCCCATAGTGTGGTTCTGTTAGCTGTCAAACTAGAACTAATTCTATGTCTGCACACCCCTACTATGTACAATAAGAAAAAGCCCTGGACTCACGTTCGTGGAGTTGGTCCTTCCCAGGTTCCTGTTGTGGTTCTCCTGCTGCTCCCTGAACTGCAATCCAGCCAGGTGCCTCTCGAGTGCCGCCCAGTCCATGGTGGGAAGCTGGCTCTCCTCCACCACACTGTCCTCTCTGTAACCCCCGAGGCGATTACACCCCACAAACCCCATACGACCAACTCCCAGTCCCCCTCCACCACCACTACCTCCACCTGTACCAGGGCTCTTGGGAATGACCTTGGCCTGGGGTTTCCTGGGCAGGATCAGGTTGCCATTCTGCTTGAGTTCCTCAGACGCAGTGGCTGGTGAACTCTTGACTTCCTGGAGCTCCTCAGCCAGGCTACGACTGTTTACCGCCTTCCGCAAGGTTCTGTCCTGGCCATTCTGGTTATCAGCATCATATTCGCTTTCCCAGTCCTCGATGACGCGCTTCTTGTACTGCTGGAATTCCTCGTCCTCCTCATCGTAGTCATCCAGTGCGGCCAGCTCCAGGCTCGGTGAGGACTTGCATTCTGAGCATGGGGTCACCTTGTTGGAGGTCGAGTTGGACTCGGAGCCCGAGCGGCTTGAAGCATCGCTCGCCAAGTCCATACCGTCCTCCCGGTAATCCTGAGAAACACACAGGAAGTAAACAGAGTAAGTTTCAAGAGTTTATCTTCCATATTACATGCCAGATTTTTTTTCAAAGCATGAAAAACAGGATGCACAACGAATCACTCACATGGCTATTGTTAACATGTATCAATCCCACATTTTCATTTTAGCTACAATACCGGTATCAGAGCTCCGAGCAAAATAATATAAGACAAAGTGTGTGGATCAGACTGAAAAATATATTAATTCTGAACTGATCTCAATCCAGCAGTTCAGGTGAGTATTGTCCCCAATATAAATACTCATCTCTAGTTGCTGGTGTTAGCTAGCTAACTAAGAGTTTTATCTAACTAAGTTAAGGAGTCACAGCCAGGTGTGCAGGCAAGTGATGACATAAATTTACTCTGCTAAATTTTATAATGGCAATGCATACTAAAGGATGAACCAAATATATTTGTTTCAAAATAACAGATTAGTTTGATCAGCTCAATAAAAGAGATTTATTGGAAATATTTGAAGTCCACATTGGCTATATTTACAGATTCACTACTGAATAATGTACACAATATACAGTCACATAACAGATAAGAAATGTAAAAGTCAGGGAAAAAGCACAAGCAATATTTTGGAAGGCATGAGGAAACCCAGCAGAGAAGAGGGGGATTTTGGGAAGTGACAACACCTCAGTGCTGCAGTTCAAACACAATGAGAAGCTTCCTGCCACAGAGGCCTTCCTTCCTGTATGTGCGCTTGGCAAGATGACGTGCACTGGCCTCTGTGACTCCATTCTCTCTGTTTTGTGTCTGTGCTGATGTCTCCATGGACAGATAAACCATGTGCTTCTGCACAACTCTTAATAAAGAACTCCTAATGGATGACACACTGACTCTGGCATCCTCTTCTATTGTGTAGGCCAAATAACATTCATTCTGCTTGCTCAATTAGACTTCAATTCAACCAATTAGGGGTTGAAATTCAGGAAATCTTCTCAGTCAGTTAGTTTTAAGTCCTCCATACAGATATATGAGCAAATATAAATTGCAAATAGGATTACTCTCTGGAATTACTCTCTTCTTATCAGAAGGTTGTTGTTTGACCCAAGCCAACAGCTTACGTGGTTTATTTATAAGCTGCCATTACTGGGCGTTTTTTGTAGAGACATCCTTTTCACCAGTGCTAGTTTATTTTCAGAGTTCAAAATTGCAGTGTACAGACATGTAATTGCATGTTTAAGTACAACCAAGTGTGAAAATAGATACAGTACTATACAAAGAACCTAATTGTTTCCATAGAGCACGTTAAACAGGAATTGTTTTAGAGGGAACAGCAGGATAGCCACTGAACTTCCTCCCTGAGAGTGTCTCAGAGTGTCTTACATATGCAGTGTTTAGTCAAATCGAACAGTTTGAATAGTTTGAATCAAACCCTGGTGCTTTTTCGCTCTCTGTGCATTTTTTTTTTGGGCAGGTGAGAACACAGCAGTCGCACTCAGGAGGAGATAAAAACAACCTGTTTGAAACCGTTGGTCCGGTTCCAAGTGAACTCTAGCGCAGTTCCACTGCAGTGAGAAAGCGATTCGACCTTGAATCGACCTGACTGCAGGAAGTAAACCAACCATGCTGTGTAATTTGGGTTGCATGCAGGATATTTTGTATATGCGAACCACTAAACTGACCTGACAAAACAAAAACAAAACAAAACAAAACAAAAAAAACAAACAAACAAAAAAAACACCACTAAACTGACCCAACAAAAAAAAGAGAAAATAAATGCATGATGTGATTCACAAAATGTTACAAATTTATTCATATTATTATTTAGTCATTTATTTAGCAATGGCTCCATGATTTTTTGCACACTTGTTAAAGGTTTGTTTTTTTTGCCTCAGTATTTCTGCCCAAATAATGAAAGATATTTACGAGCATGGTTTCAGCCTTACATGCCCTTTTTATATGCTAAAAAAACCAGATAAACTTAACATATCAACTTCGCTCTGATTTCAACTCTACAAATGGAGTAATAGGTGTGAAAGTGCCTCATTTAAAATAGACTTACCCTCAAATATATCTGAATGCATTAAAAACTCCTTCACATACATGTTACATGTAATCTGAACCATATTTAGGTGCAGATGAGGACAGGTGCAACACTTAAAGTCATCATTACCATAACTATGACAAGCTTGTCACAACGTAACTAGCAGCTTACATTAGTTCATGGCATTATCCAAGTTTTCAATCATTTTAATTAAGTTTCAAATGATGTCCATTCCAGAAAACTGTTCCTCAACTGTCCCTGTCATTTAACAGAAAGCAAGAAGAATTCATGCTCTTCATTCAACCTGCTTCAGAATGGTAGTCTGTACTGTATAACCTTACAATTATTTCTCATAAAACGTGTAACTGTGTAATCCGCCATGCTGCTCAGCTCGAGTGATTCGTTTATCTTATTGATTTATAAAACACATTATTTACCTCTTCCCATCAGAAAGAAATCTAATTTTCTTTGGCCTTAATGGCCTCACTCTTCTGATTAAAGTGTGTACATGCAGGATTGTGCTATAAGTCAAATTATTAACAGCGTATTAGGCTCCAAGTAAAATAGCTACTGATTAAGAAAACAAAACAGCACTCCAACCTTGACTAACCTTGACACTGTTATGTAGTTTGTTGTTTATCACACTATGATTGATTACAAAGCTAATGAGAACGTCTGTCAAGTTTACACGCTTCGACCAAACTTGCCGTGACCTCGATGGCTTTACTGCTTTGTATTACCAACAAATATACATATTCCCAAGAACTTCCCAAACATATTGACCACCATATACTTAGAGCATTCCATACAAATAGAACCTGGAAGTGACTGGGGACTAATTAAAAATGCAAAGGGTAAAGCTATAACCTTCAGATTTGCGTACCGTATCCTGTTTTAATTCTTTAATTATATTTTACATAGACTTTTTTCTTTCTTGAATAAGAACGCCATCTGACCAAAGACTGCTCTGTATGCCTTGTGTCAGCAAATGTTGAATCCAGTACAGCTTCTGCAGCACTAACACAATTTGCCACTCAGGCATAAGAAATGTCTGAAACCGACAGGCTGCACACTGCTTCCATTAAAGAAATAATTTTTTAAAATTGGCATGTGTACAGAGTTAATATTAGTCAGACTTTGGCCGAAAAGTAACCAAGCAATGCATAGCTTAATAACTCTATAATTGGGTGTTGGTACGTGTATAGAATTAAACAATCCCGACGCCACACTTGTGCTGCCAATCAAGTTTGTTCATTAGAATATTAAGCCACACCCACCGGGACATTTTGCAGATCAGTCTAATCAGCAAATTAAGATATATTATAATATATTTTTTAAATCTCATTTAAACATTGGTGTGTGTGTGTGTGTGTGGAGGTGGGATGCCGTGTGTGACGAGTTTAGATGCATGGGTGAGAGAAACACATATCAGCATTTTATTCATATATTCATTCAAACAGTCCATAATCAGTGATGTGTGATACTCAGACCTCCGAGCTGGTGCTGCATTTATGTCGCAGAGTCGTGTAGCTGTTTCTGTGTTTGGGGCATAAACAGTTGAAAGGTTACCACCCATTGATACATAACAGAAAAGCAAAATCCCCTATTTCATCGTAAATTGAGATGGAATTTTCAATCTGTAGATAGGGTGTGATCCATGATTTGACTGTGAAAAGTATATATGTTGACATAATACATTTTTGTAATATTAATTAATTAATTGATTTAATTAATATTAAATAACTTGTGCTGGAACTTTAATTCAACACAGTAAGAGTTAATTCAACACTGTAGGTGTTAATTAGAGAGTGTAAACATCAAGTTTGTGCACAGTTATTTTGGCAGGCAGGGGCGCAAGGTATAAAACCTATTTCTCCTAGATGTTACCACACACTGTTCATGACATGACAATCTTGTAACGCTACTGAGATGTTATTTCGTGAAGAGAACATAACTCTTACAAGCAATGCAGTAAAAAAAAAAAGTGTTCACGTTTTAGACCAATCAGTGGTTTCTGCAAGAAGCAATGTAATGGCATTCAGAGCTCGTACTTTTCATGTATGTACACTTCGTTATTGTGATCTATTGAGCTGTTCAAGCTCTACTGATTATTCACCTTCACTTCAGTATTGACTCACACTGAGATCACATTAGTCTCAATCTCCATTGATGCAATGATGCTTCTTATTCCAGAAATATGAGTTTAAAATAATAATAATAATAACTGCCTGAGTTTGACAAATATGGCCAATTTTATCATTTTTGTCTCAGTATAAACCACCAATTTCCTAGACAAGCAATCCTAATCTGAAGGGCTTGCTGTATAAACCCCTAAATTGGAAGTTTCAGAAACAGGTTCATGCTGAATATATTTTACATTTGAGAAACAGGGCATAACTACAGCTGTATGATTTTAGCAGCATGATTTTAGGAATCACACTGAGTTGAAAAGAAACCACACAGTAGGCCATTATACACACAGAGTTCCAGAGTTATCTATTAAATTTAAGCACATAGCTGACAGGCTGAACCAATGAGATGAGATGTAGTCTAGTTGTATTGTGCTTTTAATTTAACTTTAGCCATGTTTTTACTTCCCCATGTCAAAAACAATACTACAGTTCCATTTTTATACAAATTGTGCATTTTCAGATGAAAAAAATGATACTATATTAAATTGTCAGTGTGCTAGTGATCATGGGAACAAGATTCAACAGTCACCTGAACAAACAATATGATTATAATATTACTTGAACATGGACAAGTATAGAATCCTAATGCAATGTCTGAAGCATGTAGTTAAGCTTTAGACAAAGCTTAACTACATGTTTCGGACATTGCTTTAAGACTAAACTTAGTTTTCTGTATGATGAAGAAGATGATAACCAGCTTACTCTTAATGAGATTGTAGTTAGTGGGGTAGCTGGCTTTTGACTGGAATTTAATTCTAATACACTGAGGGGCTATAGACAGGGGTTCAAGTGAGTGCCTTACTGATGTTTATTAAAACTAAGTGTAAATCAAACTATGAGCTTAAATGTCCCAAATCCTAAGTTGATTTTGTCTTTTATCTTTTTCCCTGAAGTCTACTTCTAACATTTGTGCGACTTTTTGTACAAAAACAGTTGTAACTGATTTTTATGTGACAATTTTCAACTGCTCGTTTCCCCTCAGAATTAAACAGACAGTTTTGTTACTGCTTCTTTAAGACTGCTATATGTAAATGTTCTGATTGGATGGTTGTCTCTCAAGTGAAATCAGGCACACCATGACCCCCCCCCCCCCCCCCCCCCCCCCCCCGGCCGGGGGGGGGGGCGGGGCGGGGGGGGGGGGGGGGGGAGGGGGCGGGGGAGGGGGGAGGGCGGGGGGGG
>CM075023.1:5246610-5281555 GCA_037576675.1 Pangasius sanitwongsei
TATATATATATATATATATACACATACACACGTTTACATCACTTAGACATTTATGAAAAACATGAAGAACATACTTTGACCCTGGTGTGAACTCAAATCCACACACAAGGGAACTTTAATCCCAGCTCCCAGCACTTTTGATTTGGAAAAATAAAAACACTATGGTGCAAAGCCAGCTTATGCACTAGTTCTTCTGAGATTTAAACTGCATGACAGAGACAAACATCTCAGAACAGACAAAGCAGTGTTAGACTGACTGCTGGCTCTACAAACTCAAACTGGCATTTGATGGGGTAGTGGAAAACTTGGCATCTATCACTTCCACTCATGCAGAAGAAGGGATCAAAAGGACATGACAGACTGCAGGGAGCAGGAGGAGAAAACAGACTTTTGTGTTACAGTGAGACAGTCAGACTAGAGGAGGTTGTAAGTTTAAAAAGCAGAACAAGGTCAGGAACACATTTCAGACCAGTCCAATGGTGACACTTTTTCACAGGCCAGCTGTCTGTAAGGAATGCAAGTGTTAAGCTGTAAAACATTTTGTGTTCACATGCAAGATCTGTGTAGTGTTAATAAAAATAGCCTGCATTCATCAGCACCTATATGATGTGATATAGCAACAGATAATCAAAGCAAAATCTATTCACCCATGGGTACAAAATCAATACTGATGCTACCAGTAGTGCAACACAGACTCACGGATGCAAACTAGAAAATATTTCATAGGAAGGGTCACAAATGGTAAGTGTTGTTCTGAGGGGTGTGGTTAGCGGTTGTAGCGTTTCTTACATTCATTAATTCATTCATTAATTGATGTTCAGTTAATGATTTATCCTGTTCAGTTTTGCGGTGGGTCCAGAGCCTATCCTGGGAACACTGGGCACAAGATCAGATTACACTTTAGATGGGATGCCAATCCATCATGGCACCGTGTCACTCGCTGCACCATCATTCTGCCCTTTTCTTACAACATTCATATAAAATTCAACAAAATATCACTGACGGTTAGCATTCCTATGAATTTTTCATGAGATCTTTTGAGTCCTATAAGACAGCATTAGGTTAATATGTGGAGTTGAAGTAATTTTATCTTTTATAAATGCTACTCTGTGATTTTACCTCCACTCAGGTCGGTGATGCCACGTTTTTCTTTTTATTTCCTGATATTCTGATTCTATTCATTTTTGATAGTTGTCTGATTATGTTTTTGCCTGAATCCGTGTATCATACATTCAATCCATATCTGGAATTTTGGGGGTTTTTTTGTTTCCATTTTATTTCTGCAAAACAAAAAGAATTTTCTCCTATACGATAATCATTCAAATCCTGAAATCTCACTTTTTGTCATTCCTATTCTTAACATTAATGGGAAATATGAAAAAAACATGAATCTAAAAAAAAAAAAAACCTCATGAAGAAAACATGTGAATACATTAATACTCCTCCAAATATGCACATTACTGTTCATCGCGTGTTTCATAATAAGGTCATAACTCCCGCTTTGAGTTTGCATGTTTCCATGGTTACCAATCACACAAATCAAGGAACTATAATCACTGTAGCATTTCAATCATAAAACAGTGGTCAAATATCAAATATTAAGTGATAGAACCTTTCAGATTATATACAGATTGGCGAAATATACTAATTCTCTTAAGTGATCTTATTGTTCAATTAAGACTACTTTTATTGTGAATTTTAAAAAATCCGATTACTCAATTAATCATCAGATTACATAAAGTCAAGTGAAGTGACTTGTGGCCAAGTATGGTGACCCATACAGAGAATTTGTGCTCTGCATTTAACCCATCCAAGTGCGCACACACACAGTAGTGAACACACACACACACGGAGCAGTGGGCAGTCTTTTTTGCTGCGGTGCCCAGGGAGCAGTTGGGGGTTCGGTGCCTTGCTCGTGGTATTGAGGGTGGAAGAGAGCACTGGTCATTCACTCCCTCCACCTACAATCCCCGCCAGTCCTGAGACTTGAACCCACGACCTTCAGGTTACAAGTCCAACTCGCTAACCATTAGGCCATGACTGCCTCAATATAACCAATAGTGACAGCCCTAGGGAAGATATGAGGATCAGGAAAGACCCAGGGAAAATGGCTATGAGATGTCGGAAAAAATGACATCACTGGAGCTGTATATGGATGTCATAGCTACTGAAAGCTGCTAATGGAATGACACACCTATATGCCTGGCAGTCTGGCTCAAACTGGGGGTACAGAAATGCTCAGGCTTGAGCATCAGTTTACTAAGACCACAGCTTGAGAAGAAAAGTGCAAGAGGATAAAAATACCTGTGGCCAGGACGATAAATGAGCTGGTTCAGATCATGTTTTTGTTTGTCTTTTTTTTCATACATAAAACTACTTGCAGCTGAAATCCAAGCAAAAGCACAATGACACACACATGCAGGCTGCCTAAATTAATGCTTAATGATTAATGATTCACACAGAATTAAGCCTGTCTTGTCAGATTTCATTAATAGATGGAGTTTACTGGAGTGCTGATGTGGAATATCTCGGAGTTCTGAGACTGAACTCACACACGTACAGAATTTCCTGAAATTGATCAGACAAGCCATGAAAGACCAGAAATCTAAGAGTCTAAACTTTAGATTTTAATCTAGAGTCTAAACTTTATTATTATTATTTTTTTTAGAAATCATGCTGTCATGCTGTGATATTGTATGAAAAAACTCCACATACACACATACTCACACACACACACAATTGTGTATTCACAATGATTTCCCATTCATATGCGCTTTTGTCTTAGACTTGCGTAGATGACATCATTCTCTCACACATTTGATCTGATTGGATTAGACAAGGCATGGAAGACCTCACTTGTATTCTGGCTGCTCCCTTATCCATTATTTCGCAGTCTTCGTTTCTGTCATGCCTGTTTCTTTCATCCTTCTCTAATGGGATTAGACCCCAGCTCTCTCTCTCCCTCCCTCCCTCTCTATCTCACACACACACACACACACACACACACACCCCTACGTCACAAGCATCCTCTCACTCACTTACTTTAGACATACTGGATCTAATTTTTCCAGCTTTTACCCCAAAGCTTGTTGAGCAGGTATTTGTTTAGTAGGTCTCAACTGTACTGATGGAAAAAATTCTGCTACTGTTAATAATAAACTTTTATATGTACAGCACCTTTCATAAAAAGAGTGTAGCTCAAATTGTGATGCATAGACTCATGCACAAGACGAGCTTAAAAAAGGAAAACATGGGTACAAAGTTTACAAATATTCCCAATATTCACTTCCTATTTTCATCTTTTACTTGTAGATGAAAATTTCATTGAGTCGATTGCTTCCTACTACAGCATATAGTCAACATTAAACAGACATGGGCCTTTGTGTTTTGCATGAGAAGAGAATGAAGAGAGCCAACAAACCCCCCAAAAAACAGAAAGACCCTGTGACAGACTGAGAGAGAGAGAGAGATGCTAACAGATGCTTGCACCACCTGGGGCAAGCATTTAAGGACTAGAATTGTGGAATCTACTTATGCTGAAACTTTCAGAAGCTGCATACTACCTAATGAGCTTTAAATAAATTACAGTGAATCCTGAGATCTCGGGCACATAAAGAGAGCGTGCCGATATATGTTTCTCGATGCGCGTTTTGATCCATTCCTGCTTTCTGTCTTTTCTTCTCGTCGGACTGAAGGAGTGCAATAAGTGGACTGTCTCCCAAAGAGACCGCAAAGAGCCCACTAGCTGTTTGCAGATTTTAAAAGAGTGGAAGATGGAACGGCTCCCCACGGCCCATAACGGTGTGTGTGTGTATCAGAAAATGCGTGTTTCAAACAAGGTCAGCTTCTTCTCTCCTTTGCATTCTGCCAGCATGGTCTCCTCTTTAACATCTAACACTAATGGAGATGCATTCAGTGATCTGGCTGACAACACTAAAAATGCATGCAGAAGCTAATCTGACAACCATACAAACCTTATCTTTATTTATTGCACAAGACAACTCAATCAAATTGACTGAGACAGACAACTCAATCATAACAGAACTGAAATGTGTAATTGGACAAAATCAATAGCGCCAGATGTACTAGTAGTGTTGATAAAATTATGACGCATGTTCACACAGTCTGATTACAATTAGAGAAAGCTGGCTCACATGAAACCTCACAAATGTCTCCATGATTAGGTGGCAACAAAAAAATATAAAGATCTGTATTTACGAGACAAGACGTTTTTTTTTTTTTTTTTATCAGTTTTTCAATCAGGGTTTTAAACTAATAAATTAAATATACTCATTACTGAAACTGCAAAACTTATGAACTATAATTCTACTTTTGAAGGTAAGCAGTATTTTTAGCAGTATTTTTAATCGAGTACACCACACTACCTCTACTCAGCTCTAAGACTATTTTCATCTTTACAAATTAATCTCATACAATTGGACTACCCATTTTATGCAGACAAATAATTCAACTCCTGTCAAACCTTGTAGTCTGGCAACACTTTATATCTTAGAAAACATTTTCTAGCAAAGGTATTTATTGACTCCATCATTGTTGAGATTTTAAACACCTCAGTATCAATGCTGGTTTGGAAAACAGTCCACAAACCAAAACTATCCAGCAAACAGCGATGAAGTCTAGAGGACGATCAACACAGATGAGGCGCATTCTCTCTCAATAGTCTTTCTCTGTATACCTACAAGATGACTAAGGTAGGTGTGTGTCAAAAAAAAAAACAAAAAAAAAACAAAAAAAGTGATCCATAAGTACACAATGCTCAAAAACCGAAACACTTGTATTACTGCCACACACATTATCATGTCAGTGTCAGTGCTGTATTGAGAATGATCCACAGCCCTAAAAATGGTTAGATGTGGTCCAATGGTGGTAGAGGGTAGAGAAATTGTGCATAGCAACAGATGGGCTACTTTCAGTAATTTTAGATCTATTTATTTATATATTTACATGGAAAGAGGAAGGTGAACCTGATAAAATGGCCAATGGGTATAGCTCTAAGTTAGGTGTTACATGCTTTATGTGTGTATGGGCTGTATATTGCAATTTTATGAATTTTAAATTCCTATGTATCTTGTATATTCTGTGAATGAATACATTTCTGATTTAGCATCTCTAAGCCTTTTCTATGAATACCCACTTTGTTAAGTGTTTAAAATGATGTGTATAATAGTCAGATTGCATTTTCTTCTGATAGTTCTCTTTCCCAGTGGCCTTTTTTGATGCAAATGTGCAAACACTTGCATACTGACCACATGCAGTATGCTGATGTTCTGGAACATTCTGAGGCTGGCAAGGACAACTGATCATTGCAGCCTTAAAGTCCTCTTTTGCGATGATCCATCAGCACTGAGACAGCCAAACTAATCAATAGTGTTTATCTCCACCCTGCCAACAATAAATGAGCTGAGAGGGGATGTTTGTGTGGGAGAGTGTGTGCTGTGTGTTGGTCATTTCATTGAGATGTGATGGCCAAGTGTGTCGCTTCGACTGCATACAATGACACATCATGATACCATACACCTGTGTGTGAAAAATGACTCACACACAAAATCATAAAAGCTGTAAGACATGCATATGACGTTTGCTTCTGTTGATCCATCTCTTTATTTTGACTTTGGACTCTCTCTCTCTCTTTCTTTGGCCTAAAACAAACTCACAGCTACACACTTTGGTATTACTCTTTTTCTTGCTCATGTGCCTTCTAAAAGAAGCACACTGAGACCTGGGGGGCTTGTGCCTTGTAAAGAGAGAGCGAAGTTGTGTTTTTTTGTACTACTGTGCTCTTTATTAATGCTTTTGTAAGCGCTTTTCCAACAAAGCTGACATTTTGTTACAGCTTGGAGCAACACAGGTATGGACAGGAGCATGTGTGTGTTTCTATTGCTTATTAAATTGAGCATTAATACTCTTACAATGTTCACAAAACTCATTTAACTTTAACATGTTCAAAACCATAATTACTGCCTGCCTTTCCACAGTATGATCATCCTCAGCTTCATCTGGAAATCTCAGGACTGGTTCACATCTCCAGATGTTTTTCCTTGTGCTGTCTCTATAGCTTTTCCTTGTCATTTCTGACTTTGGCTCCCTCATTCGAGGTCTATACTTGGATTTTGATAAAGCTGCTTTGTGGCAAAGGTTTTTCTTTTTCTTTCTCTCTCTTTTTTTTTTTTTTACCTCATTCTCATTTAGTTGCTGTTTTCGTGCTATTTTGAAATTCAAAATCTTCTGGTCCAGATTCAAAACAGGAACCAAAAGTTACTGAGATTTCAATGTATGTATTCAGTGGGACTCAATTTAATTATATGTGTAAGAATTATAGAGAGAATCATGAACTGAACACATCTCCTTTTTGACAAAATGGCCAGCTGAGCTCACTTCTGAGAGTATGTGAATCTGCATGTCTAGGTGAATCTGTGCTAAACGGACAATACATACAGTAGTAATAATCTGTGATTTAAACTATTTCGCTAGGGCTTGAATTCTCCTACCACATTATATCTCAGAAAGTGAATATACCCTACACTCCAGTGCAAGTGCTGTATTTTAGTTAGGTTCTTTTCTCTAAAATGAAATGGAAAGGATTATTAGCATGAGACCTGGAAGTTGTTTGTAAATCCTACAGAAAACAAGGGGTACTAAATCTAAATTGATTGTGCAGGAGAGGACTGTGCTCTAGGTTGGTAGACTAGTGTTTATGAAAAAAAGAACAAAAATGAAAAAAATCTTAGGAGTAAATTGGTTGAAAATTGGTTGAAAATCACTCAAATTTGAGTCTGGCTGACCATATGTCATAGTCAGACTGTTTGAAGGAGTTCCCTTTCTGGTGTTTCAGTCAACTAATAAAAGCGAGCTGCTGAAAATGTGTACTGGACTGATAAGGTGAATGAGCTCAGAAAATGTGAGCAAATTAGTCTTGAGGCTAGCTTTAAAGGAACATGACAGATTTCATCTAATTTAGGCACCAATTAAAGCTTTGGGTGACAGCAACACATCCTGTAATGTCTGTGGATGCTTTGTGATTCCTAGTAGACTCCACACATTATCCAATTTCAAATGGAATGGAAATTCAAAACTGATTGCCAGTCAGCACATTTTACAAATTCTCCTCTTATTATGGAATCTGTATGTTGTAAAAATGAGATCCAGAAAAGAATAATGGCAGATGAAAGTCATGTTATCTAAGCTTGACAATGCTTGAAGATGCAACTCTACTCAACTGCAAGCAATTCATTACTAATAGTGAATAAATGCATTTTACTCCAGTGTAATTTGGACTCAGCTCATGGAAACAGCTTAAGAAGAAGTCATAGCATTGCTTATATATGCCATCACTTAACTAGGCTCTTTTTGCACACTATTTCCTTAGGCGACCTCACAATTAAACTACCATGACAACGAGCCACAGCTTTGGCAATGACTTAGAATGAAATGGGACAGTGAAATTACAGAAAAAAAAGAAGTGATTAATATTTAAAAAGGTAGTGCTGTGAGCGTAGGATGCCATAATATGTGCATTACACTTTTTAGTATGTTGTAATGGTATCCATTCACAAACAAATAAATACATGCTGGCTGGAAACCATTTTATCTGTTAATGGGATGAGAAAATGTAATATTCATCTAATGTAACAAACAAGATAATTAATCCCAAGAGGCCTTTATTTGCAGAAGAGGGTTGAAAAGATAATGAAAGGAAAGGTCAGTTTGCCTATAGCAGGTCAAATCTGTGCAGTTTGTGAGTTCTGTATTAAAAATGTGCATTGTTTTGAAATATTGTACTATTTGAAAAAGCTTAAAGATACTTAGGAAAGCTCAGTCTTTGAATCCCACACTATTCTACACAGGAATCATGGCTAATAACAAACAAATACCTTAAATGGGTGTCCTGCCAATCAGTCCAAATTGGAGTCTGCTTAGTGAAAAGGGCGCAGGATAAAAGCAAGTAATGGCTGTGCTTATGCATGCAGTCTCTTAACTAGGCTTTTAGTGGGCACTATTTCTCTAGGGGACTTTGCAGTAGCCAAATTAGTGTATCTTACAATAAAACAGCTCTGACACTGAGCCAAAGCTCTTGCAATGACTCAGAAGAAAAAAAAAAAGATGCTAAAAATGCAGACATGGTCGATGCTAATGCTTTGTTGAGTACAGGCTGCCTTCTATAATATGAATTAATGTATTATATATTTTCTTGTCTTGTTACTGATAATTATACACTGAAAAATTTGCCCGTCCAGTAAGCAATCAACCATCCAAACAAATAAACAAAGAAATACATGCCAGCTGGAAGCCATTTTATTTGATAATGGGACGAGTGCGTTTATTATCTAGAAATAAGATAATTAATCCCATAAGAGTGTAAATGTAGAGACTTATCGCCTAGATTGGGGACATTTGTCAGCATTTTTGCAGTGCACAAATGAATAGATGAGTGGGAGAATAAAATTTGTTTGTTAGGTAAATATCCAAGCAGGTGCGTTAGTAAAGCTGAAAAAAATCCACAAGATGTAAAGGTTAGCAATCCAACACATATTGTCATTGCTTCTGACCAGCAGAACAATGCCATGTTTTCACACTCATTTAACAACAGAATATAACAGTGTTTCACACAGAACACAATGAGAGATTTATTGTTTCCAGTGGACAGCCATCTCCAAGGTTATGTGGAAGCATCAAAAAAGAAGGTGATTGAGGTGTTTTTTGTGTAATTGTTGACCTTCAGCACATAGAGAAACTGCACTCAGTGCTGACATTGAACATGGA
Source organism: Pangasius sanitwongsei (assembly GCA_037576675.1). Lineage (NCBI taxonomy): Eukaryota > Metazoa > Chordata > Actinopteri > Siluriformes > Pangasiidae > Pangasius > Pangasius sanitwongsei. The sequence goes on from CM075023.1 coordinate 5,255,392, forward strand.
CGCAGTCTAGTACAGCTACAGAAGGTACTCACATGCTCACAATCATGGGCTAAAAGACAGAGAGCATGTGTTGAGGCAAATATGTCTCTAATCCAGATATCCAATCTCTAATTTATTCTAATCCAGAATGTGTGGGTTTTTTTGGCTCAAATTTGGGGAGGCAAACACCTCCACCTTTCCAACACCAATGACCATGAATCAGTGCTGAATGACAATCTCCTGTGTGTGTATGTGTGTGTGTGCAAGTGAGCCACTCGTCACAGAAGCTCAGCTCTTAGACAACACAGAACCCACAATCCAAGTAATCCACAGAAAAACAAACAGAGCTTGGATGGCTCCACACATGCACAGAGGACACTATAGGATTTTCACCAAATAATAAATCCACATGTTTGTTCAACTTGTTCCAGTGCTATGAGTATAGGGTTGAGAGTGCAGTCTGGTGTGGCTTAGTGTCTCAGACTACTGATGATGCAGATGCCATTAAACAAAGTCTGCCCATGCAGCTCATGAAGGTCAGCAAGTTCATCACGTCACACAATCCTCTGGAGTCCCGAGTGGCCAGAAAACAACTTTAAACTCAAGCTAAAGTTTGTCATTTTGACAGTGGAGATACAGTAAGTTGCAGAGTCAGCCCTCTTTATTTATTTGTATGTGATTTTTAAAATTTTCTTTAGAATATATAAGTTGTATTTGAGAATCTATGCATCTCCCACTGTTTTATAAAATCAAATAAACTATCTCAGATTCTGTGTCATTTAAACATTTGCATTTTCTTTTGGCAGACTCATTTATCCAAAGTGACTACCGAGGCAGAAACCAAACTTTCTTACAATTCATGCAAGATGGTTTTCAGCAACTTACAAGAGACAAGTAACGGATAGTTGTAGCATACACAGAGATGATTTTGTGCATAAGTTGTGCAAGCAGGACAGAGATTGCCTAAAAAAAGGTGTCTCAGTTACACATGATTCTGACTTTGAACTTACGTAGGTTTTCCTGTGTTGTCTCAGCTCGAGCTAGGAGCAGTATTAAGAGCAGCACCTTGATGTAACCACAATAGGTCATGTTGAAATGTATGCTTATTTTCAAAATAACTGTGGAATGCCATTTGAGGACAACATTAAATACATAAACACGATACTGGTATTGTCATTTAAATGTCCTTTAGATTCTACAAAAAGGTTTTTTCTGCACAGAGGAGATCGGACGAGACAGCATCTTAATCAGAGGCATTGCTTATATGCATAAAATTATGAACTAGCCCATCCCAGACATCTTTACTCAAGAAAAATCTGGCAACCTCAGAGGTGTGAACTACATGCAGGTCATTTTTAATAACTGGGCCATCCAGAAAATCAACAAATCGTTTTATAATTTAAGAAAACCACATAACCCTGAGCAACAAGGGGAACCAATCACTTCAGTGAGCTCATTGAAATCAAATCTCTGAAGGTCATCGTTTTGTGGGAAAAATCCCCTCCTATCTGGGTTTGAAAAAATCTCCCAGCAGCACAAAGTTGGCAGGTAAATTCAGAGTGAGCATCTACATAATTCCTTGAGTAAGAGTAAGAAAGTATCTGCTGAAAACATCACTCAAATCACAAATTACTTATTACACAATTTCAGAATAAGCAGTGGTGATGATGGTGATAAGTTAAAAAGCATCTAAAGATCTACATTACATAAACATTTACACCGCTTGTCAGTGAAAGAACGTTATTTGCTTGAACATAATTTACATTGTTTGCTTGTTCGCTAGCTGCCTTGGATAATGTTAGCTTTGGGTGTAGGAAGATATAGTCACAACTTGCCCCATCATTTTAACTAGCAAATCTGTAACAATTCACATGACTCATTTTGCAAGGAACGGTCCAAAGATTAAAGATCAAGCTTAGGGACAGGGTTAATGTTTGTACCCTTGCTTAGAACATCATTTCCTTCTTGCTACATTGGCCTTGTTCTTTTAAATTTGTATGAATTTGTCATGAGATTAGGATCGACATTTTCTCACTTTCACCATGGATTCAAAATGTCCATACAGCCAGCAAGTAATGTCTGCTTATATACTGATGTACTGATTCTGTTTTAATCTTAATGAGACTGGTAATGTCTGATGGGTTAACCAATTGAGCCTTGCGAGGTGTAACCTTGTTGTGACAAAATGGAGAGATGAGGATGTGACAGATTTAATAGAGTATATGTAGATGTAGCATGTTACCTCGACATGTATGCATATCAGAGACTCTCAGGTGTGACGTGCATGTCATAATAAAAAATGTACCTGTGATTAATATGAAATATAGATGAAACTCTACTGTGTTCCTGTGCTATATTTGAGTCTGTCACTGATGCAGCGGAGCCATCAAACTGCTCATATAATCATAGTAACAGGACTGGATAAAAGCATTCTGCGCTGAATATTTTACACTACTGAAAGAACAAAAATACTACAAGAGTGTCTGGATCCCATATGGTTCAGGACTGCTTATATAAATGCACTACATCTAGCATGAAGTAATGGCTGACAAAGACCTGATCCTATGTGGCACTATGTGTATCACTCGTATAGAGAATGATTTAGGCTTCAGCGTTAATTACATCTTTAGCTATTTCCAGTCTGAAAAGACTGACAACATCTTCTTCACATAGCTTTGATTCCCAACTTTACTTTTATGGATGTTGTAAATAATCCTGCTGAGACAGTGATTCCTGTGCTGCCTACGGAGCCTGTCACTGTCGGGTTTTGTAAATATGGATGAACTCAGATGAGAACGGTGCTGTCGGTTTGATCTTGCTTTGTCATTGCTGGCAGGTGAAAGTCTGAAATCAAAGGCTTGAACTTTTGTACCTGATCACCTGCATTTCACCCGCCAAGAGTCTCTAATTTACATATCTACAAACCTGGAGACTCAGAGAGAGATTTTTTCCAAACCAATTGCGTGCTGCATGCCTTTTTATTGCAGCTCATTGAAACCTGCTTCACAAACAACTATTCAAGAACTTTGTGACCCTGATATATCAGGCAGAGGATAATGGGTGACAAATAACTTTGGCTGACAAATAACATTTTTGTCAGTAGGGTGCGGCCCTGAAAGACAGTGCTGTCAGTGGGATGTAGCCACTTTTAATGGCCTTCATCCAAATCAACTGATGTGGCAAAAGAATAGAGAACTTTCAACATTAAACTGTTATTTCCTATTAATAAAATTATAAATATCTGACAAGCTTAATGAAGCAAAATTAAAATTTTGACGTCAGAAGAACACTTGACAAGGTCAATGAAAAAGTTAGGGTTGGCAATTCTACACTAATTTTATTATGGCAAACCTAATTGACGTGGGGTGCCATGAAACTGTATACTGGAGAAATGATGCATATTTCAAAACTCATATTTCAACACTACTACTATTACTACTAATAATAATAAAAGTCCAACAACAGTAAACTGGTAACAAATAAGCAAATAGAAATAACCACGTTCAAAAATGGGTGGCACAGTTGTGTAGTGGTGGGTAGTGTCCTGGGTTTGATCCTGCGCTTGGATTATTGTCTGTGAGGAGATTCTCATGTTCTCCCCATGATCACATGGGTTTCCTGCAGGTTCTCCAGTTTCCTCCCACTGTCCAAAAACATGCAGTTAAGCAGATTGGCTCTGCCCCTAGGTGTGAATGAGTGTGTAAATGTTTGTGTGTGTGTGTTTGCAACCCTTTGATGGACTGGCATAGCACCCAGGGTGAATTCTCTGTGTCAAGTGTTACTGCAATAGGCTGCATATGCACCATGAACCTGATCAGGATAAAGTAGTTACTGAAAATTAATGAATGAACATACAAAAATCTTATGCAACATAATGGAAATAAGAGCAGCTGGAAAAAAGGTATGTTGAGATAGTGTGTAGGATAGGGACTGCTTAGTTAGAGAAAAAAAAGAGATGAGACTTCATGGAGGCACTGAATTCCAAAGCTTGGATACAATTAAATGAAAAAGAGTCTAAATCTGGAAACCACAGGTGAACTAAAATTAAAGGTGTAATGCCATAATAGTTCACCTAGGTAACACTGGGTACAGCCAGGTTTAAGGAGAATTTAAGCAGAATTTTGTATTGAATACGGCAGGGGATGGGTTTACCCTGTAATCTAATGAGAAATAGTGAGATGTTGGCAGATGTGAGAACTCTAGCTGCTGAATGTTGAATAGGCTGGAGTCATGCAAATTATGGAGGTGGAAAAATGCAGTCTTGGTGATAGAATTGAAATGGAATTCAAAGGTAAGTGACGAGTCACAGATGATGCCATGGTCCTGATCAGTTTCAGGGGTTTGACAATAACCTCATGAATGTCAATGCAGAGTTATAAAGGCTTAGATATTAAAGGTTTGGGAATGATTAGAAGAACATTTGTTTTATCTGTATTTAGTTGAATTAGTTTGCATCCAGTGTTTGAGATCATGCATTCAGGCTAATAATGAAGGTAGTGACAGGACAGTGCTGGATGTGGTATGCGTGTCATCTGTATAACAAGGATTTGATGGAGAAAAATATGGCCAAAGGGAAGAGATGGGGAAAAATTAAAAGTAATTCACCCAAAAGGACTAGAACTACTGCATTCATGTTTTACACAAATCTGACAGCAAGATACCTATCTCCATACATAAAGCTATAGTTTATCTGTTAATGGATGTTTAATGTTACAAACACTTTATCTAACTACTTATCCATTACAAATATTTTCCCATCATATATACAGTACACATTGGAAAATCAATAAAGCTTAAGTCGCTATTAGAAAGCTATATCTCTCAGTGATTCTTTGTAACTGAAATTATTTCAATTTTTGAAATTGTACATGTTAAAATGTTTTAGTAAAAAAGTAATATATTGTAAATGTTCAGGAAAACAAGTATATTGTAATCATGAATACACATATGATCAGCTACATGAAATGTCATTTATGAACATTTGTTCATTTAAAAAAAATGGAATAACCTTTGTTCACACTGTAGCCGTTAATGATCCAATAATAGCATACGCACACACATAGTTTGTTGTCTATTGTAGAGATAAGGAGCAAACCAGAGATGCTGACACAGGTGAAAGGCATGCAATAAGTGAGGCAGTATCAAATACAGCTTTCAAATCAAGTGAGCAAGACTTCTGAGGTTTGTCTGAAAGAAAAAAAGGCCTTATTACAGATATAACACACACAGAGAGAGAGAGAGAACTAAGGAAGAAAAACGTAGAGGGGATGCTACATCCTGGTTGGGAACAGAGCTGCTGCTGTACCTTTTTCAGAGCGGATAAGTGAAAGGAGAGGATACAGGTGACTGTGGTAGCTTACAGTGTGCGTCAGTGCATGTATAATAGGGTGTGTGTAATAAGGCATGTACATATTCACTAGCAGAATAGTAAAGGCATGGCAAACTCCACTTTACTGCTCAGATGTCATCAGGACAGAAAATTAAGGTGATTAATGTCCAAGTTCGTGCCTGATTAGTTACCAAGAAATCATGCAGCAAATGCTGAACTCCTTATAGTTGAGTCTCTCTCTCTCTCTCTCTCTCTCTCTCTCTCTCAGTCCTTCTCTGACTTTTCATTCTGCTCATATTTTCCTTCTAAAAGAGCTTTGTCAGGCCATGCCTGACTATTTGTCATCTAAATTGGTGTAATTTGTTCTATATTTGGCACCTTCTACCATTTTAAGTCAGACCACATAATGGCCAGGTTTGGGCATAAAAAGTCAATGTTGGCCCATTTTATTGGTTTCCGATCAATTTAAGTCTCAGGTTTTGCCCTCTCTGAATATTGCTGCAAATTTTCAACAATAAATATACACCCAGTGGCCACTTTATTAGGTCAACCTCTCTTCTACACCTATTGGCTCACTAGTAATCATATACACCTGCCATATAGTTGCACACTGTAGTTCTTCTATTGTTGTATACAGCGTCTCAGTAACCTCTGCCAGGAGGATGGAAAGGGACCACCTCTGGACCACTGCATACATTATTTGGATGTTAGACCATTCTCTGTGACACTGAGTGTTGATATGAGTTCATCGGTGTGGCAGCAATTTTAAAAGCTACGTACATATACTGGATATTTTGTTAGACACACCAACCTTATTAATCCACCTTGTAGGAGTACAGCTAGATTCTAACTCATTCTTTCCTCAACTTATATTAATCATTCCCAATCCCTGCTGTTTTGGAGCCCAGCAGTGACACTTACATGTTTAGAAATGGCAGCAACACTGTCATGTCTGTTATACTTGTACTACTACAAAATGCCACAACCATGTCAGTGCAAGGGTGGTCCAGAACCATAATACTCTTTGCACAGTGGTGGTTCCATTTTATAGATGGATAGAGTTGGTGTGGATTATAGATGGATGTGTTTGTGGCTCTGCATGCAAACATTTATATACCAGTGTACAAATGTGTGTGTTTGTGTGTTATTTCCCTTGGCTACAAAAGTGAAAAAAAAAAAAATCTAATTTATTAATATATCAGCTACAATATTCTTACTAACAGTAAGATCGTTTTCTAACCCAGGTATGGTGACTGACAACATTTAAGCGAGTGTTTAATATTTAGTCTAATATTGATACATAGTACAAATGGGTTAAATTAACGTTCATATTAAATTAACCTATCAGTCACTGTTGTCACTAGAATGCTTTACAGCAATGTATAAACACAAAATATGACTTCATGTCATTGTGATATTAATTTGGTTTTATAACATACATTTTAGTAATGTTTTCTAAAAGGAAACAAACAGCTTAACCAGTGCTTACAGTAAGTAAAAAAATGGCGTTTTTGTGTGCTGTTGTAGGCCTGTGTGTAGAATTGGGCCATGTTGTACACTGGCCCATTTTTCCCGTCGACACAAATCCCACTGTAATCTAACATGTCAGGCCTGATTTAATAGGACTTACTGCATACGCAGTGTGCCACCGAGTTTTAGAGTAGATTGGATTTTATAATTCTGCTGTGTCATTAGCGGATGGTGTTTGACACTGTTTCACCTCTCACAGAGGAAAAGGGACAAACCATTTCTTAATCTGTCTTTTATAGATAGAATACAATTTAATCACTGATCCCTACATATATTTTTTTAACATTCACCCCACTTCATTCATAACATATCATGTTAGTAAGCTTCCCGACAAACTAAGAAAATCCTGACACAGCATAACAAATTATGATTTGGCAATAATTTTTTACTTGGACACTATCTATATAAAAAAAACAGTAAAAAAAAAAAATCTACAATTAAATCCAATCATTTTATGAGTTTCAGGAGTGCCTTTTTTACAGACTCTAATCTCCTGAACATATTCTAATGTCAAATGACCTTTGCAATACATAAATCAATGAGCAGAGATTAGGAGCACCGTTCTGACCACGTCACTTTGTACTTTTCAACTTTTAAATCTATCTGACGGGCAGTAATGATCGGCAGGCCCACGCTCAAATACCTTTGACATAGCATTGTTATATGTTGAATAAGGCAGGCATGGTGGTCGAGAGAGAGAGAGAGAGAGAGAGAGAGAGAGAGAGAGATTACAGAACAAGAGGCAACAGAATTGTCCGATATTTGTGATTTATAAGTAAGATGGGAAAATGCTCTTGGTCGTATCAGTTACGCTGCATTTTCAGTGTAGGATCCATTCTGGCGTGTAATGTGTTTGTTCAGTTCAGCAACAAATCCATATGGTGCCGTGTTCCACTATTACACATTAGGTTTTAGAATTCATATTGAATTTTTGCAGCTTTTGTTGAATACTAGTCGTATTTGTTTGCATGATCAGACAAACCCCATTCAGCAACATGTTTAATTCACCGTGGCACTTGTTTAATTTCAAATCTCTGGTACTGAATATTACAGACTGGTGACAAATTAAAAGAAAATCTGACATAAATTTGGTCTGTCTGTGTAGCTCCAAAGCAAGTTTCAGAAATGCAATTAGGACTAGTGAAATGGTGTGGAACAGGTGGAATAGAAATGGCTTTGGGTTGCAGAGCACATCCTAAAAGCTGGGAATGAGAAATGCAGAGATGTTGAATGAAGGCTTATTGGAACTAGCTAGCTTGAGACTACTTCTATAATGCTAACAACTCTCACTGATTATTTTCAATGATTAATAGCAACATTGGCATTATATGGTCTTGATGTCTCTCTCTCTCTCTCTCTGTGTATGTATGTGACAGAGACCGTTTTTGCCAGTCTGCATTACCGAATGCCTGGGACAATAACATATTTGACCAGATCGATATGGAAAGGTGCACAGAGCATTTGCTCTTAATACTACATAGACGCTCACAAATTTATCTATTGATCCTCTCCTTTTTCTCCCTTTCTCCCTCTCTCTCTGTCTTCTTCTCTTTCCTACTACTTATCCTTATTCTTGTGACCCCAGAGGAAAACAAGGTGATAAAACTAGCTGTTTTTCATTTGCTCCCTCTTTTTTTCACTGTCCGTCCACACACCAGGGTCCCTGAGGATATGTGTCCTGCTCTTACACACTCAGATCATTTATATCCAGCTGTAATGAGGCAACGTATAGCAAGTATCATGTTTCCTATTAAGCTGAGAAACACACACACACACACACCTGATTGTGGAAAAGGAAAAATTTGAAATACTTTAAAATAACATTTTATATTCCCTTTTAAAGAAAGAGACAGACAGACACACACACTGTACTTAGTGTACTATAAATACTTAACACAATGAAAATAGTCATCCATGTTTCATACCAATAGTGTTTTTACTCATGAAAACATGAGAGTCATCATTCTGAAAACCATCAAACCAGATGCCCAAATCTCAGCTGTGTCACTGACAAATATTTTAAACGTGTCAGGGGAACAGTGTCGGAAATGATGACAGCAAATGAGACATAAAAATACAGAAATGTTGCCTGAGGGAAGAGAGAACAGTGATTTCATGCTGAGTCCCACTGATGGACCGAGTCACACTGTGTATATTTCAGTGATACACAGGAATCACAAAGGAAAAAGCAAGCAAGCATTAAATGACTGTAGAGCACAATTTACCAGGCTTAACCAAATCACTATAAGAGATAAAACCTGTTATAAAAGATAAACATTTTGACCAAATCCAGTAGACAAAATGCATTTTAACAAGCTTAAAATCTGCATTTTACACGAGCAGGGTGAGAAGTGATAGGGTAAGATACCCTAAAGTCACTCACTGAGACACTTGATTTGTTTTCATTCTCTGCTTCATGGACACAACAGATCCGATTTCAACCAGACCTAGTTGTCACCATAAAATGTAAACATGTTACTGATATATAACAAGAGTTAACCTCTAGATGGAAAACAAACAAAATGTCATACTTGCACTTCAGGCTTGAAAGATTTGCTGCCATTTTAAGCTGTAAACATTTGTCATGTAATAGTATTATGTAGAACGGCTAGGTGAGGCCACCAGACTGTTTACCAGCACACGTCTGTCAGTGGCAACATGATTTATAGTTACATTTTGTCGAGGCAGCAGACATGCATTAAGCAGTGTTGTACCGCGGTGGGAATCCTGTCACTTTCAGGGTTTTATGTGTTGGGTTAACATTTGAAGAATCAAAAAATGGTTAGTTTATGATTTTCAGGAGGTGTCAATGTACACAAACGTAATACCAAAAAAACAAAACAAAAAAAAACCCCAAATCATAGTAGTGAGGATTTGCTTGATAAAAAAATGTAAATCACTATAAATCGTCTGTTGGAGTGTCTGAATTTTGGGTGCACTAAGCGAATTTAGTCTTTTGCTTTTTCCATATTTTGTCTTCAATCCATAATATCACAAACACTTTGAAGTGTAAATTTAATGTTTAAATTTATTTAACATGGGAGTTGTATGATATCAAGCCCCGCCCACATTTGGTTAATACTGCTGTCTAGTTTAGGTTTTTGAAAAAAGGAGGCAATATTACTGAATTAAGCAGCTACCACAAGACATAATAGTTTTTGGGGAATCAATAAATGTTTTAAGATAGACACCAACAGCATAACCTTCAGTATGCGTTACCCTGCATTCACACCAGTGAACCCTCATGTTGCTTGCAGTTGTGAATAGAATAAAACACAATTTATTATAGTATACAACTGATTTGTCTTTAAAATGCATTTAAAATGGATTCTAATATTTTAATAGAGTAAAAAATGTGAAAATTGGTTGTTTGATGTACAACGTGCCAGGCTTCGCATTAGCATTGTTATCAGATTAGCAGAGCAAGCTAAGTGTACTAGCTACATACTCCATTTTTTCAGGTCAAGCAGTACATAGGAACTAATTGTAGGTAGGAACTAAAGCTAAAAAAAAAAAATGCAGTACTATGCACACCATATCACTAACCTGCTCATGTACTTTTTGGGATTCCTGCATAGCTAATGTGGAAAAAGCAGTCCTAGCTGAACAATTACATGATTTATTATTCAGTCATGAACGGGATTATTCTTTTGGGGTTTGTATTCAGCTGATGGCGAGCTCAACCACACAGATGAATTCAAATGAGATTAGATTATGACATTACTATGACTAGCTTGAGATTCAAGCATGCTGAGTGTTACACGGTTTCTCATATACCATTCAGCTCATGTTCTATGTTAAGGAGCAGAATGTGTGTGGGGTTTTTTCCCTCCAGTGTCCTGCTGTGTCCTGCATGCTGTATGCAGCAGGAAGCTGAGCAACTCAATGGACACGTCGTTGTGGGATATATTTCTCCTCTCTTCATACTGAATGAAGTGTGTCTGACTCGCCATGCCTCGTTCACAAGCTTTCCCAGGAGCGATAGAGATGCTTTCTTTAGCCAGGAGAGAAAAACGAACATTCCTCGCCTCACTACATTAAAGCTTTACTATTATTGGGCAGGCAGGCGGTGTACAGTGTGAAGAAGATAGCAAGGCAGACATGGACAGAGAGAAAGCCAATGAGAGGAGAGAGAGAGCGAGAGATGTAAAGAAAAGCAGAAATAGGAATGATCACTCTGGATGACCTGCTAACGCTACTATTTTTAAGGGCCCGCAAGAAATGTCAAGGCAGCCCTAGAGAGTCAGGCTGATTAATGAAGAGAGCACTCCGCGCGCACGCGCACGCGCACGCACACACACACACACACACACACACACACCCCTATGTCACAAGCATCCTCTCACTCACTTACTTTAGACATACTGGATCTAATTTTGCCAGCTTTTGCCCCAAAGCTTGTTGAGCAGGCATGTGTTTAGTAGGTCTCAACTGTACTGATGGAAAAAATTCTGCTACTGTTAATAATAAACTTTTATATGTACAGCACCTTTCATAAAAAGAGTGTAGCTCAAATTGTGATGCATAGACTCATTTGAAGGGAAAGGGCATCTGCTGTTCTTTTTTGGGGATTTATTGTTTAAATTATTGATGTTGGTGGCTACTAACAATATATCTGGTGCTGGCATTTTTAAAAAATTTCTGGATCACTGTACAGCAGGCAATTTGGAACGTCAATAAATGTGTAAAAAAAAAAACCCCCAAAAAACAAAACTTATGAGCAGTTAAGGGCAAGGTGAGGGGCATGCATAGTTTTTCTTCCACACTGTAACCAATGTAATGACTTCTTTTTGTGTCTTCCTATAAACAACACACGGCAAACCAGAAATCATTACTTTTCAGTAGAGAGTTGCACCGAGATGTTGAGAATGCTGAACTTTCTCATGCAGCTACTGGGTGTAACTATTATTTATTACATAATTAATGTTTAAAGTTTTCCAAGTTTTTTCTTTGTTTCTAATTTTTTACAGATTAACTGTATGTACCTGGGTTTCGATCGCCATTATCAGATAGCCCTTAATGAACACCGCTGAGCACACATACTTGCATCCTGTCTCCTACTCCAACACATGCTCATTACAAGCCCTCAGTGATAACAAAGGTACAAGAGATATACATTATTCACAATAAATCAATAATTTAAATCCCACTGGAGCTGGATGTTGCCTTGTACTGCACAGACTCATCTTGTAGGGATAGGTATGTGGATGTATCTGCGCTTAGGTCAGCACAGACCACGCAGAGTACAAGAGATAGGACTATATCATTAGTCAGAGTAGCAATACATAGTGATAACAGATCAGACAGTTTATATATTTGTGACTCATCAACTGAGGAACATCGGTCTCAGACGTCTCTACAATGCTATACAGTGTTTGAAACTAAACATGCTTCCTTATAAATAAGTATAAGAGGCTTATTACAAATATGGTGCACACACACACACTGCACCATACGATTTGTCACATATTTATATCTAGACAGTTTGCACATTATACAATGTCATTTTTGGACTATGTTGTGAATATTTGTGTTTTCAGTTTTACCTTCATATTTTTAATACGCAAATGATTCATAGTATTTAAACACAAGTGTACAATATGAGAAGATTAAGGCATCGTTTTAGATACTTATGTTCCAACCTTTTAAATCCGTCCACTCTAAATGTTCCAGACACCTGTTCAAGGAGTCAGAGCCAGCAGGCGCAGTCACGATCTCTCTCTCTCTCTCTCTCTCTCACTGGCACCCACCCAGCCTCATAGGTGGATGTGAAGTTTGCACTGATTTAATCCACTGTGTCTGGTCCTCTCTCCTCTGTATAAAGCCCTGTAACTTTTACAATCAAAAATGCCTATTCTGTACTATATGACATTTTACAGTTGTAAAAAGAAGAATATAACTGAAAGTAATATCTAGGTCTAATATTCAACAGACAGACTTGTGTAACATGATTCTTTGATGGATTATCAACATGACAACCTCCTACATCTAAATCTCTCTGTAGGTATAAAACCTTATTTTTTTGACATATTACCTGTGAATTGTATTTGCATCTCTCTCCACACACACACACCCACAGACACACACATGCATGTGCACTTGCACATGTCGACTACACACAATGCACCACACAGCGTTGTGCTCCTGAGCTGGCTGTCTCTGATCGTGAGTAACTTGAACATTACCCCTAGATGGCTGGGTTTCATTCGGCAGTGCATGTGCCTGTCAGAGACACCTTGGTCATGCAATATTCATGATTCAAAACACCAGGTGAATGGAGGCATGGCAGAGTGTGTGTGTGTGTGTGTGTGCTTCTAATGACAGAATGACAGTGTATGTGTCAACATGCAACGTGAGCTAATTCTGACATCACTACACCATGACCCATGAGGATACTGCTTCAGCACACACTCAGTTCACACACCACCACACGCAATCACTCTCTGTCAGGAATAATGAGCAGGAGCAAAATCAAATCACACATGATCACAAACACACACACACACACAGAGCGCATTTACAGACTGGATTTACACAAAACAAGTTCTGCTGAAGTTAGCAATCTTCAAAACTTTTTGCAATCTGTAGAAAGTGTCAATGGTATAATTAACTAAGCTACTGTTAGGTTTGTGTCTGTGTGTGTGTGTGTTTGTGTGCACATGTGTGTGTGCTGAATGGTAACAGTACCCAGGAGTAATTGCAAAGAGATGACAAAGTCAGTCAAAAAACAAGAAATGCCTTCCTGTTAAAATTCAATTATCCTCCATTGTGTAGTGAGAAGACAACCATTCAGACATTTAATGCAGACTCCAAACTGTGCTCTGTGCACATATAAAGATGAGGAACTATAGCATCTTCCTACAACACAAATAACCTGATAAAACTCCTTATGATGTTTAAACAGTAGCTAATGTATATATAGTTCTGAGAATGCACATGCTTTCATTTACAGCATAAAAACTGCATTTATAGATTTCTTTCTGACTGTGGTACAGAAGCATCACAGACATTTTGACAGCCTGTATCTGATTACAAACTCAACTGATTAGGCTTATGTCTGTTTCGCTACAGCAGATAGCTTTCCAACAACTTGATCTAAGCCTGATGTTCACCATGTGAGGAAACCTCACTTAGCTAGCAAAGACAGACCGACTGTTTTTACCGCCACATTTGTTAAACTGGCTCTTTACACAACATTGCAGGGAGACAGTTTAGGCAAGGTAAATAAAAATATTTCCATACTGTGTTGGTAATTTGAGGTGTCAATGTATATTATAGGCAGAAATCCCAAGCATGGCTAAAACGCAATTTTTTTTTGCTAGAATTCAGCCACAGTGACATCTGATGGGTTTTCCCAGACCACCATATACAGTATATGAGTATGAATATGTGCTATATGCAAATTAGGAATGCCTCGATGTGTTCCTTCCTTCCATCCAACCCCATTCCTTTCCCCTACTCCCCTGATTAGACTATGCCAGTGTACTGTACTGTATCTAACATCAGCATATAGCTAGTCAGCTAGTTAACTGCTTGTAAACTAGGTGACATTTATCACAAGTAGGCACAAGTTGGATTCAAGTATCACAATCTCAATTTTAAAATATACACTAACAACCTGATTTTGTCGATAATTTGTTACAATATCTAAGGAAGCTTGTTTTATACACAAATACTGCTACTAATTTGACCCAAACACTAAAATTATAGAATAAACCATTGAGAAAGAGTTAACCTTTTACATTTGACCTTTAACATCTCATTTAAGTGCAGGTCTACCTAAGATGGGCATTTAGTTCTGCTGTTCTCTGTTTCCAACTCCTCTTTTGCACTGATCTGTGTGTTTGGATGTGTGTGTGTGTGTGTGTGTGTATGTGTGTGTCTGTGTCCATTTTGCCTGAGGAGCTGTCTAATCCGTTGCCTGCTGAGGAAGGCTTTTACCTCCTCCTTCAATAAACATGGACCTCAGGAAAACCCTTGACCCATGCTTAATCTCTCTCTCTCTCTCTCTCTCTCTCAGTGTCCATCTCTCCACCATCATCCCTGGTGTAATAACTCACTGTAATGGTGATGGGAGGCTTGCAGGATCTCAGCTCTGAGATTTCATAGTTGCCATCGCTCATCCTGAGCGAGAGCTGCCTACATCCCTATCCACATAGGCTCTCTCTGGAAGCCCACTCATTCTACTGCTCTCTCCTTTATCTCTATCCTTCCACCATTTTCTCCATCCAGTCCCTAGAATCCGAAGCCTGCCAAACTTCTGAGAGCAATCCAAAATCAAACCTGAGTCAAAAAGTAATTACCAGCAGCCAGTCGCACAAGTTAAACACAAATACAAAGTTTAATGTCAGTCTTAAACCATACGTTGAGAGTAATAAATGTCGAATTTCATTTGCACCACAGGCATGTTGTAAGTAGTAGTGTATAAAGTGACTGTAGATCAAAAATGTTCTCAAACAGGACAGTTTTCTTTACTAAGGTTTAAGTTATAACTTAAATTACATTCAAATTAGGCTATCATAGAGCTTAGTAATCCTTACTGCACTAATCCCTACTGTACATAAAGCCACATCACATCAGACATCTTGAATGGACCCAACAAAGTCATATTAATATGGTGTGATAGATAGATAGATAGGTAGATAGACAGATAGATAGAATGTAATATGAAGTAAATTTTTCATCTGCTGAGACTATTTTATGTCTCGGACAGCAGTATCTAGAGAAACTACCACTGCACAGGATTTTGAGACACCCTCTGTTGTTCTACTCCGCCCATGTAAATGCAGATGCATTGATTTTTGACCATGAAACTAGGAACTGAATAGCAAAGACAGATAGCTGTGTGGAAAGAACATCCATGATGTAACCCGCGGCTGTTATTGGCCAGCGAGGCTTCCTTTTCTAGTTTCTAGTTCTGTCTAGAGTCTAGAGTTGTAGGTACCTATGCAAGTTCTAAAGGTGTCTATGTCACTGGAAAACTTAACGCGTTTTCCCAAAAAGCTTCAACTTCTCTAGTGATGTGTAGTGCTTTACAGCAACATCAGTTATGCAGTTTATCTGTCTGCTGCACTTCAGATCTTATAGAATAGCCAATCGTCCCACTGACATCATAAAAACATTGTGCCATGTGCCATGTCTAAAAAAAAAAAACAGGATCTTGAATCAACTTAAACAATGTAATCGACTAAAAACAACAAGAAACATGTCAGAACCAAAATGATACCAGTGATACCAGAAATCTGTGCAAATGTAAATGCAGACTGCATTAGCTTTAGACCCCACTGTGTAAAATTCAAGCCAGACACAATAGAATGTGAATGCAAACCAGACACAACAAGACTAATTACAAGGGAGGCACACAGGCAAATGATCAGTGGCTTTGGACAAGTCAAAGCTGGATGGAGACAAAACAGAAAAACAGAGCAGGAAATTATTCCTCATGTGTAGCATGTCACACAAATAAATCTGTTTTCGAAATCTTCAGAAGAATATTTATAATTAATGGCCATGATAGAGATTATTCAGATCTGAAATTTTGGAAAATGTTGCTAAACATCTGCAGGATTGCTCAATAAATTTTTTATAGAGTGGCACACACATATAAGCACAAACACACACATACTGTACAATTATCATGCCATATTCAGGCACCACCTGAGAGCCTTTCTGTGCTTTTTTATTCTTCTTCAGCAGAATCCCTCAATCATATGCGTGTGTACAGATTCCTGAAAGCCCCGAGGGCTGGTGAAGAGAGGGAGAAAAAGAGGCAGAGGGGAAGACAGAGGGTTGGGTTATGGGTGAGAAGGGGCACAGATGAGTGTTGGTTGGCACATTATGGATGACTTCATTTAGCTTTTATTAAATGTGCACATCCCTGGGCAATAACCCACCGTTTCTCTCTCTCTCTCTCTCTCTCTCTGACACTCAACGGAAAAGAAAAGAGGGAAGAGAAAAAAGAGAAGTGGGGCTCAGGCAAGATATTCCAGTAACACTTGATAATGACATTTTTTGCATCATATTTTGCATTTCCAAGTACTCTCTTACATTTAGTATTACACCAGCTGAGAACATGACAGAAGTCCACAGAATCTCAATCCAATCTAAGAAAAAATGAGTAGAAATTCTAATGAGTGAGAACAACACAGATATTATGTGCATAAATAAATAAATAAATACAAATGAGTGAACAACTCGTTCAAAATTCGGAATGATGCACTACTGATACTGCAAATATTGTATGCCCAAATTTAAGGTAGCAAAACCCTACTAACAAGTGTAACCTTTATGTAATCAATCAGTTGATATGGAAAAGTTCTTAGTGCTCTATACTGACACCTAGCAGCATGAGTTTAGCAAATCCTCCTGAGCTGTGGAGACAAAATCGCTGTGTTTTGATGCTATGTATCAATAACTGACACAGTTGTTATAGCCAGTTGAGACAGTGATCTTGGTGCACCTGAGTTGCCAAGGAGGCCGTAATTTTCTCTCTATATAACTACATATCCAAAAAAGAGCTGTCACAGCTCAACTCTTCCCAAAAGCATTGCAAAGTTAATCATCTTAACTGGGAGAGAGAGTGTCCAATGTGATGCTCCAATATGATTCTGACATTCAACGATGATCTTTGAAACTCGACCCTGTTCTGTTTCTAAAACATTTTTTCCCATGTGTCGCACTTTATGTATTTATGTAAATGTGATCCTTAATGTCCTGCTGTGTTTTCTTTTGTTGCAGTAATGACTCTAAAGTATGAACTTTTTTTTGGCCATACCCTTGTGGAGATTGATGACATTCCCATGAGTGAAATAACTACAAAAAGTATTTGGTAAACACTGTCCATACGCCCTCACCTAAAAACATATTCAGATTGTAATCTAATTAGTTACTGCCCTACAGTTATGCATGTACCTGCATACATATAAACACACATGCAGCATAAAATATAAAGTGAGCACTGTGAATAGGAACAAAGATGATTCAATAGTTATCAATCTCATTCTCTGTCAAACTCTCAGGTTATCCCAGCTGAATAGAGCTTTGTAAGGTCTATTAGAGGCAGTGGACATTTTAATGCCTGTGTTTTCTCAGAGGCTCTTAATGACCAGCACAGAGCATATACTGTATAATATTAACTACCACAATCAAGTCAGGCAGCTGGAAAATGATGTGTGGCACTAAACAGGATCTAAAAGGGTTCTTGATGGGGCATAAAACTGGTTATATCAGTATAGGGTTCTCATGAGTGAAATTTTACCATCCAAATAGTTTCTAAAAATACAACTAAATTATTATGTGGTTACTATCGATCAATTTTGTTTTGATCTGTTTGTTGTTTTCACTAAAAGGTAAAACCTACAAAATGTTAGTAGTGCTTAACTTACTTATTCGGGCCACTAAGTTCATTTGAAAATACTGCATGCAAACATATACAGAAATAAACGCTGCACGTATATGTTCTGAAACATGCCCCACGGTAATGCAGGTCAGATTTGATCCTGCAGCCATTACTGTATGACAAATGACTTCTTTTTACTAATGGAAATAATTACTCGATCAGGATAGCACAAATGGTAAATGATAAAAGTGCTTGTTGAGCTTCTTAAATACATCAGTCAAACCTAAATCTTTCATTTTTATCACTCACACCTTGGGGCAATTTACTGTAGTCAACCCACCTTTTGGCATGTGTTTGGGAGGCATGTGTTCGAGCTCAGGATCGAACTGGGGACCCTGGAGCTGTCTTGAAATATTATAGCTTCCTTTTTACTCATTGTTTTACTTTCATTCCAATATTGCTGTTCAATGCACAAAAACATCTGGAAATAATTAATCAACCACCTTTCTATTGAGATCAGACCTGCATGCTTCAGGCTTTAGGGTGTTCTGAAAAAAAGTAGTGTCATGTATTATGTGTATATATATATATGTGTGTATATATATATATATATATATATATATATATATATATATATATATATAAAAAAACACACACACACACACACACATATATACATATATATGTGTGTGTGTGTATATATAATTATAAGCCCACTGGATCTAGTAGGCTACATCTTAAATGTAGCCTACTAGAACCAGTGGGCGTAAATTAAGTGCCAGTAATTTGATATAAAATAAATGAGTGTGTGAAGAACAGCTTAGAGTCATCTGTGTCTCTCTAGAGAAGCTCTGTGTAGCTCTGTGTTCTACCTGACTGACACCAGAAATGATTTCCCTAAAGAGACACGCTAAAGAACCTGCATGGCTATATATACAGTATGTAGGACTTTCTTATCAGATTATTAAAATATAGGTCTCATTCCTTCATATTATGTTATAATTTGTCTAGCCCACAATCTTTATGCTTGTTAGGTGATTTACTAATTAATAAGATTATGCTTGGCACATGAGATGGCCTACACAGTTTCACTCTGCAGCACCTTAAACATAACATCACTAGAATATATTATGGCAACTGTTATTAAAATGAGAAATCTTTAATTTCCATGTTGTAGTGAAAATATATTGTATTTAATTCAGATGTTAGTCTGTCTATAGATTTATGAACAAGTATAAGATTACACAATGTCTAAATTGGCAAAATGCAAATGTTGTTTATAGGAATGTAATGACACTCAGTATATTTGCACATTTACCAAAACTGTCAGATTTATCACTGATCACATAATTAATTTAATAGCTGCATATATTGTATTATTTTCCAATGTGGTCGATTTTGTTTCAAGTCCACTGATAATATTCCATGAATTTGTTATAAAAAGTAAATTCTAAATATATTTCCTGCTCATACAAATCTCATCTCATGCAAAAGTCTCTGCCTGTGCACTGCAGTCAGCTATCTGGGTGTGTACTGAAGTTATTCAGTGTGTGTAAACAGAGGCTGTAGTGTTCTGTCGAGGACCTGACTGAAACTTCACAGAAAATATTTTTTGATACAAAAAAGATCCAGCAGAATGTATCAGAGGTGAATATTACAGACGAATATTACATCCAGCAGAAGCCTATAGTGTCTCGTATATTCCATTTACTGACAATGTCCCTGCCTGCTTTTTGTTCCTTTCCTACCTCAGTACAATATGGCTTACCTGCATGAATAGAAAACACCTAACAGATAACAGCAGCAAGGAATATAATCAATGTATAAGGAGAAAGAAATAGAAAGAGACAGAGAAAGAAAACTTTTATACAAAGAGTTTAGAAGCTCACCGAAGGAGGAAATGGAGTTGGAGATGGAGAATTCACAGTTCAGGAGTCTGATTTAGCTCAAACAATTAGACTTATATGCTTGTGGCTTGTCACTCATTTAGTGCAACCGTGTTAGTTGTTATCTGGAAATCCCCCAGTCCCAACATGCATCTCTCCTAAACTCAACTATGCATAACGAGTTAGTGTATCAATTACAGCATTCAACCTTTGTGCTCACAATTCATCACTAATGGCATGACAACATCATTTTCCCTGAGATATTCCATCTTTTCTCTCTCTCACTTTCTTTCTCTCTTTCTCTCCTTCTCTCTCACATACATTTAAACCAGTAAGGCCAGATATATATGTCCTTGGCCCAAACCTTCATTGTCTTCCTGTGAATATTGATGAAGGTCCCTTAGCCCTGGGGCTCTCAGAAGAAGGGATAAATGAAAATCAATAATGGCAGAAAAAGCTAAAAGAATGCCATTCTACCTTGACATAGACTACTCTTTAGGCTAATAGCCTCTGCTCAGGAGGAGATTACTTCCAGCACATTCACCCACGGCATTATGGTGACAACACTTATAAGTCTATTATAGGCTTTATGAATGAGCAAACAGGGTAAATAAGCACACTTGCCAACCCTTCTATGTTTCCAGGGAGATTCCTGTTTTTCACTGCTTGACACGTTGTTCTCTTAGTTAGTTTTTTATTTTACTATCAGTCCTAACTGATGCAGATAATTCATAAATATGGGCAAGGGAAGGTTTTTCCAATCTGCAACTATCCAGTTTTGGTGAGTCTGTAGCCTGTTCTTGGCTGAAAGGAGAAGAACCTGATGTGATCTTCTGCTGTTGCAACCCATCCACTCCAAGGTTCAATGCGTTGTGCGTTCTGAGATGCTTTTCTGCTCACCATGGTTGTAAAGAGTGATTATTTGGGTTACTCTTCTCGTCAGCTTGAACCAGTCTGGTCGTTCTTCTCTGAACTTCTCATCAACAAGGCATTTCTGCATGCAGACCCACCACTCACTGGAGGTTTTTTGTTTTTTTGCATCATTCTCTTCAGAATGTTGTGTGTGAATGTTCAGTCTGAAATACTCAAATCAGCTCATCTGGCACCAATAACCATGCCACAGTCAAAGTCACTGAGATCACATTTTTTCTCTGGTAACCCCTTAAAAAAAGCAAGCCAGCTAAGGGTATATGATCAGTAGAAGAAAAACATCACAATCCATATTAGAGCTCTAACTGAACTTTTTAAGTTACGGCCATTAGATGTGACCACACCTGCTCAATACAATGTAACAGCGCCCCGCCCCCCCAACCCCAAACCCCTCTACCCCCTGCCAATCATGCATCTCAAACCCTCAAATGCTCCTGATATCAATTTTCAAGTTACAACTGTAATATTTAATTACAAACTTATTACACATTATTACATTCTCGCCACTCTTGTCATTTATTTTCATACTTGTTCATAAATCTACACCATTCAAATTAATTATGTATTTTCACCACAGCTCACCAACCATTTACTCACAGTTTTAACCACACAGTCTTCATCTTGTTATGTGAAATGTGCCAGGATATAACAGCACCATCATTGTAATTACACTTGCAGCCTGACATGAATGAGAAGAATGAACTTAAAATGATAAATTAAACCAGGATTCTTTATAGAACATCACAGTGGTCAAGATGCAGACAGACCAAGAGCGTATTAAAGAAGACTGGCAGAAATCTGAAAGAGAGGAAATTAGGAAAGAAAGAATAAAAGGGATATGAGGAAAGGGAGGAAATGATCTCATGAGGGCATGACTCCTGTCTTAGACAATGGGCTCACTGCCTTGACTTGCTCCTCCTTGTTATTTAGGAGACAGCCTGATCAATGACCTCTTCTGGATCTCTCTTGGAATGATGTACAAAATGTCAAATCAATTAAGGGAGAAAGAGCCAAGAAGGAAGTGGCCATATACGCACAGCTGTACTTTTAGGATTACATCATTGATTTCAGGGTTACTCTGTATGATAAGGTGCACTTAACTAACGGAATTTGCTGCACTACTTAACACTTAAAATTAACAAACCATAAATTTCTGCATTAATCATCCACACATAGCCAAGTAAGCTCACATTTTCTTTGGTGTTTGTTTAAATATTAAATAAATATATCTGCATTATTAAATGTGGATCCCAACCAGGACTAAACATAATCAGCATTTTGTGAAACACACAATAAAGCTGCACTTGTGAACTTTGACAATTAACCACCACATCAGAGTAATTAGGGTATGAGCTCATACTGGTTGTTGTAGACTTGTTTTTGTTTTCTTGTTTGGGAGGAAACAATGCAGACAACTGGTTTATTCTAACAAACAAATAAATACAGCTATTGATTACGCAGAATGTTTAGTGAAGTTCACGCAGTAAATAATGTTAGTTTAGTGTACCTTGATGTAAAATGTTTCCTATTTCAGTTTGCATGAATAAATGAAAGCTTGTAAAAGCAAGTTATCTGCTAATTTAATTTGATTTGTTTTATACTTTATTAGATATTACGTGATTCATGGTTAGTATTTTGGGTAAACATTCTCTTAAAACTAATAAAACTTTAAACATACTGTACACACCATGTCTTGGGATCTATTTGGGGAGAGAAAGGCAACCAATCATGTCCAAGTTATGTTCAGTTGTTTTGATTAATTTTAATTTTGATGAGAAATTGTGGATGTAATCACAACAGTTATATATGCGTTATTATCTACACAAATACTTGATTCCAGTTAGTGTACATACACTGACAACATTTAAATCTGCACCCAGTTAGAGTGAAGTCAAACCATTGTCCATACCATTACCTCATCCTGAACCCTGTCACCTTCCTAACAAAAATGGTATTCATTACAGAAGCCTCTGCATCAGGGTCAGAAAATAATGAATCCCATCTTTTAGTACTCAATCTTTTGAATTAACTTGCTGCTTAATTTTTTTTTTCTACATTGCAGACTAGCAGTCTGACACTTCAATAATGACAGTAATGTCAGATTCTTTTCAGATGTGAAATTGTCTAAGCTTTCCATTCACAAATGAAATAAAAGCGAGAGAAACAGAGTGTGAGAAATCACATGCAAAAGCCAAAAGGAATTTTAACAAGTCAGGGCAATTACACTCGATGTCATAAAGGGCCTTATTTAAATTTGGTGAATAAAGTCAGCGATTTAAGTCCAAAAGTTACTTCAATTTGCATGTATTCATGGTTTTTCAATAGTGTCCACACTGCACCTTTAAATACAAGCGTTTGCATTTAAACGTGGAAAAAAAAAAAATCAGGGACGAATTGAAAATGTGTACTGAAGAAGAAATAGAATTTATTTCCTTTGATATCAGTGTAATACGATGTAGCATAAAAGCAAGAGACACTTAAAAATTTTTAAATAAAAAGACTAATACAATGATATACGAATGAGAGGACGTCAAGCATTGAAATAAACTTCTAATCGGAGTCCAGTGTATTGACAAAACAGTGCTGCATGAATAGTCTGAGTAATTGTTACATTGAAAGGGACAACATGTTCAGCGCTGGTGATTTAAGCTGGTGACTAGGACTATTCACCCATAAAATCATTCACTCCTCAAGAGAAGCAATTTCTCCGATTCAGATACTGTCTTAAACCCCCCACCCCCCAAAACTTTAAAGTGTACTTTAAAGGGACAATACTTTTAATTAATTGATAGTGTAACATTTCTGTATTTAATATTGTTTGTGTGTGTGTGTGTATTTACAGCCCACCGCAATATGAATTTCAGTGTGACATAGTCCACGCTCCAGCCGTTATCATTCAAGAAAAATGCACTAAATTTGAAGGTCAGAATCAGCCTGTGTGCATAACTCTCATGCAACGTCTGAATAGTGGTTAAGCCTGTAGCCACGTTTGATGTCTGAATACCGATGTGTGCAATTTTGGTATTAAATTTTCACCACCCTTCACAGAGTAAAAGGTACACTTCTCAGACTGATTAGCAGTACGCTGTTATAACAGTGTGTTCTTGGCAGTCTAATCCCAGAAGCCAGAAGCCCTGCTACTCTGATACCTGCATCATCCTGAATTTGTCCATAAACATAATCTCACAACCAAACTGTTGGGAATATTTAAGGTTAGGTTAAGAGCCAGGGAAAAAAAAAATCAAGATACTTCTCGAGGTAAAATTATATGTAAATATACTTAAAATATAAAGGTTTACTCAGAATATATTCAAATGCCTGCAATTCAAAACCAGCAGCATTCTGCTTACCAGCATGGCGTCGTTACCTACTGAGTCACTCCTGTCACCACTGCCTCAAACCATTCAGTGAAAGTAATTCATCATTACATGTCCCAGTAAAGAAATCCTGTGGCAAAATATCCGCCAGCTGGAGTTTCCAGAAGATTACGGTTTAATTATGGTAATCAAACATAGGTTTTAATATAATTAACACACACATATTATAAATCTCATTTGCAAAGATATACCGTTTCTTTCCTCACTAAGAATTATAAATCATTATTTTGAAATTAAAACTTAAGTGAATAAGAATGTACTTAAGCAGTAGTGTGCAGGCTACAAAAGCCCCAACATTTAAGTAACTTGTAACCTGCTATATGTATATTTCTTATTTTCAACAAATTACTCTTTTCTGTTTTTAAAACATTTTTCAGAACATTTGACTGTCATGCTCCCTACAATTTTGTATCGTCTATCTCATTTATTCTTCATAGAATAAATAATAAAGAAAGTATAATGTTTTCAAAACAACCATTTTAACATTACATAAAACAAGCCATGATATGGATGTTACTCTTTATAAATTAGATTTATACACACTCAAACTGAAGAAGATTAATTTCCAAAATGTGTACTCTTTCAGTCACATAACGCAGTGTGACTACATTATTCCAGTGTGGTTCTAAAAACATACAGAATGATGCAATTAATGTTTACCATTTGACTCATTTAATTGCACATATTGAGTGCAAATGCTACAATTTTGACCTAACCTTAAACATTCATCACTTGTAATTCAAGTTAGAGCCCACAAATTGTTGCAAATTTGCAATCATGAGATCATGCTGGAGTAACAACCATGTTCAGTAACACGGTTTATACATTTTCTGTATAAATTCAACATCTGAAAGAAACCTAAAAGGATGTGAGAAATCTGTGACAGTAATAGTATTGCATTTCATACAAAGATGTGAGGAAAAACTACTATCACTCACCTCACTTATTTATAACCTTTATAGATTAGGGTAAGAAGTGAGAATCTATATGAATTTGAAACAAGAAGACTGGGTTCATTTATTTATATTTTCCACTTTTCTGAGAAAATGTCTGCACACAGCACTCATTCTACAAAAAACTTCACTGGTTAAAATCGCCTCAAGACAGGAACAAATCAATATATGAAAACATACCAATATAAAAAGAAATAAAGATTACAATGATGTAAAGGTGTGAATCAACATAAGCTGCTGCTTTAATCCCCTCTTGGGTCACAACAAGCCGAGTTCCTGAAGCGTGCAAAGATATGATGGAGAGAAAAGGGAGCTCACGGCAATAAAAAATGGATGGGAGAGGCTGAGGCAGAATGCCTCTCATGAATATTTCAAAGCGCAATGAATCCTGTTAAAATTACGCCAATATAACTATATAATACAAAGTGACAATTAGGAAGGCATATACAGTCTTGCTGGCAATATTAAAAAAAAACTGAATTGCAGTATTTTCACCTCGTATGAATGGAAGGAAACAACGGACAATAAAATGAGTTGAAATTATTCATGAAAATGTCATTTTCATATTGCCTTTTTACTGCAGGGAAACAGGTGGCAGTAAATGCATTTTAAACCAAATCCACACAAATCTGAGAGGATGTGTATGGAGAAATGCATGCACACACAGATGAGAACTATATCATTTGAGTAATTACAGGAAATCAGGCCTGTATTCTATTATATAGGTAGGGTTCACAGATGTTAGCTGCATTTCAGTAAACATGAACATACACTATATTACCAAAAGTATTTGGTCACCCATCCAAATGATCAGAATCAGGTGTCCTAATCACTTGGCCTGG
>CM075023.1:5281655-5353589 GCA_037576675.1 Pangasius sanitwongsei
TAATAGCTGCAAAAGGTGGACCGACATCATATTGAACCCTATGGGTTAGGAATGGGATGGCACTTAAGTTCATATGTCGGTCAAGGCAGGTGACCGAATACTTTTGGTAATATAGTGTATGTAATCATAAGCATAAAAAAGATACGTATGAAAAAATTGAAGAAAAAGAAGTATTCGGACTGAAATTGTATATATGTAAAGGTTGCATAAAATATATTGTAGATAAAACATGTTCTCATGCAAATTACACCTGGTGTCATTATGAAAGACTTTGCCACTGGTTGGGAAGATTTCACCAGCAAGTTGCAATCATGATGAAGCTGAAGGAGCTTACTAAAGTTTTCAGGGACTACATTATTAAATAACACTTGAATGGAAAAAGCTACAGAGCCATAGCAAAGACTCTAAACATCGCTGTCACTGCAATTTGTTTGATAATATGCATGTGGAATGTTCATGGAACCACAACTATTCCTCACTGGACAGGTGTGCCACGCAAGCTTTCAAAACACACTTTCAGACTAATGATAAAGAAGGTGAGAAAGAAGCAAGCAGTCGTTCGAAAAGAGTTGCAGGATGACCTGAAAGCAGCAGGAACAACAGTTACACAGAGAACCACAAGCAACTGCACTGCAATCATTTCTGTTCCTACACCCCATGTAAACATCTGCTAAAAAAGAAACACAGAGATGCCTGTCTAGTAGCATTTAGACAAATCAGAACTCTTTTGGAAAAATGTACTCTTGGACAACAAAAAAAGAACACTTTGTCATTGAAGGAAACATGAATGGAGCAATGTACTGGGACATAGACAAGAATTTAATCAGTGAAGAAACTAAATCTTAGGTGAAGATGGACATTTCAACAAAACAATGCCCCCAAACATACAGCCAAAATAACTCAAGAAGGCCTTTTGAATTGCGAGTTCATCAGAAGCACTCTTGGCATATTCCCTTGGGGAATTAAATTTGATTTGCCAAGAGGAATGTGCCAAAATTGAACCACATTACTCCAATAAGCTAATTATTTCTTACAGTAGATGTCTGAAAAACTGCAGTAGCTTTGCAACAAAGTAGTGTGGTGTTCAAATACTTTTTCCCTGTCAATTTATTTTTTTTAAACATATCCTTGTTTATGTTTATGAATACACACTTTTTGTTAAGTCAAAAGACATAATGTGTGGAAATTTGAAGTGGATTTATGCATCAGACGTATATTAAATTAAAAAAAAAAAAGTTCAAATACTTGTTTCCTCTCACTGTACCTGAGAAGGGATCATGAACTATAGGCATTTATATTTCTTGCTAACCAGTAAGAGGATTTCGATTCTTTAAGTCAGGCAGCTCAAGTCTATTTGTCTAATTCAGGAGTTCTAGACTAATAGTAACACACCTGAACTAACATGCCTAGTAGTTCACCCTGGTAATTAGCTGGTAAATGCACTTGTGTATACAGTATGTGTAGAGCAGACTATGCTGAAATTTGACCTCACAAAACCACATTCGCTTACTGCTGGTATAGACTGAACTTTGTCTTCTCCAAACTTATCTCCTCCAAAGTGCCATTTTCTCTATTGACCAAAAACAACACAGCCACTATCTCTGCAGAAAAAAATCATTCTCTGGGAAAACTGATTAATAGAAAATTACAGTAATTCAACAGCGCTGAAAATAAATTAGTGTTATCTGTGTGTGGGGTGGAATGAGGTGGGAGTACGCTGTTTAGTACCAGTCAATACATGGGGAAGAGTAAACAAGCGAGAGAGACAGAGAGAGAGAGAGAGAGAGAGAGAGAGAGAGAGAGAGAGAGAGGAGTCACCTTGTCATTTTAGTAAAAAATTGGATGGCTGTTAAAGAGACAAACTGAAGACCAGTGGCAATGTGACATTTTAGCTGTTTACATAAATTTACATAGGACTCAGTGCAAAAATAAACAGTAATATGCATACCTATTTGCATAATTGTTTATCAATTAATTCAATCATAATATGATTTGGAAGAAGCTGACCAGGTCATATGAATCACTAATATGAATCATTTCAGCATTACTTACTACTTTCATGATGAGACTTACTACGACTCATCATGAAAGCTCATCATATAAGGATTCAACATTAGACGTTCAAGAGTAAAGGGCGTAAAGGACAATACACAACAGACATGTTTCTGAAGCATTTTTTTTTCCCAGCACATCAGACTCTGAAATTTTGCCTCCATTTTATCTAGCATTTCAATCCACTCACACTGCACCAGAAGAGTGTTACAGGTGTGTCAAACTCAAGCCTACACACTACCATTGCCTTGGTAAGCGATGTGTAAACTCCATAGAAAGCCATTGGAATCACAAAACCTGTTTATATTCTGTGAACTTTATTTGGATTCATAATTTGGACTACTGATTGGAAGGTCATGAGTTGAAACCCTAGCACCACCAAGCTGCTAGTGCTAGGCCCTTAACCCTCAACTGCTCAGATGTATAAATTAGATAAATGTAAGTCGCTCTGGATAAGGGCATCTTCCAAATGCCATAAATGTAAATGTAAACACAGCACAGTGTTTGTATGGTATGATACTCATGTTAGATTTGGAAAGAAACTGCTAATTTGTTAATCTGTGACTTACATATCAGACCCATATGTGGCCATCATTACTCTCTATCAACAATGAATACATACGAAATGTTCCCAGGACAACTTTATATTTGGATTTAACTGCAAGTCTAGCTTGTTTTATTGAAGATATTGTATTGTACTGTAATTATTACCTTTTATGGTAATAATTAAAAAATTAAAAAAATCAAATCAAACATATTTCAACCTTCACCATCTGCATACAGTATAAACCTCCTTCTAATACCTTAAACCTGGACTAGCCAGCTTGGAATATGGAATCAGGTAACAGGTGATGGATCACTACATATTCTACAAGCTGTCTGTGTAGGTGTGGTGGAAATGGCAATAGGCTGAAGTGACGCAGTTTGCTGACTCACTTCCTTCATCATGTTGGTGATTCTTTGAATTTTATAACAAAAGTCTGTGTCCTATTAAGGTTCTCATTGCAGCAAAACCCATAAAACCCACAGTACACCTCAAGTTATAAAATTGTAAATGTATCTTTATAGCTGAATCTTTCAGTATTGTTAAAGCATCAGGGCATGGTGGGATTTTAAGATTAAAGATAGATAAATCAAGCAGAAGCATGGGCTGGGTCACCTGCTGGCAGGAGGGAAAGACTGCGGCTATAAAGATGGACTTGAGCCCATGAATTGCTAAAGTGCATCAAAAAGGCTGAAAATACCATTACAGTCTCAGCTCTCTTTGATGATCAGGTCTAGAGATTTGAGATTTTCAAGCCAGTTGCTGGACAGCTAGATTAGCCCTTCAGCCTGGACGTAGCCAGCACGGTTAACTAAAGATATGCACAATGTTCCTTAGTTTAATTAACCATGCAAAGTCCAGACTGCTTCACAACAGGCCTTTACGCTATTTCTTCAATGCCATAACAGGTCTTCTCTGCTCGGAAAAGAGACAGAAGCCCATGAGGGGAGATGAGACAGGAGAGCCCTTTCCAAAAGCTTGGCTCCTTCTCCACCTCCATATCCAACACGCTTCTTCGTGCCAACTCATTAAGGATTTGGCACTGAAGGACGAATGCGCATTCTCCGACTTCTGGGTGTCTTCCTCACATTTGGTGATTTGATTTTATTTATTTATTTATTTTCTGTCCCTGTCACTGTGGTGTTGTCGCATGGATGCATATGCTCCCTCCCACACATGAAATGAGACTCTATCATCAGCACACTCACAGAGGTAGGATTCTTTCACGTTATCATTCCTTCCTCCCCCATTATTTGCCCAATGCAGAGCCAAAGTACTTTAATATGACTAAACTAGCTATATCTACAGTATATATTCATTCTTTCTCATCTTATATCAGTCTTCCAGCTTGGTTTACAGATTCAGACCTTGAAAGTCAAAGTTCCTGTTCACACTCTGAATGTGGTTGTAATTTTGCAGTGATTTATGTATTCAAGCATGCAGCCTGAAGACAATGTTTTCACAAATCAACCTTGTGTTAGTGAAACGAGTATCCATGCATCATCATTACAAGTCCAGTGCTCTGAAAAATGTATGGATTCGTGTGTGCATGTGTGTGCTCTTGATCTAACTGTTCCAATATGCAAATTGCTATGATGTTAATCCTGACATCCCTGGTGTTTGACTTTGCTCTAGTTAAGCAACAGCTCATCAGTCATTTGCGAGATTTATGCTTTCGCTTGGGACATAGAGTGATGACTCATTCAAGAAGCTATGTATGAAGCTATGTATGAAAGGCAAAGTTATGGATGTGTTACAATTTCACAACATATTGAATATTTCTTGCTGGACTTTGTACTCGCTGCAGAACCTGGACTACTCCTTGAGCGCCTTGCTTGGTTCTTTGGTGAATACAGTAAAGTTTTCTCTTCAAACAGGATATAGGATCTGACATTCCACACACCTCAGCATCCTAATACTCTGTACATCTGTATAAATGCCCAGAGGGATAGTGCTGAAATAAAGTTCCTCTGGCAGAAAAAAAATGTTCAGAGCAAGAGAGAGAGTGAGAGAGAGTAAGTGAGTGTGTGTGAGAGAGAGAGAGAGAAGAAAAGATAACAAAGGACCGGAGGGAACAATTATATCCCTGTTACCTTTATTTACACTACACAGATTTAAAGACATAAAGACTCCAAGCCAAGCCCATGCAAAATTCTAACAAAAAAGAGTGATTTTATTGGACTTGAAGTGAATTTAGTTGTCAGAAAAACTATAACTGCTTTCCTCCCAGCACCACACATGATAAATTCACATGCTAGTTACCTCTAACTGGAGACAGAACATTAGACAATCCAACCTTGACATATACATGAGTCAACTACCAAGAACTCTTTATATTTATTCATGATAAACATTTTTCAAACAAGACATTCTTGATTAATACAGTTTTTATATAAGTACTTGAATTGAGTCATAAGGAA
Source organism: Pangasius sanitwongsei (assembly GCA_037576675.1). NCBI lineage: Eukaryota > Metazoa > Chordata > Actinopteri > Siluriformes > Pangasiidae > Pangasius > Pangasius sanitwongsei. The sequence goes on from CM075023.1 coordinate 5,286,672, forward strand.
ATGACAACATTTTAACACTTACCAGTTGACTGTGATGTGGTCACAAAAAAAAAAGAAAAAAAAAAGAAGAAACAAATGGTGTGCACGCTGGATATATTCAGCTTCTTGTTTCAAACAAAGATTCCTGAACGAGCTAAAAGAATTAAACTGTCTCAGTTTGATAAAAACCAAATACAATTTTACACTTTTAAGCAGTGATTAAAAAAGCGGGATATATCAGATTATAGGGATTTTCTTTTCAAGTCTGGAAGTGTGTGAAGACAAGTGTGTGATGCTTCATCAAGTCTAAAATCTAAGATATTTTGCTATTATTACTGAATATAAAATATAATGTTTGATACTATTATTCAAATACATTTGAGAATCATTGTAATTATAAAGAGCAGATGTATGTAAACTTTCTCTTTCTCTCTCTCACTCTCTTTCTTTCTCTCTCTCTGACACATACATACATTATTTTATTAATATGTGTACTCATTTGCATCATCCTAACATGCCACTTTATCAAGTTAATGACCCGTAAAAATGTAAAATGGTTTTGTGGGTCACTAATGATGCGGCCAACATGAATTAATTAATGAATTGATCAATTACAGCTGGGCCTTGGGCAGGAATAATTATAACAGAACATATGCAGCTCATTGATGTAAATAAATCCCTCAGGACTGTCAACTACTGGGCATGTGCACCATTTGTTTATTGTCACCAGTGTGTCAGTGTATGCATGTGTGTATGTGTACAGAAAATGGGTCTTTGGCTTTGATTGAGATTTAAAGGTCAGTAAGAGTTTCAGTGGTACAGTCATTACTGTGCTACAGTAAAAAAAAAATAAAATAAAAAAAAAACCCTGTGTGAAGGTTCAGTGTATGTGTGTTTTTGGGTTGTGGAAGGTAGCTGTGTTTTTATATTGCACCTGTACCTGCACTGTAATTGTATACATGAGCCTTAGCAATGAGTGCAACAAACGTAAAAAGGTTGGGTTTGAATGAATACATCATCAAAAAGTGTTGGTTAGTTGTGTTAAGGCGATATCCAATCATTTCAGCTCATCTCATTCCCTTTAAGAAGTGTCAGCTGACTGACAGAACTTACAGTAAAATATATTTTGTGTCGATATTTTAGTGGCTGTGTTACAAATGCAAAATCTGTGTGCTACAGCCATATCCAAAAAAGCACACTTCCCCTGCACACTTTCTCTGCATGGTTTCTCACTATAAACGCTATAAAAAACAAGAGGTCTGCGATTAAAACTGTGCAAAATGAACTACATACAATAGTTCTCTTCTAAAAATTTAACAGAAAATTCACACTTTGAGTTCTGATCAATGGAACTGCTGCTCATGGGTACTACGCTCATGCATACTACTTATGCCTCATCACATTCTAAGCAAAAACATGCTGTTTAATGGGATGGAAATTTTTTTTTTGTTTTTTCTTTTAAAAATGTGATCTCTACTATGTCTATGTTTTTTTTTAAACAAATCGCTACATGCCTGAGAGAGCTTTATCTAGCTAATATGCTTCACACCAGTGAAAAACTATTTCACACTTTTCAGTTTCACATCTGCAGGAATATGCACAGTTATCGGATATTCTGATGATGTTGAGATCATCTTTTGAGAGCGGGCCTAGAAGGTCATGTGAGAGAGAGTAAATGAAAGAGCCTAGAAAATTTAATCTGATCTCATGTGAAGTGCAAAACTGTTTGATAATGCTATTGGTATTCTAGCAGCATTAATACGACAGACTATTATGTGTATATATGTTTAACACAGTGGTGTTAATCTGGAATTGTAGTGGATTTGGACGGATTTGGATGGAGTTTATGGTGTGCATTTAAACACTCTTTAAAACAGAAGCTCATGCATGACTAAAAGATGCTTCATAAAAGCTTTCATTGTAATTTGGCCTTTAGTATCCACAACTGAGTTGCTTGTTTTTCAGTATTTACCGCTTAAATAATGAAGTCTGTTGTGTTTAGTTAGTATTCAGGTGAAAAAGCTTATTTATATGGAAGTGGGGTGATATAAATAGTGAACATGCACCATCACACAAAACAAGGTTGTCAGACATATATGGCTGTGGTTGGTCAGGGAAATATTGTCTTATCTACATATGCACTAAAGGGGCTCTCAGGAGGCAGTAACACACACATTTTTAAATATCTATTTGCCTTTTTAATGTTCACTCACTTATTGTTTTGTATTAAAAATGAAATCGGAGTCTCCCTCTCCTTGTTCATATTGTAAATCCCCACGTTGTTTCATTACTTATTTGTGTTAAACTCTGCTTGTCTACATTACAACTTTAAGCCTGTAGCTTTCCATCTCTAATTGAAAATGATTAATTTCTGTACTCTTTGTCACATCACATTACTGCTTCCGTAATGAAACTCCGGTTCCTTTGGTTTCTCCGAGTTTCTCCCACCTCCCAAAAATATTCTGGTAGGTGGATTAGCTAAGGTACAATGCCTCTATCAATTAAAAAAAGCCAAAAAGTGAGTGTGCAAATGTGTGTGTGTGTGTGTGTATGGTGACCTGTAATTCCCACCATGTTCCCGAGATGTGCTGCAGATCCACCCTAACCGTGGCCAGGATAAGGGATTACTAAAGATAAATGAATAACCATTGCAAAGTTGCTATATACAGATTGAAAATGAATTGTTTAAAGAAATCATATAGCTAATCAGCTAATATCAGTGACAATAGCATTTCTGTACACAAAACAATCTTGCTTTGCAAACCGAGAGGCAAGATTGTTAGTTCAGAGCGATATACTTGGATCTGGCAAGCAGAAATAGAGGTTTATGGCAGTACCATAGCTTATTAAAACTGGTAACTAAACTAAAATGGAAACAACTATGATATGTTTCATATATACAGACTGGTAAGAGATTACTGGAAAAAATAACAAAATGCCTCACTGCACCTTGGCATAGATCCTAAAAGTATGTGGAATTATACTGGAGTGATTAACAGCATCCACCCAAAAGATATTCCCTCAGTTAGTGAAGTTAGTGTCAGTCCAAAATCTCCAATAAGTGTTCCAATGGGATAGCATAGTATACGATTTACATCATTTTCATACCCCACACTTCATAACACAGCCATCATTTTTTTTCTCCTTTTTTGTTTGTGACCTGTCTGTATATATTAGCTACAAAAAATAACCCTACAAAACAAAAGGCCTGAGTTTTGAGGGTTCACGTATTTTCTATTTAAAAAAATCCAAATCTTAAAAAATCTTATTCTCCCTGTTTTTTCTCCATTTTTGAAAATTCATTATCAATCCAAAGCTTGGACAATATGATTTTTATGCCAATTAAATGTAATGGATTGTGCTTGAAATTTGTTTCTAAGACCAAAATACTTATGGGAAGCAAGAATAAATTATGATGTCTACATGAATTCATTTCCAAAATAAAAACCCTTAATTAAAACCTTTTCTGCATTTTATTTGATTTTATTTTTAACATATTCACATTTGTTCACTTAATTGGAAAACCCCTATTTTTAATTATGCTATAATTGGACAGTTTTTTAAATACTGGGTTAACAACCAAGATTAGAGGATTTAATGTATAGAACAAATCCTCTTACTCGTCACAGAGCTGAATATTGATTTAATACAATAAAGCAGCATGCCATCGAGAGCTTTTAGCATGACTGTCAATTAGCCCCTAAGGTTTTCCCAAGCTCTCAGGGCCTGCTAGCTTGTAATTGACCTGTCTAATAAGATTAAGATTTAATGACAATCCAAACGCCCTCTGACAGATCCTGCACCCATGCAATTCTTTGAGCCGTCTTGCCAATATGTCCCACATGCCACATCTTTCTATGGGGTTAGTGTCAGTTCTATCAGTGAGAGAAAAATCCTATATTTCCACAAAAGGGATTCTCAGTCGTGCCCACATTCCTTATCCTATCCCACAAAAAGCTGCCCTGATCAGAAAGAAAAATGGAGAGAGAATGAGAGAGAGAGCGAGAGAGAGAGAGAAAGGGAGAGAGAGAGGAAGAGAGAGAGATTGCATGAGTATTTGACCTTAACTGCTCTTTCCACATAATGCTTTTGTCTTGTGCTATTCTGATCGCAGAAAAGACTTGGGTTTGTAAAGAGACAGACTGAGAGCAAGAGAGAGAGAGAGAGCAGCTCTCACAGGAAACGTCTCTATATTTCTAAGAGGTTGGTAGGTTTAAAAAAATAAATAAATGAAAAAAGAAAGAAAGAAAACATGACTCCAAAGGACAACCTTAATGTCACTCTTGCAAAACGTACAAGAGACAGAGTCAGGAATAGACACCCTAGACATTGTACACTTGAGACTAAAGGGCTCCATTTACAGAAGTAGACAAGAAAAGACAGTTGAATTAGTTACACAGAAAGTATCAAGTGTTCTCTACGGTAGTTATGGCCTTAGACCTACAGTTACAATGAAAACTTTCCTAGAATAACACTATTGTCCTGAGCAACTATTTTCTGGATGAGAGGAAAGACAGAAGCAAGAGGGCCTAGTGTGTGTGTGTGTGTGTGTGTGTCTGGAGGGATGAGCTCATGGTCTAACAGCACAGAGCTCATCAAATTCAATCCACGCTCTCAGCCTGTCAGCATCCCACCCTCACTGCACACAAAAACACACACCCTCAAAATGTATGAATGTATAATCACCCCAATAAGGCTAAAGCACACTTATCACAATCAGCTCTGTAACCACAATGGAAAAGTACACACAGACATACAGCAAAGTCAAGCATAAATACCTCCACACACCTCTAAGATCTGTGTACTTGACAGAGCACCTGGTCCCCAGTCTCTGGTTAATCTCAGTCCAAAGCTCTATGGTAGATCAATACAATGGACATGATGAGAGTCACGATCTCAAGACTACTCTCCCTACTTTCCCTAAATTACTTTGTTGAGAAAAGAGGACAAAGGAGCAACTGCTATAAAAATAAATGCTAGGGAAGCCTCGGGTATTGCTGCTGCCATCGAATGCACACATCACTTCATGACTTATTATTATTACAATATTCCAAGACATGGATTAATAAAGGACTGAACACGCAAACATCCATAGAGGCATGTGTCTTTCAATTAGCAAAATAGCATGTGTTGTTTTAAGCTAATGCAAACAGATTCATCTAGCACTCACCCTGGGCCTCATTTATCAAGATGGATATTTATGTGTAAATCGCTTGAATGAGCATTTACACAAGAAATTTGGTACTCATGAAAATCCCGTAAATTCAGAAAAAACCTTCGTATCCTACTGATGCTAATGAGTGTGTGTAAATTTATGCATAAGAAGACTAACTAATGTAAACTTCGACTAGCTCAACTTCAAATCATATAATTTGCATGATTAACTGCATTTTTATATATGGAATATACTGTCGAGATTAAATTGCTTATTTTTATTATATTTCCAGTGTTTAGCAGACACCCTTACCTAGAGTGACTTATAGAAGTCAAAAGCACATCTTTGTGATAGATCACTAGGTCACAGTCTAAGAATACCATTGAGAACATTATGTGAAAAACAGTCATTTTATATTATTGCCATTAATTAAAGAATATGAAAAATAAAAAAGCAAGCCAACACAAACCCATAAATTAAGACAAATAAAACCATTCATTCAGTAATGGCAAAATGGTGCCGTATAAACGAGGAATCTGTCTGTCTGCGCGTAGCCGTAAGCTGTAAACAAATGCCTCAGCTGATGGAAGTTTATGTGCTCATGTTTTATTATAAATATTATATATTATTAAATGTTATTATCTTATTAGCAAAGTAGTGAGTCAGATAGACTTCCACTTCTGTTTTTCCGGCTTTAACCTGGTGGATCGTTTCGTGCTCACAGCTGTTTGGATTCACTACATGCAAATCAGCTGTGTTGTGCATGCAATTTACGTGTGATTGGTATTCATTAACATACACATGCAGTTATGAAGAAAATCTGCATTTCCAAAACTTTTGTAAATCTGGCGGAAATTTCAGGTCAGTTTGTTTTATGAAAACATTTCCACACAACTTTAGTAAAAGATTGATCAAGGCCCAATGTGATTATAATGTGATTATTAAACCTGAAAGGCACTTTTAGAACAGCAAATGTGTGTGCAAAAAAGAGCATTTATGCCATTTCTTGAAATTATTCTCAGTAATTACTTGAATAAAGTTGGTTTTATGTTAGATATTCATCACACATTCAGACCACTCATGCCAGTTGCACTGCAAGACCCTTTAAACAAAGGGTCTTCATACTGTATATCGAAGCCCCTTTTTAAACATGTCTCTGTTTTTATTCAGTGTTATACTTTACGTGCAATTAGACATACATCATTTTATCACTGCCATGTTGTCTCTTTAACATTCAAACTCACTACAACTATAGAGAAAAATTATCACAAACATAAACAAAAATTAATGATCATTTTCTTCCTCTAACTTTAGACATCATCATTTAGATATCAATTAGATCATCATTTAGATATGTATAATAAATCACCTGTAAGGCCATGTCGGAAAAAACATGAGTTTAGCTAAATTTACCCTTTGTCTCTTCCTATAAATAATGTGCTATAGGTATACACCACCATCTATTGTACCGAGTGGCTCCCACACATTTACATTACAATGAGGTCAGTTAGGCAATCAGTCGGCGAGAAAAAAAATGCTCTGCGATCTAGCAAACATTAATCACAGTGTGTGTGAGAAACTAATTAACTTGGTTTATGGCATCATTCATGGTCTTAGCATTGTGTCTAAAATCCTTCTTCTGTCAGAGATCTTAGTTATGTATGTATGTACTTAGTTATTATGTAGAAATGTCCAGCAAGACTTTTTAAGAATTAAAAAAAATTCCTTTTCTTGCTGAGTTTCATCGTCAAGTCCAATCAGTTAAGACGGATCATCATGAAGCATGTGCATGTTTTAATTAGTTGAGCAGTAACTTGCAGAAATCTTTCCTGAGAAGAGAAGGGGCAGACATGTGCACAATTAGCATTTATGCTTTAATTAACATAGCAATTAAAAAAACAGTGCTCCAGCAAATTAGTTGTGTTGTTTCCTAATGATATAGAGTCAGCAATATGATCTTACTCTTGCTGTACATCATTAAATATAAATAAGGATTACCAGTGTAATTTCATTACACTGAATGTGTGCTTTGCTGCGCTCGAAACAGTGTCTATTCTGTATAAAATGCCTGTTTTGTTTGATCACTATACAAACCGACATGCACTGGACTGTGTATATTATGTTGCTCTGCTTGAATTTTGATATCTGGTTTTTCTGATGCACAAAATCTCTGAGTAGAGTACAGTATGTTGCTGGATCTGAAATATGCAGAGATGGAATTTTTGATCTCTGCTTCCAAATGAAAGGAATATGAGCAATGTTCCATTTGCTGTACTTTCCTTTTTGGATGTTAGTCTGGTGTTCCCCAGTAGCTAGGGGAATAAATAAAACAAGTGAGATTCCAGTATCTGAGTCTGCATCATCATATTACTAGTGATTTATTTAACAGAAACTGAACCTTTAAAAATAAACATAATCAAACCTATTTGGTTCATCACTAACTTTAACTAGGTAGTTAGCTCCCAGGTACCATGTAATCCTTTAACAATTTGTTAATTAATCAGATGACTGTAGCCTATTTTATGAGATCACAAACTGAGCATCACTTAAATTCCTATTAGCCAATAACAAAACCAGAATGGAAAGCCTTCTATTTTTAATAGTCAGACAAAAAACGCATTAAGATGAGACACTGTTGCTACACGTTAGGCAAACACCACCCCCAACAACAACATCAGGACTTCCTGTCCCTATATGCCTAAACAAATGTCCTCTATAGACTTCTGAAGTACAAAAGAGATGGCCCTTCCATCATTTCACTTTTCTGTTGTCCTCGCCTCACCTGTGTGTCCTTATGTAGGGCAGTGCATGCATAAATTAATGCAGGAAATGCAGTCTAGCCATCTAGACCTCACGCTCCCTGAGGCCTGGCTATATTTTCCATAATGGAGGAGACAGAGGAAGACATTATCTGCCTCTAAAGCAATATAATGTATATTCCATCAACATGGGAGAGGTGTAGCCAACTGGGGTCATGCAGCATTGTTTGGCGTGTAGCTCTTGTCTGTATTCGAAATTAGAAAAGAAAACATCAGGCGAACAATTATATAGAAAAGCACAGATAAGACTGATAAGAATAAATGAATTAAAATACCAGGCCAGCAGAGAAGGACACTAGAGTTTCTACTGCTTTAAGATCTCTCTGCTTATATCAAGTTTCCTTGTATGTTGCTTTTCAAGATAAGATGATGCATGCCACGTTTACTAATCGCAATCATTCTAAATAGGCTAATTTATTCTTCTAAGGCACTTGAATGCATGATTAGTATACCCAGAATGAGTTGTCTAAGACTGCACATGCCTGTGTTACCTGAAAAGCGCAGATATCAAGACTGATATATCAAGACTGCATGCACATTTTAGTTTAAATCAGAGTCAGAAAATTATAATGCTAGCATAATATTTAGTTATTTTATTTGTGCTCAATTCTCTATTTCAGAATCTCGAATGAAGACAACTGTGCCCATGTTTTTTCCCCAGGTGTTTAATGTCCAAAGGGAATATGTTGAGCAGATGTCGATCCGAATATCAGCAATAACATGATACAGCAGCTGAGAAACTGCTTAAAGCATAAAGGTGAACATGTAGAACATGTGTTGTAAATAATAAATCCAAAATTAAGTAACGGTAGTTTTACTCTGATTGGTTCCTGACTTTTCGGACACCTTGTGTAATGCTACGAAATGCAGGTGTAACTTGTCTTGGTAACAATTAGATAGCTTCAAAGAACATTCAAATCCAGAAGTCATCAACAATCCAAACCATCTAACTCAGAAATGCATGTACAAGGAACAGGCCCCTGTTATGATTGGTGGTGTAAAGAAAAATTCAAAACATGCTTCTTAAGGCAACATCTTATTGCTTTAGTATCCTGGATCCTCATTGGTGAAGTGAACTTCCCTCTCCAGCCCAAATGCCTCAGTGTCTCAATCCATTCTGTAAAGGACTAAAGACCTGTCTCTTGTTTTGTATTACTGCTTACTATTTTACGTACTACTGTAACACTTGGACCAACTAGCATTAGTCCCTTGTTTTTATAGATTATGAACCCAGAGGTCACCAATTTATTCCACAAACAGCTGGTATGGCTGCAGGTTTTCATTATAAACAGGAGTAACGTCTGATTCCAGTTGATCATGATCTTAGCTGTGACTCCTATTTAGCTGAAATAAAAATCTTCAGCCACACTGTGCATAAGACTGACCTACAGATTCTCCCTGTTTATCTTTGCACCCCTGGCTGTTCACACTTGCCAAGTGACTAAATGTATATGAGTGGAGTCAGAGCTGTTCAGAACATTTGAGTGACATATCTTTACCGGGTAACAAGTAACTATAAAAGGTAGAAGGAAAAATTGCTTCGTCTGACCTGTCTGAAGGATTTTTGCCTCATGTATATTAATTAGGTCCACTCCTTTTTACTTGGCCCCACACAGCAATTTTGAGGGGCACCCAGATCATGAAATATCTATTAGGAGGAGATGTGAATTCACATAGCTCTGTTGTTTTTTAATCTGCATTACTTCATGGCTGACTTCTAGGCATGATCAAAGCTAGCCGGCTAATGTAAAGCTTAGTGGTCATGATTCTTCAGAGATTAACAGACCAGAGATTAGGGACACTGCTGAGTTTAATTTTGGATCAGTGCAGAAAAACAAGCATGTTAGTGACTTCAACTAAAACAAGCCAGTGGTACATTATGGAGTGAAGTGGGTTTAACAAAATTAGTAAAATGGATACCAAATCTTAAGGTTATTTCACAGGAGAAATAAAATTTTGTTGTAAGTTCTGTTAGCTATCCAGTTATTTCTAGAAGTCAAATATCAACCTAAAATCTATATGTGAAATCTAACTATATATTTTTATTCAAATGGACTACAAACAGTCCTCTTGGAAGTAAACCTCAGATAGAGAGAACCTAAACATTATTTATCTTTTCACAGGGCCGTTCTCTTGGCGTGAGTGTAACACAGCTCATCTGAAGAAAGGCTCTCATCTCTGCATCACTGAGAGAGAGACCAGAGAGAGAGGGTCTGTGGGAAGGCAGAGCTGCTTGTATTATTAGACTTCTAGCCCAATTTTTTAAGTCCCAGTGTTATGGTGACCATGTGTCTGTGCGTGTCTGTGTTTGTGTGTATAATGGTACAGGACAATTTTAGAGAGGAAAGCAGCCGGGAAAGTCATCCAGGTTGTCATAACAACAGCTGGGATGATTTCTGTGTGTATGTGTGTGTGTGTGTGTGCACCAGTTCATAATGCATGAAGCAGTAAAGCATTTATCTCTCTCTCTCTGTCTCATATATACGTGTGTGTGTGTGTATATATATATATACACACACACACACATATATATATCACACTTTTATATACACACACACACACACACACACACATATATATATATATATATATATATATGTGTGTGTGTGTGTGTATGTATATAAAAGTGTGATCTCTGTGACTTTCATCGTGTCATGGATGTTGGTACCAGAAGGGCTGGTTTGAGGATTTCATAAACTGCTGATCTCCTGGGAATTTCACATTCAACAGTCTCTAGAGTTTACACAGAATGGTATCAAAAACAAAAAACATTGAGTGAGCAACAGCTCTGTGGTTGGAAATGCCTTGTTGATAGAAGAGGTCAGAGGAAACTGGCCAGGAAGGATATAGTAATTAAAATAATCACTCTTTACAACCACGATGAGCAGAAAAGCATCTCAGCATGCACAAAACATCAAAACTTGAGGCATGTGGACTACAACAACAGAAGACCACATTGTGTTCCGCTGCTGTCAGCCAAGAACAGGAATCTGCGGCTACAGTGGGCACAGGCTCGCCCAAACCAGACAGTAGCTTTCCATCTGATGCAAGCAGCTTAACCATTAATTCTTTATGAGAGAAAGAACAGTCTCTCACAAATATAGAGTGGCTTAATGAATTGACTTAATGAATTCATGCAGAATCAATATGCTAAACCTTGTTCAGCACAGAGTTTTGAACAAAAGCATGACTCTGAGGGGACCACCAACAAGACAACATATTCAACTCATGACCTGCCTTTATTTTACACATAAAGAGCTCTTTGACTACTGGCATTTAAGTATGAGCAAAATATAATATGCCTATTTTTGTTCATGGAGGATTCATTTACCACTTGACCATGGAGGTGAAATGAACCTGACCCCAATTTGGAATGCAATAGTTTTGTATTTTTGGGAGTTTTTGCTTTCAATAGTGTAAGAAGTTTGTTCAAAGTAAGCTATAAGGGAATCCAGAGTGAGAGAAGAGACAGATGATGTAATGCCTAGCTCCTACTCTTTTAGCCCAGTGGATTCTGGGTAAATCCTTTTGGCAGGAAATCTGACAGGAGGTCAATACAGAATGCCACAAGATCAGAAGGCCCAGCAGTAGCCAAATAAGGGAAAGAAAACGAGATAGCAAAAGAGTTGTGACAGATAGAGCCCAGAAAAAAATGTGTAGATGAAGATGATCATGGTGATGATGTTGAGAATGCACTACAGTAGCAGAAGTAAAAAAGAGAAGAAGAGCTCAAATGTAAAGCCATTAAATGCCCAGTTAAATCCTGGCTGACCTTTTCCTTTTTTGCGCAGTCATAACAGTGCAGACATTCCTTACCTGCTCTCCTTTTTATTGCTCTTTCATTACACTTTTTTCCTACTCTTTTGTGTAAAGCACTAGACTCCATTAAGAGCAAAAGGGAAAGACTGATGCTGTGACAGAAAGATCCTGCTTCCTTCATCCACAAAAGGTCTTCAGTAGACTGTGGAACAAATGAAGCATCAGGGTAGAGTCTTTGAAAAGGTCTAAAAAGGTGCTATTGATGTGATGACTTGCTCCCTATGCAGGTCTGAAAAATGTCAAATATCAACAAAGGGGCTAAACCTGTCACATGGCATGTGATCATAAAGGAAACACAAAGTATAAGGTACATAAGGTTGTGTATTTGGTATATGGAGTCATGGTATATATATTCTTGATATAACCATTAGTACAGTACACATTGTCACAAGCTGTGATGTTACAGAAATCCAGATGTAAATCTAGATCCCTATGAGCAAACTAAAGGTGGCAGGAGCAAGGAAGATCTCCCAGAGACAACAAGAGGAAGAAACATTGAGATCAAACCAGAACCAAAATGGGATAGCCTTCTAGCTGGATTAGTTTTCATTAAAGGATAGGAAAAGTTCTGCATAATCCTACTGTTTATAGGAGATCTGGGATAAGCTTAGTATGTTCTTTATGAGTCATAGAAGGTGCAAGGTGCAAGCTAGAGATGAAGAATAGAGCAAAACACCCAGAACATTCAGCTACTCTAATGTCCGGTGGGTGAGAGGATCCACAGCAGAGGAGTGTGAGAGGATCTGGCACCAACATCAAATCAAGGAGTAGTGTAGATTATTAGGTATGCTCTGAATATATAGTGGAATAACTATGTAACTATGACAGTACAAGCAAAATGGTGAGTCAGAAGGCAAAATAGACATGAGGGCAACCTGGAATAAAAAGTGTACTGCCACTCCTGAGTGAATAGCATCAAAACATGACCATGAACCTCCAGATCTACACACTTACCTAAAAGAAGAACTATTTGATAAAATGCCTCATTACACATATAAATGTTCAACCTAGACTTAAAGAATGAGAGTGTGTCTAAGTTTCACACATATTCCTCAGCTGAGGGACTTTGTAGGAAAAAGATCTGCCAGTGTGTTTATTATTCTAGGCACTGATAAAGAACCTGCACAACCAAATAAAATCCTCCCCTTCCGTTTAAAAATAAGAAGTTAATTTTTTTAATGACATAGGACTAGATTGCATTTTTTAAAGGTATATTAATGGTCCACATTATAGCAGTGGTGTATGTTACTTGGACTAGCACATAAATGGTTCATAACCATTTTTACACATTTCACAGCTCTGCCGTTGTACTGACACTCAAATCTACCATGGGGCGAAATACAACTGACATCTCACTATTCCAGAAGCTGTAAAAGCCCAAGGTTAAATAAAAGCAGGGATAATCAGGGATTGAGAGCTTATTCATTTAATTAAATCTATTGATTTGAGTAAATCTTGACAAAACCCAGAATTATTAATCCCCCTGTAATTAAAGAATGACAGAGCAAATGTGATGTTATCTGTTGTCTTAGTGATTCCCAAGAAATAGACTTAGCTAATCATATTACATGATTTCCACAACTTCTATATGTACACAAAACAAAACAAAAAAGTGTACTGACTGAGTAAAGTTCTTATTTTACCTGTAAGTACTAAAATGTCACCTATATAACAATAGCTGTAAGTAATTTGTGAAGATAATGAGCCATACATTTTAATAGCTAAACCATAACATAATTTCTGAGCCTTGACATGGTTTGTAAAGCATAACATGTAGTTATAGACCCTTAAAATGTAGGTATGACAACACCTGGTCTTCATTTGGGCCTATGAATACTGGTAAAAATTAAGAAAATACAAAGGACTATAAAGGATTACAAAAAAACAACAACCATGTACTCCATGTAAATCATTTTAATTTAATAGGTTAAATATTTCCACATAGGCTGGACTATTTCTACTAAATATGTCACACTTGATCTATGCTACATAAATCTTTATTAATTTCAATAACAAAAGTTAGCAACTGTTGGCTTCATAAAAAATAAATACATGTAGAGAAAGTAAAAAAAAAAATCCAAAGATAAAGTCCATAAAGAATTGCCAAGAGTGTGTGCATGTATGTGATATCATCTAAAAATGAGAGGGCTGGAGGCTTATGGCTGCTCAGTGCAGTATAACAGAAAAAAAAAAGATAATTATAAAAGATCAAATATTTTTGTGCACTGTATATGTGTATTGGCTGTCACTAGCTGCAAAGAAAAGAAAAATAATCCTTCAGTTTCTCATCTGAGAAACACTGAGATGAGATTGAGATTACTAATAAATGTACAAATGCTACACTTACCTCTTTGTTTCAATATATCTTAGTGATTCAAAGAACATAAATTTTATGTCATAAATAAATATTTTACATAAATATGGTCATAAGAAAAGCTATGCCTGCTAACCCCGCCCCTCATCCAATAAGTTGGCTCATGCACATTCTTAGAAATTTGAAATCTTTTGACTTTGAGAGCAAGTCAGTTGGAGGAAAGATGACATATCTGATAAGAGATGCATATAAAGAGACTGTTTTGGTATTTAGTTAAGCAATATTGCATGAGTTCTGTTATACTGAAAATCAGCAAGAGGCCACATACTGAGTGCCGCAGACAATAGACATGCTGATATTTAGTACAACACCTATATACATGACAGCCTGTAGTAACTGTAGTAACAGTTTCAGTGTGACAAACTAGTCCTAGAAATGGAATTTTATGTAGCGAACACAGACAAGTGGAGTAATACAAACAGTGAAATTTAACCAGTGCTGTTATACTAAATATTAGCACTCTTGGAATGCTGCTTGTCCAATCAAAATAGTGGACTGGAACGAGTGGTGCAACATTTCCCTATCTTCTGAGATTCTGAGGTGTAATCCTGACTCAGTGTATTGCTCTCTCCTGTCAGTCAGAAGGAAACTAGCTAATAGTAGCAAATTAAAGGCACATGGTGGCTTTCACGCTTCCACATAGGTAGCTGTAGTGTAACACGGGAGGCTTAGCTATTGGGTGCAAAATAGTAACAACTAAATTAGAACAAAATTGAGGCGAAATCAGTAAAAGAGCCAATATAATTGAAGCATGAGCACTTGCATATACATATGCTTATTAATTGATGGAGTTTTTATCTGTGTGTATGTGTGTGTGTGTGTATGTGTGTATTGTCCTTGCTGTGAATTATCTTAAACTGCAAACCTCAGGTTATCTTTGCCACTGGGAGCTGACAGCAACAAAACCCTGGCTGTGCTCTGATCTCCCAAAACTCCCTGCCACAGAGAGGTAGAGAGTGCAACTGGGTGAATAGCAATAAGGTAAATGAATGGCAGCAGGAGCTTAGAATTAATACTGCAACAGCAAATGACACAGTGAAAATTCTGTTCTAATCAGCACGGATATCTGTGTGTCATCAGCAGGGAAGGGCAAAAATACATCAATATACTGTATATTCTGATACATAATACTAAATGCTCAAATGTAAATGTATCACAATAAACTATAAATACTGTAAAGAAGGGATTATAACTCAGAAACTACACTGGTGTTTTCACAAGTTTTCAGCTTGGTGGTGCTGGGGCTTGAACCCCCTGACCTTCTGAGTAGCAACCCAGAGCCTTAAACACTGAGCCACCACTGCCCTAACTTGATGATATATAAATAAGAAGCATTCACATAAACATCTAACAAGAGTCTAGTATACGGCAAAGTATACTGCTGTATGAGTAATCCTTGTCATAATTATCGATACGTTAATTGCTGCAATTCACCCCATTAATCACCTTCATTATTTGGCAGCTTAAAAAATACTACTAGATCTAGCACATCCTATATTTTTGCACAACAAACTTCAAGTACAGGGGCAGAAATGATAAAGCTTAGCCAGGAGTTAATAACACTATATCTACTCTTGAGAATTGTAGCAAGTGCCAAGAGTTTAATGAGGCCATGAGATACTAAATTGAGGTCATGAAGTGGTAATGTGGATATGCATGAGATATAAGATATTTTATCATGCTTTCAAGTCTCGATCTTGATTTGTCGAATTAATATCATATTGCCAAAGTTTTGGTTCATTTTTAAGTATTCTCCTATAAAGAAAAGAGTTTAAAGTGCCCAGAGTTTATAGTGTCATATTTATGCATTTAATACTGGTCTTGAGTGGGGCTTCATAGTTTTTTAAAATGTACAGGATTTACAGCCGAAAACATACATTTATGTTACATATTGTGGTAAACTGTAAGTGCTGGGTAAATGCTGGGCTCCTCGCTCTGTAACTGTTTTTTCTGGCAAGTTCTGCCCCATGCACGAAACTACTGCAACTCCACGCAAGGCTCTGAGTTGCGAGTGAGTTCATAGTCTGAGGTCTGAATTGATGTGTGCAATTTCAGTACTAACGCCACACTATGTGCACATAACTCAACTCTGAATGGGTCTATATGCCCCAAAATTGTAAATAGTTTACATCTGAATCATTTTTGAACAGTGAAATTTTGTCTAACAACCATAATGCGCGCACACACACACACACTGCAGAGAGTGGATCATTCAGCTTGCTATGCAATCCAGAGAGCATGGATTTCCTTTAGAGTTCTAAAATCTGCACACTATGGAAGCTTTCCACTCAATAAATCATCCCACATATCCAAACACACACACACACACAGTAAACTGTCAATCTGAAGGTCACAGAGCTACAGGTTTATGTATTGGTCTTTTAGTAACACAGACTTTGCCAAATTTAGAAAACTGATGGTCAAGATCATGTCCAAAACACACACGCGTGCGCACACACACACACACACACCGACAATCTGAAGGTCAGAGAGTTACAGGTTTATGTGTTGGTCTTTCGGCAGTTCAGACTTTACCAAGTTTACCTGCGGAAACTGAGGGTCAAGATCATGTCCACAACAGGCACACACACCAACACCCATACACATATATTTTCCCTGCCTGTAACAGAACTAAGGGGATTTTAAACAAGACTACATCACACTTAATTTAAACTTTATACAAACAATAAATGACTTAGTCATGATGACAAATGACAGTGTCTTTGCACACTTTTAAATGAAATAATCTGGTGAAAAATCTAATTCTTTTCCATAAATGCATGTACAAATCGTCACATTATTGCAATATCATTAAGTTAAAATAAAATATTTTCTCAAATATCAGCAATTGTCCAAATTTACACATTTAAGATTAACATGGAACAATACTATGTTACCATCTGCTTCACTTCCAGCTATTTTGGAATTAAGGGACATAGCAGGGGTGAAATGACACCAAATTGCGTTTTCAGTAGACCAAGTTGCAACAGCTCACCTGTTATGGTGTTTATACACACAGTGAAGTTAAATTCACTTTTACAGATTACAGTATGTCACACTGTGTCCTAAACCACATTGGCAAGTGTGACATTACTGAAGAGCTTAAAGTATGAGCACTGGTATTTACAGAAACCTTTTTTGTGTAAGGTAGATGTCCATGATTCTTCAGTCAAATTAGCCTTATCACTTCAGAGAAAAAGTGGAAAAGAGAGAGAGAGAGAGAGAGAGAGAGCGAGAGAGATTGAAAACTCCAGGGGAATTCACTAGTCATTTATTACACCACCCCAAAAAGGTTTTATGTTATGAATGTGTATGAGCCATAAATAAGACTGGCTCCTATTCTCTACAGGCAAGTTAAATAACTGTCTTTGTATATGGTGATAAAGAAAGACGGGAACGGAACAGCTGGAGTTGACTGAGTTGGGCTAGGAGCTATGGAGCCCTCCTGTACCTACACACACACACACACACACACACACACACAGATTCATTGTTTATCTCTAACTGGGCCAGAGGGAGCCATTCCGGCTCCAAACACACCACCCCTCATCCAGTCTGGTAAGAGTCTGCATTTTTGGATTTAATTGGAAGAAACAGAAATAGAAAAAAGTGGACAACCAGGACCTTAATGGCTGCCATCCTTATGGGCCGTGTATTTGTGTTTCTCTTCCCAGCTGTCCTCTCTCACTGGATTTTATTATTTTTTTCTATTCTTTTCTTCTACTTTATTGTCCACAAACCCAGACCTTAGTGCTGTAAGCAGGGACTGAAGAATGACATATTTCTTCTTGTCTTCTTGATATCACATATCTGGTGTGGAGATAAGCTCAAGAACAAAGCTCCTGCATCTCAGTTTAGAGCTTTTATTTGTACTTGTGTGTGTGTGTGTGTAATGGTGGAAATGATAAGACAAACAAATGAAAGAGAATAATTACCTGTGGATTATCTCTGGTTGGTAATTAAATCTGCTGACTTACACTCTTACTCATAAAGACACACATACAGAGTGAGTGAGTGTGTGTGTGTGTGTGTGTGTGTGTGTGAGAGAGAGAGTGAGAGAGAGAGAATTTCAAAGAAATGCTGCAGTCAATCTCAAATCCCACTGGACAAGAACAGCTGAGGGCTAAGGACAGATACTCAGATACTCTGGTTGTTGGAGGATATCCAGTCAAATTCATTTTCAATGTTGATACTGTATTTTAGTAGTAGAAATAACTGACTGACTGAAGTTACTGTTTCGTGTGTGTCACTTCACAGTGAATTATATCAGCTAATTCCTGACTTTTTAAACATTTCAATAAACCTGTTTATACCACAGTGTGGTTGAATCCTCGATTCTGATTAGTCAGAAGGTGTGTATTATTTCTGTACATACACACGGCTCAGATGGGCATTCCAGCAGTAACAAGAACTATAGGTTTACATTAATGTGCTCATTCTAATATATATGTTATTTTTTATTTTTTATAGTAACATCTCATATATCAAGATTGCATGGTGGATGTGACACATAATCTAAGACTAATAATAAACAGATTTTTAAAAAAACGTCTTGTTTACAAAGAAAAATGTATTATCATTGATGTGGGGGAAGTTATTTGTTAGGAGACATTTAATTAAAATATTTTGAAAAGTATTTTCTAGTGTCAGTGCTTTATAACAGTCATGGTGCTTTGTAAAGTCTTCGGTAGAGACACTTTCCAGGTGTCTCTGTAAAATGACAAGCTGCTTTTTTGTAGAGAGAAGGAGAGAGAGAGAGAGAGAGAGAGAGAGAGAGAGCGAGAGAGGTAGACGCTGTTGAAAGAATGACTGTTTATAGCTGCTATAATGTAAGTGACAACAGGAACTAACTTGTCATCTATAACCCTTTAAAAAGCGTGACTTCATTCATTAATAAATGAATCATTGTATCAATAAGCGGAATAACACACTTTGGATCATGATAGACAAAAATAATAAACTTCACAATAATAAACAGTGTGTATTAATTTATAACAGTATGGTCCATCGTGTGTTGTTCCTTACCTAACAGTTAGGTGAAATATCCTTTAAGAGCATGAATATATGCCTTTACTCTTGTACAGTAAAAATGATAACTGCAATAATTTTAGTCCTGTATTATGCTTTAAGAATAATCAAAATTACACATGGCTGTAAAATTGGGCCATTCATGATTCCAGGCATTTTTATGAATAGAGTTCAATTTATGTATAATGACCTTTTTAAAAGCAGTTATTTCATGTGAAATATTAAGGCAATTACATTGTGACCCAAAAGCAAATTCTTTACAAATTAGCCTTAAATGAACAAAACGCCTGCGCATTAGATGTCTTTTATATATTTAATTACTATCCATCCATTTTCCATGCCGCTTATCCTACACAGGGTCGTGGGGTAACCTGGAGCCTATCCCAGGGAACTCGGGGGACAAGGCGGGGGCCAATTAGCCTACAGTGCATGTCTTTGGACTGGGGGAGGAAACCAGAGTACCCGAGGAAACCCCTGAGGAACGGGGAAAACATGCATACTCCGTGCACACAGGGTGGAGGCAGGATTCAAACTCCCAACCCCGGAGGTGTGAGGTAAACATGCTAACATTTGTATAACCTCACATGTCAGTAGATTATTACTACTTAAATTTAAAAATTAAATTACTATTTAATTAATTAATATTACTTAAATTACTATTATACTAATACTAATTAATATTACTTAAATTACTATTAAATAAATAAATATATATATATAAATATATATAAATAATAGATAAAAAAAATACTGTGTCACTTGTTTTATGTCCAACATTGATACTGGCTTCCTAAAAAATATAATGTGATATAAATAGGAAGTTGCATCAGCAGCAGCATAAGCCTGCAAGACAAATGTGCAATTGTCTGTATTTTTACAGAAACTTCAGCACTGACATCCTTTGTTAAGCTCATCCATTCAATCCTGTTATCAAAATTATTCGGGTACTGATCTAATGCTGAGTGTCAGTATTAGGGCCAATATCAGCCTGAAATGTTGGATCGGTATCAGATCAGATGTGAACTATTTCCCTTATTGACATTTTAAGCCATGAACAGATTTTGAACATAACATAAACATGCTGCCATTGCACCTCTGAGGTTTCTTGGCAACAGAATTGTGCAGAGTTGCTCACTTGATGTGAGAATGTCAATACAGGAATCAGTATCAGTATCAAAAAATAAATCTAAAATGATATTTTTGCAACCACATCTAGTCATGTGTGTTTAATTCTGCCTGCTTGAAAAATGGAAATGCATTCTATAATACAAAAGGTAAATATATCCATTAATAAAATATTCTATATGCTTACATTCCACCAGTGAAAGAATTAATGCAGCCTGGAACTGGCACCTCTACAGGTTACATTTATCCCTTTGTAAAGTTGCTGATGCATTGAGAATTGATGATGATGTTACAGGAGTGTAGTTTCATCGGCCCTCCCTACAGACTCGCAGTCTAAAGAGGATTCTGCTAATAACACTTAGCGTAATGGAATGGAACCGTCAGGCAGTGATGGGTTGCCATTTCCAGTAAGAATGTGCATGTGGGAAATCGCTATGGGGAGCAGCAGGATATTTACATTTATGTAAGGTATACTTATGGCATCCTGCAATGCACAGGTGTGTTTATGATATGTGTGTGAAGAAGGGCTACCTTAGTACTCCAGTTTTTAATGTCTCTCTATCATTGGGCAGAAATGAAAACTGCTTTTGTGTGCTTTTATTGGGTGGCTGTGAGTTCAAGAACTAGGACTACCAAAGAACCAATGTTGGGCCTTTGGGCAAGGCTTTAACTTCCACATGCATATCTGTATGTGTGCATTCTGTCCTCTCTCAGTTGTAAGTCTCGTTGGTATTTATCAGCTTTACTGAGGAGTATCAACACCTATTTTTCTGCTGCTGACAACATATCATACCTAACTGGCTAGCTGAGAATGACTGTTGGCTACAACTTACAGTTGTAAACGTAGTCAGTCAGTGGGATGTTTAGACCATGTTTGTCAAAATGTTCATGAAACTCTGAGATTTCCAACACCCAGAAAGACATATAACATTGTCCACAAATTTGACTTAAATAAGGAGATAATCATCATTTTCATTGTTATATTAAGTGAGAAAACCACAAAGCTGACACACTGTATTTTATTATTCAGTCATAATACAGTTGTTTATCTTGGTTCATTCATTTATAACATTTGCAATGCTGACAGTAATTTGCGAGCTAAGCTCAGAAGTAAGTCATAGCTCTTTTCTCCAAGCCACACTCAGCCACATACAGTTACGTGCCTTATTCACATATCAAACTAAATGAAACTAACATGCTCTCATTACTGGAATATCAACCTCTGATAGTGCAGCTAACATCATTACATCATAACACATTTTCAAGACATTCAGCAAGTCCCGTTAGCAAGCTGAGGGAAACAGAGTGGGAAAACAAACATCATCTAAGACAAACTATCATATAAGAATGAAAAAGCACATGCCTGCTCTGTCATGCTACCCCTCTCTTTCTCAGTTATTTTCTAGCCAGTCACAATCAGGATTTAAACTCGCCATTGCTGGGGAAGGAAATAGCTATTCATTTGCTGGCAATATGACAATAAAAATCCAATTGCTTTTTGCCTTTCTGCACACAGAGAGAAAGTATAAAAATAACACTCCCTAAACGCCACCTTTTCCATAAAAAAAATCTAGTTTTTATAGTTTAAGCAGTAATGATCGATCTAGGATATAAAAGTGGGGTCTATAGTGCTATTCAAGCAATTTGGAAAGTACTACACTGTAAAGTACGAAATTATTCCAAAAGCAAAAGAGATGAAAAGAAAGATAAGGTAGGGAATATAGGAAGGAAAAAAGGAATGAAAAAGAGAGAGGATAAATAAAGATAAAAACTAACAAATACTTCCTATTTTTAGTGCTTGATGCACATTGCAAAAAAATCCTCAATGCTTTTTGTAATCATGATGATACGACAGCGGAACAGGCTCTGTCACACATCCATACAGATGCTGGATTAAAATGCAGTACACTGGTGACAAAATAGTGATTTGAAATACACTATTTGGCTAAAGGTTTGTGGACACCTGACCATCACACCCATATGTGGTTCTTCCCCAAAATGCCACAAAGTTGGAAGCACACAATTATACAGGATGTCTTTGTATGCTATAACATTACAATTTCCCTTCACTGGAACTAAGGGGCCCAAACCTGTTCCGGGATGACAATGCCCCTGTGCACAAAGCGAGCTCCAAGAAGACATGGTCTGTGAAGGTTGGAGTGGAAGAACTTGTCTTGTCCTGCACAAAACCCTGACCTCAACCCCACTGAGCACCTTTGGGATGACCTGAAACAGTGACTATGCGCCAGGCCTCCTGACCTCACCGATGCTCTTGTGGAAGAATGTGCAAATCCCCACAGACAACTCCAAAATCTAGTAGAAAGCCTTTCCAGAAGAGCAGCAACATTAAATAATGTTTCCTCAGCTACCCTATTACAACATAAAGCAGCTCAGTAGCCTGATAAATTCCCTCCCACTTCCCATCTTAGGGGCTTTGTACTTGACTTGAATGCAAAGGTGGGATGATTTAGACCTGCGTCCTAGACATGACTACAACACTTCTTAGCTTTGTTCCATCTGAATGTACACTCAGCACAAGTCTTCTTATGGTTAGTTGTTCGTCTTGTGCGTTCCCTTTGTACAAGTCAATTAATCACTAATTAGTGCAGATGTGCTGCAACATTGCAGGTGTGATACAAAAGTCCCCCTTTTCCTCCAGTTGGAATAATTTAAGAAACTGTATACATAGCATTAAGTGCTACTATCACCAGTTTATTAGTGTATTACATTCTGTGGTAACAACAGACATATAATTAATGTCAGTAAAAAACAGGATACACTAACCGCAAAACTGCCCAACACTACCCTCTTAGAAAAAACAATTCCATATGGCTCCCTTCTTTGCAGTATTTTACAAGTGAAACTTTCCCTTCCAGAGAGTGCTCCAAGTAGAACCCTTAAATATCCAAAGAATTCTCGAGAAATCCTTTTTTTCTTAAGAGTGCAATCAGTAAATCACAAAGTTTCTTGACAGCACATCTGAAAAACGTCCTTGCAGACTTATTAGCTGAACCACACGGCTTCTGCTGTTTCTACTGGGAACAAAGTGGCTGCAAGCAGAGAAGGACAATAAGTCAAAGGAGCCACACAAATTCATGCACACAGACAAGCGTTACCAGTAACCCCCCCCCCCCCCACACACACACACACACACATACTGTCACTCACTCACTCTCTCTCTCACACACACACACTGTCTCTCTCACACACACATACTTATTAGTGATTCTACGTAATCCTATGTTTGTGAGGTATTTCTATTGACTTGTGTGTTAGTGTAGCTAAATAATCCTCTGCCTCTACCTACCCGTAACGCAACCACATCCTAATTTCATAATTAGTTTATTTCTAGGAAAGTAATTTAAAGGAAATATTTATAATATTTGAATTTACTCTCCCATCGTCCTATCATTGTGTGGACACTTGATCTTCATAAATCCAGATAATAAATACATTGATGCATGGACACAAGTGTAAAATATTTCACTATAAGAAAAGTAGAGTCAGTCAGTGGAAATGACACTGGCTTAAGAAATGTGCAGAGATTTGCTTTCTTGTGGATGCTAAGTGTACTAAGCTCTGTATGTGTACTGTATGTGTAAATGTGCGCACCAATGCACTAAGCAGGAGTGAAAAAAAAGACTGCTTTTACCAGTCTCATCATCTATCATTCCCTCCATTATATCTGTTTTCCTCAACTCGCCTGGTAGCTTCTCCATCATCCCATTTCTCAAGTATAAAATCTGTTGTGGACATAATAGATTTTCTGCCCTGTTCTATGATTTCGTTCGTGGAATTTAGTCACTCCTTTGTCAATATATTTTCATATTAGCCGCATTTGCATTACACCATTTGGAGATCGCTGCTCGGAAAATGACTGGACCATTTGCTGCGTGATGTTATGATGGGAGATCAAATTTATTGACTGGATTAGAAGCTCATCTCTTGGCATTGAAGTTCATTTCAATCATGTGCCTACAGTACTGCTTCTATTAAGAAAAACCATACCGCAAAACAGAAAATGGGTGAAGGATTTAGAGGTTGTAGTCATACAGCAGTGATAAATGAAGTGATTGAGATTTCAGACATTGCTTCTCTTTGAAGATCTGACATCTTGTGCCTTTCTGTAATTTACATCACAGTACTTTGCTAGTTGTTTCCTTTGACTTGTTTGCCAGAGTATCACCAAGATGTCACTAATTATTTAAGCACATAACCATGGTGGCTTGGTTGGTTGTTTTGTTTAAGTGACTGGAAGTCTGTGAGTTCCACTGTTGAGCAAGACCCTAACCCTCAACTGCTCAATTGGTGCTATACAATGGCTGTTCATGTGCTCTAACCCCAGCTTCCTTCCATGTTGGGATATGTGAGAAACTAATCTTTTACAGGAAGTAAATAAATAAATGTAATAAAATATTTAAGTGAATAGCAGTGCATTCACACTCACTTTGCCTCATGCACCATTTTGCACATAACCTGTGCAAAGACTGTCGTCACATGCGTGATTTTAATTTCTTCAATGGATAGACATGTGTTTGAAATTTATCTAGCAACATTGAGGAAACAGTTTTTATGCCTGTATGCAGGGCCAATTGGAATAAACAGCTTAGCAGGGCAATCCCTCGTTCTCTTTTTTTGTCATCCATGTTGTCTTATTTGCAGTTAATGTTAATGCAGTAAATGATTTTAAGGGGGTTTTTAACAGTCAACAGTGGTCCTAATGCAAAAATACATATTTTAAGTTGAAGCTGAGGTTGATTTCTTTCTAGCCCAGACTATAGACTCACGAAGCATATCACTAACATTTGTGTTAACTGATTATTCCTAGTGAAACACTTCCTCAATTTGGAGTCTGTTGGGGCTATTCATTTAAGCCTGCTTCACTAACACAACCATAATATCATTGGCAGTGAGTTAATAGTGAAATACAATAGCAGGTTTAATAACATGAACAAAGTGGATTATTTTCTTGTTAATGCATGAAATAAGTACACAAATCATACAATGTCTAGTCAATGTACAAACTTCACAATGGAACAAATGACAGAACTAACCATGTCTCTGTTCATAAAAGACATGGCATGATGTAAAACTAGACCTAAATAATATAAGTGTTATAAACATTAATGGTTTCACTATAGTACCACTAAATTACTGGTAGATAGCAGTATTTATTTTAGCCCTCCAAGTTGTTATTATAACCAGTCATCACTGCATTTACAGTCATTACAACTAATATTAACAGACTACTTTATAATCCCTTATGTGATATATCAACCAATTTGTCAAAGAACAAATATCTCACAGGAACCAAAGAAAAAAAAGAGAAAAGGTGGGGAAAATAAAGAGTCTTGAGACCCACATTCACTCATCTCAGAAAAAAAAAAACAGACTAATGCTGGCAAATCTGCCACGTTTCGTCAGTAAATGTGGCCAAGAATTCACAAATATTCACAGGAAGAGGCCATTTTACTGACGCTGTAAAAAAACATCAATATAGTTGTCCTCTAGTCCACCTCAAAAAAAGTGAGGGTTTAATCTCTTTTACTTGTCACTAACTCTCTCAAAATCGATTCACTTCTCATTTGCATGAATTAAAATTTTGCTTAACATTGTGTCTGTGCTTTGGCCTCCTGTCGCTGTAAATCACTAATGATGACTTACTGACTTCAGTTAGGGCAAGGGATTGTAGGTTGCTTATTTGAATTTCACATGAAAATTTGGAAGCTTACATGGAAAGGAAGCAAAGAGCATCTACTGCTGTTCAGCCCCTTTATGAGTCACTTAATCCCTAAGTGCTACATATGTGTCTAATTACAACTTTGCACCAGTTATGCCTTTACATCACTGCTTTGAGTGCATGTTCCTTGAGCAGTTCGATCTTTAATCCATAGCCCAGGTGAGTGCAGTAGTCTGCTGTTTATGCAAATGAGACAAGCTTTACATAATAGATGGGAGAACGTTTGCAAATTAGCTTTGTTGACTTCTCTATTAGAAGAAATATGGTAGAACTTTTTCTGCTTATATTCAGTCTGGAAATACTTTCTGGCTTCAGATTTCTTTTCACTCACTGGCTCTTTTCTGCAAATCCTTCAGGGAGCCTCTTCCTGCTTCCAAGGTGGCGCAATTAAGGAGCCTTTTATTGCACCTGGCTATTTCACAGACATTAAGGAAGAGGGAGGGCAATGCACATATATTTTCTGTGCTTTAAATTGACTGCAGTAAAAAGACAAAGGAAAAGGGGTTGGGGTGGAGTGAGGGATCTGCCCAGACAGTAAAGTTTATGGACAATGCGAGGCAGGATATTACCTGTGTGTCTCTGCATTGATGAGTTACTCCATACACTTAGAGGGTTGAGAGAGGGAAAGGGAGGCATAAAAGCAGAGACAGAGAGTGAGAAAGAAGAAGAAAAGTAGATGAGGGGGCACCGAGGAGTGATAGAGGATGACATAAAACTGATAGCTGGCTAGGAAGGCAGAGAAGAAACAGAGACAGGCATGCATAGACAAAGGAAGAGATCAGACTCTCAGAGAACACAGGGAATTTCTGGTTGTTGAAGTGCTATTTTCTGAGATTACTCATGTATCAATATGGCACTAAAGATTCAAAAAGTTTCAAAGGATAAGACATGTGTCTTGTTTCATTCACTCATAAATCCTAATATCTTACATACTATGTAATGTGGCTATGAGTGTACGAGTCGATTCACATATAGGACTACACAGTTCCAGTAGCAGGCTATAACCACTGCTTATTATGCATGATGTGTTGTGGTGAATGAATGTCCAGAATTAACAACTTCATTTATTTAGTGTAAAATAAAATGGACAGATATACATGTGCATATAAGCAGTTTATGGCAGAGCTGGAAGAAGAAGAAAAAACAAGGAGTAAACAGCAGCACATTTTCTACATTTAAAATGAGCACAGATTCCTTTATATTATGCAACATATCATTCCAAAACATTAAAAACTCAAATAAAAAGAAAACTCAAGATCAAAACTACAGTAAATGCATATACGTAAAGTTAAGGAGTAGTCTGCTATTTTTAGAGCCCTTGGCTGCCTGCAAAGCAATTTACAATTTCAATTTAGTAGTTTTTTTCCATAAAAATAAGTGTGAATGAAGAAACTAGCCTAGGCCCACAATCATGCAGGCATCATTAATATTGTCTTAACTGGCAGTGTGTTTACTGTAATTATTTCTATACCATTTAGCAATATCTCCTGGTGTGATATTTCTAGGAAACTTAGCCCTGATCAATTATTATTGAGAGGGACGCTTTCAAAGATAACAAACTGCACCTTTAATAAGTAATGTTTAACTGTAAAACAAGTAAAATCTCTGCAAAATAAAACTACACTTAATTAATTAAAATTGCTGTATAATCGAATGCTAAATCAAGGCAGACCCACTCTATATACTTAAAGATGTTTTGCCACTGTGGAGACATACATGTTATGCTATTTGAACTTGGCATCCACTTTTCAGCAGCATCCAATATCTTTAAAGAACTGCTCCATCAAACTTGTGTATTTGTTTTTATCTGACTTCCAACCATCCAACCATCCAACCATTTGTCGGACTACTTTGTAAAGACAACTTCGATAAGGAATAAGTTTTATCTTAAAGCACAGCTTGAATGAGCCAGTGCAGAATAGACAAATCACTACATCATTGTGCAAAAAATAATGTGTTTCTATGTGTACATGGGCAGAATGGCAACAGGTTGTGATGTACAAAATAACTGACCTTTAAAAATAGATTGAATTTAAAAAAAAACACTGGACTAGCCACATTTATTGGCATCACAGAGAAAAGGAATTACCAATATAAACACAATGTTCTATAGACACGCATCTGAGCGAACAAAAATATCAGATAAGGTTATTTCTACCACAAAAACATTAATGTGAAACCTAAAGATATACTAGGACAAAAAAATAATTGTTCTGTGCTGCCGGAGCTCATTTGGTATTGCAACAGCATGCCTAACCACAACTTTTACAAGCATGCCTCTCTTTGCCAGGTTATTTTCTGCATCAGTGCTCAGAAAAATACCTAATATTTCTGCCATACACATATACAATACACAAATTCTATGATCTTTGCCTTATTTTTGTGCTTGCATAATGGCAACCAAAAAAGGCCCTTACAGTCTCATTGATCTTCCCTGAAAAAGCTGGACTCCATAAGTGAAACTGAAAAATTATTGTTCTTATTTCTTTAAAAAAAAATGGTTCCTGATCTTTTACAGGTGGATTCAAACTCCATTAGAGTACTACTTGGTTTGAAATATCTCTTAACATTCTACCAACTCACATACCTATGCAACATTTAGAGCAATTTAGAACACTTGTTTTTTTGGCCTACCTGTCATTATATGATTAGTTATGTTAGTTATTATATGATTAGTGCAATTATTTATAATTGCACTAATCATATAATGACACGTGCAATTATTTATATCTGTTGTCACCCAGATAAGGATGGGTTCTTTTTGTGTCTGGTTCCTCTCAAGTTTTCTTCCTCATATCGTCTCAGGGAATTTTTTTCCTTGCCACCATTGCCTCTGGCTTGTTCATTAGGGAAAATTTTTATCAAATTAAAGTTTATATTATGAATTTTTATATTTCTGTAAAGCTGCTTTGTGAAAATGTCCATTGTTAAAAGCGCTATACCAATAAAATTGAATTGAATAGTTTTCAGATTGGTCTCTGCTTAACCAATAAGACATGGAGAGGTCTGCGTGTCAAAGAGGAAAACACAGCAAACCAGCCTACATGACAATTAAACACTCTATAAAGCAAATTTAGCCTCCCACTCATACAAGTTGTCCTTCCTAGACAAGAGATCTAATGAAGTGCCATTAACTTCACTAACCTTCATCCCATGAGTTCCTGCCAACCTCCTCTAATCACGGCAGCCAGTCAAACTGAACTGTAGTGTCTAATTCCCTCATATGCTCCCCCCGGCCCCTTAAATAAGGGTGGCATCATATTTAACAGGGGTTTGTGAGATTTCTTGGCTGGTGATGATTGGAAATAAATAACCAGATGTCTGTATGTCTGTGGTTACAGTGTAGCTGTTCAATTACTGAGTGTTATTAGGGAACATACAGCAGAGTATACGACAAGTTAGTTGTTGTCTGGCTTACCAAATGCAGAATCAGTCATAATGCTCATTATGTTTAAAATTTTTGCTGAATCCAGGAGAAGAGGCTATTATATCTGTGAGTGATGGCAATAACATTTTCCACAAGTACACATTCTTTAGGGAGACTATTTTTTGCACTTTCCTGTTTGAGCTTTAATTTTATACCAGACATTAAAAAAGCTCTGGAAGAGAAAATTAGAGATATTATCTTGACATAATCATAATGGAATGTATTGCTTATTTAAGGCACCACAAAACAGCTTTATCTGCTAAGAATGAAATCTTATCAGTTGCAATATTTTTTTTTAAAAGGTCTCACCATATCATTGTTTACAAGCAACTTAAAATGGTGGTTGTAATGGTGTCACTGTTTCTCCCAATTTGCAGCCATTTTAACTGCAGATTTATAGCCTCACTCCTTCGTTCCATCTGATCATTCTCCCTTTCTCTAGCCATCCATCTATCCATCCATCTCTCCTACTTCTGCCTCTTCATCTTTATTGCCCCTGGCTAGGAGGACGCTAAGGAAGCTAAACAGATATGATCACAAGTTTGAAATTCTCACCCCATACTAAGTGCTAAGTCTGCTTGGTACCTCATCTGGTGCATCACAAAAATGGAAAGATGTCACTGACAAGCATTAAAACATGCAGTGAGATAAACACACACCATGCTTATTGCCTCTCATTGTTCACATCCAGATTAATGATAAATGTTACACCTTTATACAGGCCTGAGTTAAATGATTTTGTTTTTTTATTACTGCCAAGGGGGCTCTGAAGAAGCTAAATCTTCTATTGGAAAGCAGTTCTATTGGACAGCTGAATAGCAAGTAGGCCGTGTGTATGCGTATATGTGTGTGTGTGGTTATGAAAATCCTGTTCCTGCTTCTAAACTAATTGTAGTGACTTTCCTTGTCCTAGATGGAGAACCCTTGCTCCAAAGATGGGAAGACTCTCTTGTTCCCTTTCTCTCTCTCTCTCTCTCTCTCTCTCTCTCTCTCTCTCTCACACACACACACACACACAGACACTCATGGGACAGTTCATGATCTGTCTGTCATTAAGTGTGTCAGCAATGTGATGGATGGACTATGTTATCTGGAAGTCAAGTTTTCCCCACAGAGACAAACCCAAAGATTTGATGCTGTATGGATGGAGTCTACAATAACACTGATATTCCATTCTTATTTTCAGTTTTAGAAAGAATATTTTCCCAACAGGAGACTTTCTGTGTTTCTCTACTGAAGAAAAGTTTGTATCATATTTAAAAGTTATAGGTATATAGGTATACATCTCATTTCCACGAAAGTGTTAAAGGTGCATTTTGCAATGTTTAAAAACATGTATGATCATCAAAAGTCAAAGATATCTAAGGAAAAGTATGATTTGCCATGTAAAGGATCTGTCCAGTTTCTAGCCACAATATAATTGTGTTGACCACATTTAAAGAATACAGTACATAGGCCTAAAAATTATAATTGCCATTAGGAGAAACAGAATAAAATGGTGCCCTTGTCACCCCGTTTGGACCTGGATAACATTGCTAGACAGTTCTATAACTATACTCTAATGTAGTCATGATTTTCCTATGAAACTTCAACAAGATTATAACACATCCAGTGGCTCTGACTTATTATTATTAGGCATTCAAAACAATGTGGATGACCGAACAGCTTCTCAGACATAGCTCCAATACTTGTTTTATTGATCACACTGCTTTTTCCTATCAGCTCGCTGTGATTAGGGCGTGAGAAGTGGAGACATCGATAGAGGAAGCCCTCGATTTTGTGCTCGGAAGGGAATTAAGCCATGTTTTTAAATAACACTGGCGCTCCAGGGTTCCACTAGTCTGTGGCTTGGTTCATGCATCTTAGTTAATTCCCATCACAAATAAAATATCCACCAGTCTGTTCGCATCCTACTAATGAAGTCTCTCTCTCTCTCTCAATTTTCCTGAAAATGGGTGAATTAAACATGTACCAGGGGCATCTGGCATATGCTGGCTGCATTTGCAGGAGTACGTTATTGAATTTGTGAGACTTTAAAACACATGTAAATGAAGACCGAGCTGCATTGAGAAGACACTGGACAAAAGTGATTTATGATCAGCTGCTTGAATGCATTAACTGCATCAAAAAAGAGACCTTTTTTCCATGCCTACACTTTTCCCTGAGCAACCTTAAACATAGGAGAGCTCTGAATAAAAATAGTGATGTAAAATAGAGTGTCTGCAGAGAAGAAAGGAGCTACATTTACATGCTGCCTAATAATCCATTAATAATCCAACTGGTAGCTGGAATAATAAAACTGGAATAACAAAACCAACTGGACTAATAAAACCTTTTGTGGAAACAGATCAAGGCCAAACTAAATGTAATATCAATCCGGGAAAGAGGTGTATAATCCTATTAGTCATATGAGAAATGGGAGGATATTCAATGTATATATTGTTAGATGAGTTAACTTTCATAATTGCAGTCGCAGTTCTGACAGGAAGCAGATTGTTGCACACATGGCGGACGAGAGATCAGTTCTCTGGACCACACCCAGATTTGCAAACTCTTGGCGCAAACAGAACTGGGTCTGAAAAAACATGCGACATGAAAAAGAAGCAACGTGGGCAAACACTGTGTTAGTTGCATGCATGGACAGTCATGTAAAGGCACAAAAGCACCTCAGATTAGGCTGAGGCTGAACACACACACACACACACAAACACATACAGGCTACACTCAGGTATCTTCTCCTGCATGAAAACCAGGAAAATAAAACATATCTGTATAATCAGTGGCAGCTCAAAATGACAACACACACACTATACAGTTACTTCATACACAACAGCCATGCATGTTTCACGGTCTTATTTGCAATCAAAGTGTGTGTAAGTCATTGGGGTATGAAATCCTCACACTTCACACTGTTAACTGGATCCAAGATGCTCCTACATAAGTTGCAAATAAACTGAACTCCAGCAAAGTTCAGATTCACGCCTACTGAGGAAAAATAACACGGCAGTTAAAAAGAAGAAGAAGAAAAAAACTCTAGTAAAAAAAAATTACCACATTTGAATATTTCTGTACAGAAAAATTCAAGACACAAACACCTGCCACAATCCTCTGCCTGCCGCAGTCACTGTAATTACCCTCATAATCCCTCTCTTCATAGCATTCAGGCATCAGTGCACTCAACACGTAGAGGAATCTGTTCCTTAATGCTCATTACTGCATGTGAATCTGCATATGAATGAGTGTGTGTGTGTGTGTGTGTCAGTGATTAGTGTACGTGTGACACGAACTAGCCCTGATCACTGGTGGAAACTGCAGGTTACTTCAGCTGTGCCACTCTTTCACAACTCTGTGTGTATCTTTCCAGTGTCTGTGTAGTTCCCAGGAGCCATTTTCAACTGACAAGGTGTCAGTGCTAATCTCAACATGATCCACTGATCCACAAAATAGCCAGTTCTCAGTCATTAAATTAGGTTCCAGGACCAAAATCTTGCAGGTCTGAAACCAAGAACCAGTGACATCTCTGGCTTGTTAGGCGGGGTAATTTTGACAATAACTTTAGTTTACATAATCTTACATCACAGAGGGGTTGAATCCTTGAATCTGATTGGTCCGAAGGTGTGCATTATTGTACTACTCGGACAGTAGTTCCAGCTGTAACATGAATGATAGGTTAATATTAATGTGCTAGAATAATAATAAAGGGATATTAAATCCATTGTTCTTGTTTAACAAAGAAAAACATATGATCATTGATGTGGTGAAATGGTGAAATCACATTAGGAGACTTTTATTTAACATTTACGGAAGGATTCTCAGGTGTCAGCGCTTTATGACAGTAACGCTGCTTTGCAAAGTTTTTCTCAGTAAAATGATAAGCTGTGTTTTTTGAGAGAGAGAGAGACAGAGAGAGAGAGAGAGAGAGAGAAGGAGAGGCTGGCGAAGGAACTTGTCTCACGAATGTTCCACAACATTAAATTTTTAACTATAAACAGTTAAAATGTTTTAATTAATAAATTGAACATTTTATTCATTGGCGAATTGTTGTGGTATAAGTAGAATAACACTCCCCAGTCTGTGCAGTTATATGAAAATAATCTACTTCAGGGTGGTAATAGCACACCATCACACCACCCCACGGTGGATTATTTTTGCATAATCACACAATCTGAGGAGTGTTATTCCTTATGTAATTAAAATAAGGTGTGAACAGTGTGGGGGTTTTGAAATGTATTGTTTAAAAAAACAGCAATGTCACAGCAATCTGAGGAAGAAATATCCATTTTACTGGAATTCGCAATAAAATGAATACTGACACATGATACACAACAGTACAGACGGATCTACCATCTTCTGTGTTTTTTGTTGTCTGTGGTAATGTATGTACTCAAGGTTGGTAAAATGCGTTCTCAAAGCTAGAATGTATAATTACTTAGTATTTCTAACTTTCTAGTGAAGTCCCAGATGCTATTATGTAATTCAGATCTTTAACCAATGGATGCATGCATGCACGACCACTGGCAGTTAAAACTGTGAGTGTAAATGTGGAAAAAAAAAATTAAAGGTTCCACTGCTCAGAGCCTAAACACTTTGGCCTTGTTGTTAATTCCGCCATACTTGAATGCTTTTTAGACTTTTTTTAGTCAAGTTCCAAATGTTAAATGAGGCACTAAGCCACACAGCAATTATATCATTTGCATTCTCACACCAGTTTCACACATAAGCACACAAAACTCAGAATGTGCAAAGAACTCTTATTATACAGAACACAGCATAAATTTGTATTTTGCTATATTCAGTATTGCTTAACGGTTCTGATTTGTGACGTGTCCTTAAGTTTAATGAAAACACTGTGTAGATAAATTTTTTCTTTATCTTGTTATCATTACTATACACCACAGATTTGATTTTAGTATTGGAAGGATATATTTCATACTGTTGCATTGTATGTGATATCCCCCCCACCCCCGTCTCTAATCCTCTTTGTCCGTCCTGCTATGTTCATTTTCTGCCATGTATTTCTCAGGACTTGGAAACTCCATAACTGCTGATGCAACAAAGCGATAAGTACAATCCCTTTTCACTCACAGTCTACAAAATCCACATTCAGACTGAATCTCAGCACTTGTGTAAGCACCCACACGCACAGAAACAAGCACACACATGCAAACGGTCCACAACAATGTCTGTACCCATCATCATTACCGTATAACAAGCAATCCTCCCGAGTGACATTTTCTTCATTCATATGCAGAACTAAAAATGGCATGATATTTCTGCCATAATTGGAACCACATGTCAACCATGTCAATACACATGCATGTGCTAATAAAGTGAAATCTGGGTTCAGTAGTCAGATGCTATACAATCTCATGCTGTAAAATAAGGTATGTATGCTGTATGATGTCGCTAAATCTGCAATACTGAATGACAAGCAGTACATACAGTATATATTTACATATATATTTACATATAGTACATATTAACATACACTATATGGCCAAAAGTATGTGGACACCTGACCATCACACCCACCTGACCATCACTTTGTTGCCACAAAGTTGGAAGCATACAGTTGTATAGAATATCTTTGTATGCTTTGTCTTTGTAACATTACAATTTCCAATCACTGGAACTAAGGGGCTCAAACCTGTTCCAGCATGACAATGTCCTTGTGCACAAAGTGAGCTCCATGAAGACATGGTTTGCCAAAGTTGGACTGGAAGAACTCGAGTGGCCTGCACAGAGCCCTGACCTCAACCCTATTGAACACCTTTGGGTTAAACTGGAACACCGACTGCACCCCAGGTCTCCTCACCCGACATCAGTGCCTGACCACACTTACGCTTTTGTACCTGAATGAACACAAATCTCCACGGACACACTTCAATATCTAGTGGAAAGCTTTTCCAGGAGAGTGGAGATTATTATAAGAGCAAAGGGAGACTAAATCTGGAATGGGATGTTCAACAAGCACATAAGGGTGTGATGGTCAGGTGTCTGCAAACCTTTGAGCATCTAGTGTATACATTTACATACAGTATAGTACATATCTGTGTGACCCAGTTATAACCTAGATATGATTGTGATGAAACAATATAGTCACAGATGCCTCCTGTTTACTTCTGTCACACTTCCTAATTTCTGGTTCTTGTCTGCTGTGCATCCGTTCCTCATCAGCCTTTTTTTCTTGCTCTATACAGTAACAATGTTACACTGCAGTTACACTAATTTAAGAGTTTAAATTTCAAGTATAGTTGATGACTTCATATTAGACATGAAGTTGTCTTACCATTTATGAACAGAAAAAACTGTCTTATTCCTCTTCAGCTCATCCAAAGTACTACAACACACCAGCTGTTTTAATAGTTCAATGAAGAAAACAACAGGGCCTTTTACAAGAACATGAATTTGCTGGCTCCCTTTCCGTTCACCCTCTATCCTTCCATTCTCCCTCTTTCTCTCTCTCCACCATAATCCAGAGCTTTGAGTATTCTTAAATTACAGCACTGGCTAATGGATTTGGGAAGGTAAGTGCACATACACACAATAGTGGTGTTGAGATGGAGACTGCAGTTTCGCCTAAAAGCCTGATCTCTTTATAGTTCAGAAGAGAGAACTCTCTATTCTTTTTAACTCTTTTTTTCTCTTCTCACTATTACACACAACACAGCAGGTTTGTGGTTGCAGTACTGTGTAAATGGTTCCTATTAAGACAGGGAGGAAAGGTGTGCTAATGAAACAGAGTGACATCGCTGGCATGAATGTACTTAGACATTGCATAATGTTATAAAGTTAATAATGAAACTTAAAACTGCTATATGTAATGAAGCCATGGATCTTAATGATGCTGCATTCTTTATTAGAAGATCATTGCACAGTCAAACATAGAGAATACATGAGGATATAAATAATTCATTCATGTCATTATGATTGAAATCATGATATTCTGTCTTTGTACTAATGAGGTGGAATTAGCATAAGAATATGTGGCATCTCCTTCTCATAATAGATATTATCATCGCATATGAGAAGCAGGGGGTTCCATGCCATTAAGCAGATGCACGCACACACACACACACACACACACACAAGGGTTGGTATAAACTAGCTGAATAACAGATTCATTAGTCTCCGCTATGGGGCGCTGTGGACTAGTCGGGACAGTGGGGAAAAAAAAAGTAGCGAGGCAGACAGTGAGGAGATGCAGGCACACAGTAAAGAAAGCAGACTAAATGCACTTTGTAAGACTTGTAAGACTACACTGAGAATGTACAGGTAGGTATGGAAATGCTTTTTTTTTTTTATTTAATCCCACTCCTGTCCACTTACAAAGAAGTGAGAGGCCAATCCCGCTAGCTCCTGCAGTTAGGTTTGTTGTCCTTTAATGCTAAATATAATGTAGATAATATCCATGTACTAAGGTTTAGTGAATCACCTCTGTGCAAAAGAATGCATTCTTGCCACGGGTTGCATGTCACTATCCATTCCCACTCAGCTAGTTTAGTGCACTAAATACCAGACAGTAGTTCCAGCTGTAACATGAACAATAGGTTAATATAATGTGCTTGTTCTAATACGTTATTGTTTCTATAGTAACAGCTCATACACAGGGACTTGTGTCCTCCACATAATCTAATAAACAAATTTTTTTTAAAAATTAGTCTCGAGTGTCAGTGCTTTGCAACAGTCATGGTGTTTTATAAAGTTTCTCAGCACAAGTAAGTCTTGACAACAGAGGAGTTTTTACACTTAGTAAAATAGGTCAGTAGTAATAGGTTAGTAAAATGACAAACTGCATTTCTGAAAGAGAGGAGAGAGCAAGAAAAGTTGCTGCTGGGGAATGACTGTTTATCTTTGCTATAGAGTAAGTGGGAACAAGAACTAACGTCTTAAAAAGTGTCATTCATTAATAAATTGAACATTGTTATCGTAGGAAAATTGTTGCGGTATAAGTGGCATTACACACTTCACACCATGCTGTTATAAGAAAATAATGTTCCATGCTGTAGTGTGCTAAATGAAACAGTTTTACATGTTATCCACATATTGTGGACACACTGATCAATTCTGACCATAATCAATAGGACTTTTTCATAATTATATCAAACTGCCTTTTCATATGAACAGTGCTCTCTGTTTTAATGATCAGTTAAAAATGTGCTGCCATTAGGTTATGGGAAAGACCTTATTTCAGAATCTGACACAATCCTAGAGCTACTAAATATTTGATGCAAAACGTCGCAGAATAAAGACAGCACTAGGACAGAGACAGAGAACAGCATGCAGAAGGACAAACGGAAGGAGAGAGGAAGGGAAAGAGAGAGGTAGAGAAGCAAACAGCTTGTTGTCAGTGTAGTGATGCAATTATCTGTCTTTTCCCTCCCACTTTTAATTAAGAGACAATTGATAATGGACAATTATCGGGAGAGCAAGAGAGAGAGAGAGAGCGCGAGAGAGAGAGAGAGCACAGGTGTGTAGAGGGATGAGGATGGCATGGTGCAACCCTGACCCCTAGTGGAAATATGGGATCGGACAGATTTTCTGAATTTTATTATTATTATTATTATTATTATTATTATTATTATTATTATTATATGCCTGGATTAAACCAATTGTGAATGTGGCAAATTTATAGAAACTATGCGTTAATTCCTTGTCTTGTTTACTACAATTACAGCTACTATCCCAGTAGTGTATTCAACAGTCCCTAAGAAGCCTATGCTGAAACATTACAAAAATAACATCTCTGAAATAGTTGCTCAAACTACATTTCTGGTTAGACAAAAATAATGGAAATGTTTGTTTTAATGTTTATACAACTAAAAATGTTTAACAGCATCATAGAAACTTAAAAGTTATTTAAAACTGGTCACGAAAATTTGGTGAGCATTCTAAAAAGGTGAACATTCTAGAAACCAAATGTTTTTGCCAACCATTAACCCAGAGCCTTCAGGAAACCTACAGAAACTAAAGAAATTATTATTAAACTAAAAAAATTACCATTATAATAACACATTGTTTTCCCAAACCAAGAAGACAAAATAATCTAGAGCAGACAAAACATTCAAAAAACAGCAAACCACATAAATGCACATAAAAATGACTATTTCTTCATTTTTCTTCATATTTCACATACTGTGCCAAAAAAAAAAAAAAAAAAAAAAAAAAAAGGTATGAATGTGAGTCAAATGAAAACCTTAAATGTGCAACAAATTAGAGTTGAAGTTTTTTTTCTAGCGGATTCCTGACTCTATTTAAGTGTGAGAACACTTGCATTGAAGGACATGGAGAGTATGAAAATTATGGAAGTAAAATAGTACATTATTGTCACACCTATTTGCAGTAAATAATGCAAAATCTATTTTAAAGAATGCAAAATATTAAAATGTAAGGTTTTTAAATCACTCACAGAAGGCTTGTATGCCACAAAAACAGCATATAAGCCTAAGTGTGCAATTTAAGTGCCATGCAAATGGCAACAGATAAAGTGCTCTCCCTCATACATACTGTATGCATTTGGGGTTTACAAAAAAGGGGGGCGGGGGTATGTTCTGTTAGATGTAATAAACATGATTTTATCTGCTTCCCAAACCCAGGTAATGTATACGCTTTTTATACACTGTTAATTCTGTGTTCAAAAATAGTTCTAGTTTTCTTTCCACACATTTCCTGACAATGAAAACTGATTGATTCCAATGCTGTGTAAATCAAACCTCCTTAAAGCAATACAAAAGACAACACAGCTGTTTCTCTGAAGTAATAAATGACAAGCAAGGCTGCATAAAGTTGAGCCCCATTTACATATGCTTATGTTGAGTTGCCATAATTATCATATATTACCTCAAAGGAACTGCAGCTTGAATTGCCTGAGAGGGATAAAAGGAGATACAGAATGTGGAAAAGTAAAGAAAAAAGTGATATCAGATGTTATTGCAGCAATGATTCATATAAAATGACTGTGATATTTCTGTAGCTCACTGCTATACTTTGGAAGACAATTCCGCCTGGTAGCATAACAAACTGACAACTGCCAGTTGATTGGTGTTCCTGTTACTCTGGGATAGCGGGAGAATTGCAGTTCCCACTTTTTTTCAATCGCATTTTATTTAATCCCTCAGAACCATGGTCTATTACTCAGCTATTACTCAGTTATTTTCTTTGTGTTATTTAGTAACTACAGTGAAATTGATGAAAAATATATATTGGCAAAGGAAAAACCAACATAAAGTGGTTTACTAAGGTGCTGGGCCACCACAAACCACCAAAACAGCACTGACTGTACAAGTCTCAGGAACCGTACTTGAGTGATGAACACCATTCTTACAAAAAAATAATTCCCAGTCTTTTGATGATGGCCGTCTAACATTCTAAAATCAAAATCTCCAATGTTCTCCCAGGATCTGGTGACTGTAAAGACCGTAGCATATGATTTACAAAAAACTCCATCCTCAACCAACCATTTAGTGATCCCTCGTACCCTGTGAATGAGGGAGGAGTCATCCTGGAAGAGACCACTCCCATTAGGATAGAAATGTTTCATCACAGGATAAATGTGATCAGTCAGAAGAAGTTTGTATTATTTTATGGTGACGGATTCCTGTAAAGGGAAAAGTGGACTCAAATGATGGCAACAAAAATAAATGCCCCCTACAGCAATATAGAGATACAGTTTATTCCTTTAGATTGTCACCTGTCTGTATGAGGTTCAGACCCATAAACAGGCTCTGAACAATTTATGGAGCTAAAGGTTAGTACTGGATATTAAGATAATCGTTGCTGTTGTTAAAGCGTGTAATAGCAACTCAGTCAGAACAGTTTACCTCTTTGGTTAAAGTTTCTGGACAAATATGTCATCTGTTATCATGCAGAGAGAATGCTTGAATTACAGGCTATGTTGTACAGGAACAGAGATAATCTCAGCTGTCTAGTTATATCAGCTCTATAATGCACAATTTGCTGGAAGACTATTACTGAACACCTGAACATCTACTGAAGATTTAAAATTAAGCTACATGCTTAGTAAAATTGATGTCCATATAACAGAGTACATAATCATAAAGTTTAGACTGTAACAGAAATTGCTCACAAACAGTGCATGAAGTG
Organism: Pangasius sanitwongsei; assembly: GCA_037576675.1. Classification (NCBI taxonomy): domain Eukaryota; kingdom Metazoa; phylum Chordata; class Actinopteri; order Siluriformes; family Pangasiidae; genus Pangasius; species Pangasius sanitwongsei. The sequence continues at coordinate 5,327,241 of CM075023.1, forward strand.
GGGAAAAAAACAATGTTATTATAGTATGTGTTACACTATAATGCAAATGTTTGAAAGATACTGTGTATTACTTTAATAAACTTTAATAATAGTTGTTTAGATATGTAGTCAAAATTTACTGTTATTATTAGCTACATAGATAGTTTCGTTCTATAGCTATGCATTACCTGGAGTTTATAATAAATATCAGGACACAAACAGACTTCCAGTAGTCAAAAGAGCAAAAAATAGAAGTGCTGGTACTGTGTACCATGAGTATTAGTCCATTTCCTGCACTCTTCTGAAGGCACGTGATGTAATCATGGTTAGACAAAAACTAACATATAGAGAAGCTGACTGAAGACTGTCTCCTCCTGTAACTTACAATAGTTATAGTACCTTTTCCTAACTAACTGCTTGGATGGCTAACTACGCTGCCAGCTGTCAGACTGACTTGTCACACTTAGTTAAAATTTGCCTACAAGTTTTACCTAATATTCTGTAACTGTGTCAGTCACATTGATGTGCACAATGAAGACGAGGCAACAACAATAACAGCAGCACATACAAATACTCTGGCTATTTACATAGTAAATAATACGCAAACAGGCACTGAATATGTTTTGACTAACCACTTGTAGATTAATCCATGTTTGTCAAGTCTCTGTCAACACATGTCTCAGCTGAAACCTCAAACTACAAACTATATCACATCACATCACACATATTCCTGTTCATAATCACTGAACTTTTGATCAGTGCATATGTTCACAATTACACACACACCTTAACTAACCCGGACTCAAGAAAATGTTCGCTCCTGCATTCTGCAACTGATAGCACTAAGCCTTATTTTTCTGTGTGTATATATTTTGTTTTTGATCCCTGATCCTGTCTATTTCTAGTTCAGACTGTTTGTAGATCACCTGACTCTTTTCCTGAGCTCCAATTTTGCTTTGTTTGCTCCAACTATGGTTAATAATCTCAATCCTGCATTGGTATCCAAGTCTGTGGTGCAGCACAACTTGTGTTACAAAATGTTCTTCTCAGGTTGCTTGCTGTATTTATACAGAAAGGTATTCATTTATTCCTGTATTTTATACCTGAGGGGGCTTCAAATCATCTATGTCTTTAACTTACAACTGGAAGAATCAAAATACAATTATAACACTAAACATTCATTGTGTTGTATGCGATGGCTTCTAAAAAGTTTCTGTTTTGGTTAAAATGAGACTTTGAAGGATATGGCTAATAAAAAGCAGGATGTGGCTAATAAAACAGCAGCCTTCAGGACAAAACAAAGCTAAAATGACTGATCATTAAATGATCATTACAGACATACAGGCTTAATGACGCTATGACCTGACGCTATAGCTCATAGTCCCAGAGGTAACAGAGTAGTTACAGAAACAAACAACAGTCACTACAATGTCATTGTTATTATTTACTAATTACGAAACTGTAGTGACTGCTGGTTATTAACTGGCTTATGTTTCTTTGCTCAGTGGAATCTCAAGTTTCCACTTTTTTTTAAATTATTTTCCAAATATATTGGGGCCCTCAACAAACCTTCCTTTGGGGATCAATCAAATAAAACTGTCTATTCATCTATGCTGATATCATTGAAACTAAACACTCATTAATAGTCATTGACCAAAAAGGCACAAGTTTCTGAGGAGAAATCAAATGCAGCAATGCGGTGACTTTACGTGAGTGTGAGTTTCTGCAGAACATTCAGCTGCTAAATATGGAAAGAAATAAATGTACTCCCAGTCTCCCAAAGCCTGCTGGGGAACAGTGTGAGTGTGACCTGGATTGAGCAGGTGTGTGTGTGTGTGTGTGTGGAGTGTATGGTAGCACTCAGGATAATAAGAGACAAATGGTAAGGAGATGGTGAAGTGTGTAAAAGTCTATTTAAATCCATCTAAGGGATTAATGGTGTGTTGTAACTGTCAAAACATGCAGCACAAAAAAAGAAAATTAAAATAGGATTGATCGGAACTCTACACATAAAATCAGCAAGTAGAATGCCAGCTCTGATGCAACATTGCTACCTAGAGGACATTTAAAGTCAGTACAGGGCCACAACATCACAACATTTCAGAGCAGGCTTTCTGTTTGCAGAGCAGCTCCTAAGGATAGAGAAGAGACTGATTCTACTGCTCCTGGACTATGAGAGGCATTGTGTTATTTGAAGACAGTAAATTAGCTCATATCTCGGTTGGTTTCACATTACAATAATTTTCAAGCACAAATGTTTTGCATGCATGGGTATTCTTTGATTAGTCAGGATGTGCCTGTGCAGGTACATTTTTATTAGAGAAGAACACTGAATACTATTGCTGGTAACTACCAGTTAGTGTGCCAGTATTTGCAACAGTACTACATGCATTAATAGAGCTATTTTATAGAGACATTTACAGCATGCAGAAACACAAATTGTAAGGTCAAATGTAATTTCTGACACACTTACTGAGCTATTTAAGACCTGTTTTTTTTTAAATTATTTACTGAAATGTCAAATTGAATGTTTCCTTAAACGTGTCTGTCATTTTAAAAGAAAACAACTACATGTGCATTAACCTGTGTGTGCTCTAGAAATAAATATATTTTGTGCTATGAATTACATCAAGACAAGAGAACAGCTGCTGTGCATCATTCCCAGTGCTCAGACTTGCACAAATTTGTTAGGTGATGTCGAAGGGGAAGTCCGTTCCACAGTCCATTCGAATGTTATTATAGGTGAAGAGACAAATTTCTGAAAAATGAAACTAGCCTTACAGCAGTAATACAAGTATTTACTCTCTTTTGCATCATCTTGGTGTGAACCATCATAAAACTGTGTTCCTCTCACAAACTGAACCACAGTTTACTTGGACAAGGATAGAGACCCTCAATTTTTGGTAGACTAGGGTTCAGTTGTTTGGTGCACACCTAAATATGAGTGGACACACCCTAAATCACAGGACACACCCTAAACCACAGGAATTGGACAGCTGGTTATGAAATTATGAAATGCTCTGGGATTTATAGGTTCCTAAAAATAAGATTGGGAATTTTCTTAAAACTGAACATTCAAAGCAGTGACATAGACGGTGACTACATTATTAAGCCTCAGATAACTTGTGTGTTGTGCTGAAGTCTTATTCTCCTGTAAAACACCTTAAAAGCCAATTCTATTTAGACCTAAATATGACAGTCATGATTTGGGTAAAGTATGGATACTAATGCAGTGTAGGGATATGAGGTCAGGTTAGGTCCTTATTTCACCAGCAGCCAAACTTTATATTGATTTTATATCATCTAAATCCACTTTGTGCCAAAACACACTTGCTCACACACACTCAGCCGGAGGGAGCGCAGACAAAATTTTGACACAGAGGTTATAAATTCAATCAGCTGGAAAATACGACTGGGCTTCACACAGAGATGGTTTGTACTGCTGGGACAACAGAAAAAGAGAGCTTTTGAAATTTAAGCATGGCCTTGTACACTTGTTAACCTCACAGCGGTTATTCATCCAGCCCAAAACAGAAAAACATTGCATGCAGCATTAATCTTTGCCAAGATAGCTAGTCTTTTAAAAGAAAAACACAAACCTTTTGAAAAATGCAAACAAAAATTCAAAGGAAAGCGACAGGAAGTTAAAACATGTCTATTTTGTGTATTTTATGTTCAAATGGGGTGTTCATCATGTTTACAAGATCACTTATAACCGTTTTGATGCCATGTTGACGTATCTCAATATGGAAGTTAGGATTGTGGTCAGTGCTAAATGTAATTACATTTATATGGAATAAATGTTCATATACGAGACTGAATGGCTATGTGTGAGCATGTTAATTGGCTTGCATCAGTTATTAGCAAACCAATATCTATATTTTCCACATATCTTGTAACACTCTCACTCAGTTTCAGTAACCGCTTTATCCTGGTTAGGGTCGCATTGGATCCAGAGAACATTAGATACATCGCCAATTGATCACAGGGCACCGTGTGCACACTCATTCACACCTACGGGCACTTTGTCTTAGCCAATACACTTACTGGAATGTTTTTGGAGGGTGAGAGGGAACAGGAGAACCCAGAAGATAGCCATGCAATACTCCTCACAATGAGTATCATTGTGGAGCTGTGAGGCAGCACACACTGCACCACCTAGCAACAGTGTTCCCATTACTTTCACCACTTGACAATAAGCATATTCTGTGTTTGTGTTTGTCAACAACACAGCATTACAAGTTTCATGCAAATGCCTTCCTGGAATGATTGTAATGCCATGTGTATGTTAGAAATGTTCTATCTCTATCTCTTTCTCTTTTTCTTGTCTCCCTCAATCAGTAGCTCACAATCAGCAGAATTTCATTTCTCGCCGTAAGGAAGCCATTCTCTCTTACACGCCAATGTCACTGTGATTACAAAGCCTATTACACAGATACTGTATATTGCTCCAATCTTCATGTCTCTCTCACACATAAACACACACACACACACATCACAGAGAGGAAGCCACACTGATAAGCCTAGCCAGTATACTGGCTAGACTTCTGTATACACAGAAGATTCAGATTTATACGTACAGACAGGAATCTCTATCAGCAGTGACAAAGACAATGACATTTATATAAATATCGCAGTGACGCAAGAAATAAAACACTGCTACTTCAGTAAGAGTGAAGCCTGATATGTTAAGCCATTAATGGAGCAAAAAGAGAAAGCGTAGGAAGAAACGTCATTTGCCCTATAAAGAGGTCGGTTTGTGTCCAAAAGCAGATTCAGCTGTATCACCTCTCTCTTGCAACGATAATGCGTAAAATAAAACACGTTCACTTCAGGATAAGAACTGGTTCTGGGCTGCTTGATGTATGAACAGCCGACCTTAGCTCAGCCAATGAAAGACCAAGGTAAGGAAAAGTGGGAAGACTTACAGGGGTGCTGCCGTCTGACAGGGTGGTCATGCTGATTGAAGTGCTCATCTTCTCTGAGGAAGAAAGTGATGGAGGGGAGGGGCTCCGCTTCTCCAGGATATCCTGTCTCTGCAGAAAGTCCCCCCAGGTGTGCTGGATGCTGTTAATCAAATCAGTTTATGACCAGTGGTAAAATATACCATTTTACACACTGAACAATATGTTATTGAACACTACAACAAATTGCAACATAAAAAGTGCAACATATGACCATACCTAATACGTACCTAATTTGCCCATTGTAGTTTAAATACTTTTAATGCAGTTGTGTTGATCTCTGTTATATATCCTATGAACTTCATATCTAACCATCTGGTCCCACTCACATGAGAGTAAAAGCTGCCCCCTACAGGGACTTTCTTTTCAATCCTGATACACACCTCTAACTTGCACTCCAAGATAGTGCTGTTATTCCCAGATGTGTTTTTTTCAAATGAGCTCCTCATTACGATCTGCATTTAACAACAGATTCTGGATTATAACAATTCACATCCCTTTGAAGACAGCACACGAAAGCGCAGCTGTCAATTTTCTGCAAATTATGCAAAATTAATTGTATCATTTGCACACTTTATTAAGTTTTTTAAGTGAGGTTTGTCTTATTTTTGTTTTTTACTGGCTTTTTTAAGTGTTGATGATTAAATCTATTTCCAGAACCTAAGGGATCAAGAAGATGAATTCATAAGCACATGAACACACAAGTCTTACATTTCTTTGTCACATTAATTTTCCTGCCAGTACAAAAGTTCTCAATACTCATGCTGGGTACAAACGAATCACACAAACATGTGGACAGTGCACAGATACACACTCACACAGGAAGAGTATTTTTTGTAGGAAAATATTATTTAATTATTTTATTAATTGTTCATGGCTTTGTGTGTGTGTCTTTGTGTGTGTGTGTGTGTGTGTGTGTGTGTGTGGCTGGCAGGTGTTATCTGTAATTAAACAGCAGCTCATGCTCTAGCCACAGGGTGAATCCAGTCTTGACCCACTGATGAGGGAATTTCATTAAAATTTGCTCAAGGACACGTGTGTGTGTGTTTGGAGATGAGGGTGTGGGGGAGTACGGGTGGAACGGACTGACAACTGTCTTTAAATGTCAAACAGCAGGCAGCATTCGGACAGAATTAATTTGCCTTGTCAAAAAGTCAATTTACTAGCATGGAAAACGATGAACACAGTGGAACAGAAGCCACTGACAATGTTGAATGTACTGCATGTCAGCTTAGGACAGCTAAATTTTTTCCATTGGGTACCAGCTTCATTTCCAGTTTAGCTAAAAGTGACACGACTTGATGATCTTCTCCAGAGTGCACAGAATGTGTCACACTTTTACAGAAGGTAAGTAAATGTAAAATTGTTACACCAATGAAGAAAATGGCAAGGTGGCTGTGTGTGTGTGTGTGTGTGTGTGTGTGTATGAGTTTGTGTGTGTAAAACTCACTTTTGCAGTGGGCATCCACCATCACTGATATTCTGCAGGGTCTTTAGCTCATCCTGTGTCACAGAGAGAGAGAGAGAGAGAGAGAGAGAGAGAGAGAGAGAGAGAGAGAGAGAGAGCAATACTATTATTATTGAAACAGTAGTCTGAACAATAACTGAAGGCAGGGCAAAGAGAATGGACTGTAGAATACACTTTTCACAGGTAAAGTGTGCAGTGTTCAAAGTATATAATCTCAGTTGATCTTTTTCTACCAAACATAACTATATTAGCTGCTAGTGATGATCTGCAACCAAACCACAGTGCTGATGTTATTTGTGATAATGTACTGCCTCTCATGTTCTATTGCATAATTATATCACTGTCTGAGCTAATTAGGAAAAGTGAGATCCAAATCTAATTAAGTAATTCTGTACGACAGGCCATGCTCCTCCTCTTTTGCTTCTTCTGCCTGTTCTCTACCTCTCCCTCATTCCTGAGAGAGCCCCCCTCCAACCAGTTAAATAATTCTCTTTAATATCACAGAGGAAGATAATGTAATTACATGGAGCATTAGACTAAAGCATCTTTGCTGTTACTGCCACAGGGGCCACAGAGCATGTGTGTGTGTGAGCATGCAGTGAGTGATTACCTTCTTTCAAGGATAATGTGTTTACAAAAAGAATAAATTCGAAGAAATCTTCAGCATCAAACAGTTGTGCTTTAAGCAGTTGTGTGATCGTGTGATCTGAGTAGTAGCATGCAACAGTAACGTTCAATTTCATTGCGTGTATTTACCCCAACCACAGCGTACGTGTGTGTGTGTATTAGGTATGGATCCGGAGAGATGACTTTCCGCTTTGTCTTTGTACTCCAAAAGCCAATGTCATCTTCACCTTGCCAAAACCCCCTTACACACTGTTTCACACAGATGCTTTATTACACCTGCAGCCACACAGATGCACACGCACACAAACAATTTTACCTGAGCTTTCAGTGTGAGGAACAGATGGAAGTGAGAGAGAGGGGGGTGTTTGTCAGGCTGAGAGAGAGCTGAGAGAGGATAAAAGAAGAGTGAAAATGAGGTGATGAGCTGCAGAGAACAGAGATGAGAGAGCAGGAACAACACAAGAGAAGATTGAGAGTGCCTGTAAATTACCACATCCAGTATGTAAGGGATCTGTGCCTATATACATAAATCTGCCATCACTACTTTCACTCAAGGTGCTCCTGCTCCCATGGATCAGTCCTTGGCCCTGTCCTTGGGTCACGTTATATACATCTTCACATTCATTTTCACTGTTATGCTTGTAATACGCTATATGATTACACAAACACATCACATTCTTACAACCATCTGGCCTTGACATAAAATGTTAGATGATCCCCAAGTCTGCAGCTGCTAGGCATCCTGAACTTACTATTAACATTAATTGGGTGATTGTTAAACCCTCCCCTGTACTATGGAGCCTTGATATAAGCTTAAATCCTTCTCTAACTTTAGAACCTTACATTAGGACACTTGCCAAAAATGCTTTCATCTATTTGCTGATGATCACAGATGCAGGAATTGTGTCAGTGCCTTTATAACTACTTTAATTCTCTATTCATTGGTATTAATTGGATAAAAGTATACAGCTTAAAATTCATCCAGCAGGGTTCTCACCCATAACTCATATCACTAAGACTCATGAACTGATTTTCTATAATTTTCTATAATTTTTCTTGTGGGAACAAAGCAAAAGAGAGTTCCTCATATGCCCAGGCTGGTCAAGTTGTGACAACGACATTTGCCCGTTTGACAGATTCTGTTTAGCCAACCATAACTGGGATACAATTGTGACAGAGAGATGGCCAAAGCTATGACCTTGCCCTTATAACACAAGCACCCACACTATACACATTATACACATTACAAGTTGTACAGTCTGAACTGGCAATTTAAACTTGCAGTGTCACCAAAGAGCTCCTCCATGACTATACCAAAGTACAACACACTCACATTACGCAGATCATTTAGTGTCATAGCATCACACTAACCACATCTCGATCTCTTTTGGACTGTTCTTTCACTTCCTCTTTTAAACTTGAGCTGAAACATTCCTGCTCTCCTAACATTCTATTTTTATTATTTTAAAAAATTTATTTCATTATTATTATTATTATTATGTAGTCCTGCACTCGTGCCATCCAGCAGGGGGCGCAGGTGAGAATCAGTACTCATCTGAGCCTCTGCAGAAACAGGAATCTCATGCCAGCCTGCCCTGCTGGAGAGAGAAACGGCTCTCACACGGTGTGACTGAGTGTCTAAACACTCATTATGCACTGATGCAGATACACACAGAGGCGTTGCTTCAAAGCTGTGCCCACTATCACTCACAAAGGCAAACAAGTCACAGGACCTCTTCTCCTTGCGCAAACTGACAGAATGTGTTTGTGTGCTTATGTTTAAGAGCCTCATAATGACCCTGTTCCTCTACACAAGCACACTGACTAAAGACTAACAAGCCTTCGACCATTTTAACCCTCAGATGGAGTGTATTCACACGCCGGCACCGGGCCCAAAAAAGCTTGAAGAATAAAAAAGGTGGCTTTGCATAATTGAACAGTGGAGAGGACAGAAAATCGATAGTCATTTTTGGGTTTTGCAGCAGCAAGCAGACACTACAATTCAACTGGGGCAAAATTTATGTACTTAGGAGCGAAGGGGGAGTGAAGGGTGTAGAGCGGAAGGGACCTTGAACCCAAAGAGCTGCATAAACCAACAGAGGAAATCAAGTCCCTGACAGCTGGATACAGGACTATTCCCTATTAAAGCCATCAACCAATACTGATAAGAATTTTGATCACCTGAATAGTAGATGATGAAAAGCTGTACTCAAAAGATGACATGCTGAAAAGATGACAGCTGACATGCATGTGTGTTCTGTACCCATGTGAATGGGAATAACTCTGGATACCAGGAAGTGGTAGAAGTTTAAATCCATAATCAGAGAGAAAACTACAAGACCCAGCATATCAAAATAGTATGACATACACAATATCCCTGTCAGTACCTATAGTGTGATATTTTGACATAGTTTCAGTAAAATTTGGTTTAGGAAAATACAAGTGTGTTTAAACATGTGGCTCGGCCAGATTGTTGCAAAAATTATGTAGCTAGCTACAGGAACAACACTGCAAGCATGGTGAATCATGTGCGATGAAACAAATCAGGACAAATGATAAACAGTAAAAGGAAAAGGAGGGGTTGACTGGTGGTAATGGTCAAATCTAGTGAGAGAGATTAAACCAAAAAAACAGAAATATAAAAGGATGGAGAGAGAAAGGAAGAAAAATAATCTCTCATTCCCCTTTCCAGTAATCCTAAAAGCGAAAGAGCAGTGTGAGTTGTCTGTGCATCTGCTAAGGGTTCTCTTATCTTCAGCTATTCCCACACAGAAAGTGGCTATGCTCCAGGTCTGGTGTGACAATACTTCCCTGGGGCTTCTGGGAGTCCAGACAGTGTCTGGCTTGTCCCTAAATGATCCTGTTATCATATCAGACCCACATGCCATGGGAGACAGAGGAAGACAGAATGACAGAGAGGAGTTTAATCTAGAAAGGAGTGAATGCCTCAGGCTAAACCACATCATTGCATAAACAGCACTGGCCATATCATGTGCAGCAGGAAAGTGTGACCAGCATTCACACACTAGGAATGTCGGTAAAATTAGCAATGCACATACTCAAGGCATATTCACACAACATAAAGACACTATATCAACCCATGATGGATGTTTCATCAATGTTTCTATAAAAGTACGGTACATATTAGCAACCCACATAGCTGATGACATCATTATTTTCACAGTGCCGTAAAGCCAATTGGTCTGAGATTCGTCCTCCCCGGGATCAACGATTTTAAGACAGTACACTTTTTGTAATGCTTGGTGAAGTCCTCCTCACATTCCTATCTACTCACTGAAGAAGCTTCAGTTAAGAAACACCTTATGTTGACTACCAACATCCAAACAACCAGGATAATGAGGCATCTCTACTCACCAGTCAGTCACGTTGACTAGCAATTCAAAAATCTAGTGTTTATACATTATGATTCAGGAGTTATAGGTATGTGTTTTGGAGGCAACACTGGAGGGAGGAATTGATTTTTTGCCCCCAAAGTTTCAACTAACATCCATTGACTATCTGCATCTATTTAATGTTTATCTATTTAATCCAGCAGTAATCATGTATCCAGTTTTATTTCACGCTTTAAAAGATACAAGGGTCACTGACGTGGCTTGTGTAGGCATTGTTTAGCATTACTCTATTAGCAGGCTAATTTTCATGCCAAACATTAGCTTCATGGCTAATTTTTAGCTATGTATTTGATATACATGTAGATCAGTTAAGTGATTAATGTGATTCAGTCGTATGCAAAAAAAAAAAAAAAAAAAAGTCATTGTTGTAGCCATACTACAACTCACAGAGCATTATGAACCTACATGGTAATCCTTTCTCCATTTAGGTTTTCAAGCAGAATAATGCATTAATTTATTGCTAGTTAATGCTGTTAAATATCTTGAAAGGGAATCTCTTAAAAGCTGCAAGTCTATGGATGACATTCACTTCCTGCCGGATCAGTGGCTTCAAATAATGTACACTCTTTCACCTCCACTATATGGCCAAAAGTTTTTGTGGACATCTGGAGCTTGCTTTCTGGTGCCTTCCATTACTGTGCATAAGCTTTGGTTTTTTTTTTAAAGAGCTCAAACCGAAAGCACCGACTACAGATGGGCACCAAAATCCTGGAAACATACCAGGTTGACCATCTCACTGATTTGATGCTCTGATGTATGTGTATTTGTTCTGTGTGTAAGGGTATTGATGTTTTGTACCTGAAATTTGGCATAGATGAGCTGCTCTGGAAGCCATTTCCCGGGTGACAGGGAGGCAGCTGTGTGGGGTCGCCCTGAAAAAGTGGTGTGTGTGTGTGTTTCAATTCTCATAAATGGACTCACAAAACCTGCAGCACTTTTTGACCCCAAAGGAGCCCAGTATATTGTGCATTAGACGTACTTAATACTCAAGTAGTAGCCATACTACAAGTATAACGACTGCCATCTCATCACTTTCACAAACTCTTCACAAAACAAAGTGACTTGTAAATTAGTTTTGGGGGAAAAGACATTCAACTGTTTCTGTTTTGTTGTTTGTATTTTAGCATTGTCTAAAAGGTGGTTTGATAGCCCTCTCAGCTCAAAAGCTTTGAGCTATCACCAAACTGGTTTTTAATAGCTCAAAATTTACCTGCTGCTTGGACAGCAAGCCTGTGCCACTGATAATGGAACCTCTTGTTATAATGAATGCACTAAGAGCTCGTGCCAGGATTGATCTGAGTAATTCTTGCTGAAAATTGATTTGGCTAACTCGAGTGTATAATAATGTTATAGTGAAATGACTCATTTAAATGAAAATAGCAGTATAATGAGGCCTCATCCCTCCATTTAATACTATCTTCAGATAAGACCGTTTTATGTTAGCAAAGCAAAACACTGTTTGGAATTTTACTTCTAAGAGAGCGCTCAATATATTTTACCTAATTAGATAGTTAAAAAACAATGCAATTTTAAATGATCATTTATGTCATTATCCCAACTCTGATTCAAAAATTTAAGAGATTTCAATTTTAAAATGTACCTCTACTCTAATGATAACTTCCATTTACAGAATTAAGTCGCTGTATTAAAAAGTCCATTTCTTTTGAACACATGCAAATAACGAAACATGTTAAACGTAATCTTTTGACTCTTCTATTGCATATATGCTGCACTCGACTTGTGCAGTGGAAATAAAAAACATGCATGCCCCCATGTTCATGTTTTGTTCGCAACAAGATAGCCAGTTAACTGTGAGGAGTGATGCATATATTCATCCTCAAACAGCAAACTGTATAGTCAGTGTTATAGATTTAACAAGCGAATATGTCTGTATGTTGATTGATCTAAAGCAAATACTTGTATGTACAGCATAACTTATTTAAAGGCAAGAACTGCTATTTTGTTTATTTATTATGCTTTGCACAGCCGTGTCGATTTGGCATGACTTCGTAAACAGGGAAGGAACTTGTAGTTAAGAAAACTACCCCAAGCTGACGAGTAGGGGGCACTGAAGGGGCGTTTTCTTTGGCTTTACTGGTTGGAGATGGGGAATTACAACCTGCAACCTGGAATTGAATGCACCAATAGTTTTTTCAAATAATAGCTACATTTGTGTTTGCTGAGGATTGTGAGACTCTCAGCTATTCCTATCTTTCTAAGAACATTTGGTCCTCACAAAGGGTTAAAAACATAATCTAGTGCAGAATAACGAGACAGTGATGTATTATGTGGCTGCGCTTAATTTAACTGAAAGGACAATATTTGTGCTTATAATAAATAGCAAAGCTAAGTTGACACTGACTTCTGACATTTTATATGTAAATAAGGAAAAAGAGTAGAAAGGATTCTACAATATAAGCCTTCTCACTATTGTTTTTCATTACTTTACATTTTATTGTGCTAACAATAAGATGAACAGTTGTGGATCAGTTAGATGCCAGTTAAAAATAAGTTTAAAATATGGAGTGAAACTTCTTTTTTTTTTCACTTCTCACACTCGAAACATATTAGGCCGCTCTACTTCAGAGTTTCATAAAATAGCGATTTGAACGTGTGTTAATGTGTGAATAAGTTTCTCAATGGCTCAATAATTATGTGCCCAAAAGGGCTAGGTCAAGAAGGCTTATTAGGCCAAGCTTAGAATAGCTATTGCTATTGTGTTTCTTTTATTAGGAAGAATGATCATGTTCTTCTGTAGTATTCCTAAGGCCTCTGATTTGACTGAATTTAGTTTTAATGAAACAGAGGACCCAAAAGGCACACACACACACACACACACACAGACACAAACAAGCTGACAGATAGCTGGTGTCTATATGACTTAGGGGCCTTGTGAGAGTCTACAGAGATCTGAGTGCTTTATTAAAAAAAATATCACAAAAGATGTTAGAAAATAGAAAATGTTTTTCATTAACACTCAAAATGAAGGAGAATTGTCTCACCCCATGCTGCTTTATCATCTAATTGAAAAGAGTAAATGAGGTGTAATGTCAAAATTAACTCATCTGATGAAAAGACTGTAACGCAGGCTAAAATGTTTGTGTTGCACCAGTGAGTGCATGTGATTCCCAATACACATACGTGTGCAAGACAATATATACACGCATACACAAACACCACACAGGCCCACACAAGCCCATTATTTCTACAGTGCACATTCCTCCATTCTGTAAAACCATAATGTTTAATCCACACACAGTTTCCCTTTATATGATCATCATTATTTCACACTTTTTAAATTCTGCCTCTTTCTGCTTGTAAAGCTATCAGCAGAAGTCACCCAGGCGGAAAATACAAACAATTTAAAGATTTCCCAGCTCTCAGAATGAGTGCTTTGCCTCCTCAGTGGATCATCTAGACAGTTATGTTTTACTGAGAAAGCGAGAATGAAGGAATTCAGGGTAGGATGGTAGGGGAGGCATAATTACAAACATTCATAAGGCCATCACACACACACACACATTCCCACTGTTCTCTCCATTCAGAACAATACAGGTAACTCCCAGACATGGCTCAATCAGACAAAACTGTCTGGGAAACTCAGCTGAAACATTCTTCATATGTAGTCTCTGTCTCTGTCTCTCTCTCTCAGACAAAGTGACATATTCATATTTACTGCCTGACTCTGGTCTACAGCATCAGCCTCATGCTCTGCTGCTCTAAAACACTTTTAAAAGCCAAATATCAGTAATAAAATTATGGGAGGGGGTAATAAAAAAAATTCTGAACCCTGAGCCTCTTCAAGTTTTTTTTCCCCTTAACAAACTGACACAGTATACACTTGATAGTTTTTGTGATATAAAGTGTAGTGCTACTGTTAACGTTTGCTGCACATGTGCTTTTACTGAAGCTCTAGTGTTGTAAATCCTTTCATCTTGTCTCACTATTTGCATTTTATAATTAATATAATTCTGTGGACACAAGCTAAGTGTGTGGATGGAGAGAACAACTCTCTGAGAAACATACCTTTTTGCTATTTAATAATTCAGCACATGCTATTAAACAAGGCAACTTACAAGTGAAACAGAGCCCAATCTGTCAGTAAGTCTAGCATGTGGTGTTCTGGGTTTGCTTGTCTCCCTTACACTGTTTTTTTTTTCTGCTAGAAGTTAAATATGTATATGATTTGATTTACATTTCACCAGAGAGAGAGACAGGAAAGTGTGCAGAGAAAAGGAGGAAGCTGTCATTTTATTCAGATGGGTTTTGCAGACAAAAACAGGGAGTCAGAGAGACAGCGAGGGAGACAGCTGCATTGTCATGGTAATGAATAGTTCATGCTGATATTTCTGTAAAGTTAGTACAATCAGGCATAATGCTGCTACACTGACATATGTGACCTTCAACCTGTGACATCAGCAAATCCAGAGCTCCACATTGGCCTTGACCACCATCAACTGATCCTGATCAACTGTTCTCCGAGCTGCGGCAATAAGCTTTAAATAAACAGTGTGGGCCAGAATACTAAGATAGCTAATAATGAATGGTTAACAGACACTGGGCAGTAATGTGCAAATGACACCAGGAAGCCTGGTGGCTAACAGCGCTTGTCTGAGAAATAAAATCCAATTAAGCATCCCAATATCAGAAAATAACATAAAGAATGCAAAAGAATTGGAGTGGAGTGTTTTACCCTCCTCAATGGCCCAAATATCCCAAATAATGTTGGCTAATTTGCATGTGAAAGGGACAAAAATTGCATGAGCAAAAAGTGGCCATGTTTCTCCCCATGAGGCCTACTTCCCAGATTAGGAGAACATTGTTTTGGCCTTGGGGACCTTATGGGGGAAACTTTTTGGCCTTGGTCAAAAAGTGCAGTTTTTGACCATTTTTGAACTAAACGTTTAAATAAAGTTTGAGTATCAGAGAATTCACCCTATCATCAGGAGATCACTAGTTTATCGGAAGATCTGGTTGACTGGCTTCACGTGTCTCAGAGGGTGCGCGTGTTAACCTACACCCACCCTGGTTGGTAGCGGTCATATGATAGCAAAGAGCTGGCTGGTGGGTGGAAATTGGCCAAAATCAAATAACTTAGGAGAAAATGGTGGAGAAATAAAAAAAAATCCATCAATGAAACCTTTAAGAATCGTGAGCACAGACCAATACGCTATGTGCGAAGGGGGGAGTGGGTGGGGCTTCCAGAGAGTGTCAATATATATCTGAGAGTTCAGAACAACAGAAATATCGACTGACTCATATGCTATTTTTATTCAGAAAAGAGACAGATCTTTTGGTGTATTTTGGAGTATGACCCAGCGTAAAGGTTGGCATGTCTGAATCAGCCTTTTAAATTTTTTTTTTTTTTTGGTATTTTCTGTCTCACCCCCCACCCCCAGTGTTTATTCATAATTGGGCTATATTTTTTTTAGAACTAATTGTATAAATATTTTTTTATACATTTTTATTAGGCTATACATTATACCAATACTATACCTATAGATTCTACCGAAAGAATTTTTAGGTTTCCTTTAATCTACTATTAAACCAATCACGATTGGGTGTACTGATTCTGATTCAGAATCAGAAAACTGATTCAGATTCAGAATCTACAGAATTATGCACATTTCCCCTTCTAGATATTTTCTCCTTGCTTTGTGAATCTTTTCAAAATCCTGCCCTGAATAAAACATAAACATAAAACATAGTGCAGGCTCAAGCAATTAGCGTTCACACACATGTACATGCACACACACAATGAAAATCAAAACACACACTACTCTCCATTAAAGTAAAAACTCCATAATTATGTATGCAAGTGATTGGACATGATATTAAGTGTGTATCACTGGTTAAAAAATAAACATATTTTTTCCTAGACTATATGCAAAGATGTATAGTATTTTAAAGTCACTGTGCCATACTGCCAGGGCTAATTTATATATCTGTAAGCCTTGATAATGTGACGTTTAACGCCTTAGCATAAATGTTTGCTGTAAATGAAGAGCTGTGTTCATTAAATCTGTTTAATGTCTGTTTTATGTTCCTTTGTGTTCACCGTTCTGCTATAGTCTGGTGGGTCTTTTTTTCTCGCTGGTTTTTCCCTCATTGAGCCAGCTGCAAGTTTGAGTTTGCCAATGAAAAAGCAAGTAAATTGTTTTTGTGATGCTTCTTCCTCACCTGCGCTAGAGTATATTGGTTTCTTATATATTGTGGAGAAACGAAATCTGACCAGCAGTGTTAGAAATGTTACTAAGAGAAGCCTGAGGGAGAGAAAGAAAAAAAAGCAAGAATGAAAGAGAAAAAAGAGATAAAACCTGAGCTAAAGGACATCTGATTGACCTCAATGCCACTGAAGTCCTCAGTGGAGCTCAACCTCTGTAGGCCCACGGAAAATTCTCAAATGGTATATAAAAACAGATATTCCAAATAAACACTCATTTTTCTCTTTTCTCTCTCTCTCATGTGGTTGATGAGTTGAATTAACTTCTGGACTTTGACCTGCTATACAGGCAACATTAGGCACCTGCCTCATTAAGAATGAAGAGCTATTGTATAATTAAGCTCTAACCAAAGACTGGAGTTTCTAATTAATAGTAACCTCTAAATGAGAGTACTAAGTGGATGCAGACTCCCCTTAGTTCTTTAATGTCCTTTAACCATCATTCCCAGGCCATAAAAGCCCTGGTGCATTTGCTATCATGAACCAAAGTTCTATTTGCAGACATTCTTCTCCTTCTGACTTTTTTCCTTCATTTTTCCAATTCACTCTCTATGTAAATACATATATATTTAACTGCAGCTATTTAAGTCGGTTCATAATCTATTAGCTTTGAAACTGCTGGGAAAATTTGCTCAGCTCAAATGTGTCCAACATCATCACATCCCTTCGTTTAAACATGAAAGAATTCCAACTGCATGGTGACGGGCAGGAGCTGGCAACCAATCAGGAGAGAAAGAGAGTCTGAGATTTTAAACAAACAGGAGTGAGAGAGTTAAATATTATATTATGAAAGGAAAAAAACATTCAGGACTGATGAAGGTTCAGCTTTTTTTTCTTGCTGAATAGGAAAGGCATTTATTCTTTGTCTACTTTGGTGAAAATCTAGTGAATGAAAGATGACAGTCAGATGACTTATCCTCTGACGATATGAGAATATGATTGATATGAGGACTTAGAAGCCAGAGAGCTCATCATAGATGGGAGTGACTATCACAGAAGTACTGGTAAACTGCTCTGTATTTTTGTCATTAATACCTTCAAGCCATCTTGTTGCCTGTCCTGTCTTTTTCATCCCCTGGTGTGGGTTATGGCATGCATCCTAACTATCCTGTTTGTGACAAACAATTTTGACAGGCTCAAGGAAAAAAAAAAATACACAGACCAGATAACAATATATATTTAACACTGTGTAAAAATGACTAGGCATTACAGTTTTGTTTGTTACACTAAATTTACTATATTTTTGCTAGCTAGAGTCAGTGGGCTATTTGCATCCTTCAGCTCTGGAGATGCACAGAGCCTCAGAGAAAAGATCAGGCAGTCACAGTAAGTACTAACCAGCTGAAGGGAGATAAAATACAAGCTCTTTGTTGGAAGCTTTCATCTGCTACTGGGTAACTGTTAGAGTCACACTGATATGCACAATAAAGTTATTTTCCTCTCATCACACTGCAGTAACACAGAGAGATTGCGAGTCACAGATACTCGGGCCGCATCCCAAACTGCTTAGTATCACACTAAATAGTTTGTCACTGCAAAATTGTTGTCATTACTATTTAGGCAATGTGCTTAGTGTGCATTAAGCAGTTTGAGACACAGCCTTGAATTCTATCTAAATGTGTGCTTGCACAGCTGTACATTAAAGAACAGTGCTGCACAACCCTTCTTCCACAAGCAGCTCATAATATAATTCTTTCTTTCTTTTTATCATTGTAGCTTTAAAATGACGGATAACATAATAGTCCACTGATTGAGGTTGTACTTTTATACTAATCTACAAATAATTCTGCCAATTCTGTTACGAGTAATAAGAGCCAAACTGGTCCTACATAAGTATCGATCAGAATCTACTCATGTCTGAGTCATAAAACAGCTGGATTTTGTTAGATACTGTCCATGGTGCTGCAATCTACAACACCAAGACCATAGCAGTTCAGTTCATACAGACTAACACAGACCAAACAGCTGTGACTAGCATTTGTTTTCCACTTGTAATTGTTTTACTAATCATGTAGTGATACAGCAGTGCAATATTTAAGACTTTAAGAGTTCTTTAAGAGTCTTCTTGCAAAAAAAAAAAGGTTAATACAAAAGGCAGCTTTCATTTCACTGCACAGCTCACTATAAAGCTGACCTTTAAAAATTTCTGTTTTAACAAAGCAGTGATGAAAAAAAAAAAAACCTACATCTTCAAACACTTGGCTGAACCTACTGCTCCCCTTCATCTTCATCCTTGCCAGAAGTCAAGGGCTCTGAGATTAGTGAGCAAAGAGGTCAAGAGCAAAAGAAAGCTCTTCAAAGCGACTCCATGTCTGAGTTAAACGAAGAGGGATCGAGGTGAGTATAGCTGTCCCTAGAAGACATTAAAGGAGCAAGTTTTTTAATTGTGGTGGAGGAGGGAAAGAGCTACATACACATTTGGAGGAATGCACAAATGCAAGATGTGGTTTTATTCCATCCTCCTCATCCACTCCTAACACTACACCTTTATTTCTCAGTCTTTGGAGATCATGAGACTCAATTTCGTTTATTCCAGTAAGATGAACTTGTTAAAAAGAGAGAAAAAACATGTTCTAATTCTAAATATTTAATTGCTACTAGATTCAATCAGATCAGTGACCAAACACAGACACCTTATAAACTAATTTCCTTTTTTCCTCTTCACAATAGGAAACAAACATTAAATGCGGTGTCTCACTGGTTAAGGCTGCGGGCTACTGATTTCTGTGAGTTGAAATCCAAGCACTGCCATGCTAGAACTGTTAGGTCTTTGAGCAAGCACTCTCTATTCAAATCTATCCTGTTCCAATCGTATTGCTTTGCCAAATATGTAAATGTAAAACGTCTGCCAATGTGAGAAAATGCCAAGTCAGACTCCTTGTAAATGTTACTTTGACTATAAAACTGTATTTCATTCTGTTCTTTACGGTCCCATGCAGCCTCATAATATAAAACACCAAGTTGTCTAACTAGGTTACATTACGTGTTTGGAACATGCTCGCAAATCATGCTCGAAGCAGTAGAAAGAGAAGATTACAAAAGTCGAAGGTTTTCCAGTAGTCTTTAAAAATGTCTAAAATCGAGAGAGAGTGATCGATCTTAGTGACGGAGCTTCTGATGGTAATGATACTGCAGTGCCTGTGTGTGTGCGTGTGTGTGTGCGTGTGTGTGTGCGTGTGTATAGGATGGTGGATATTTGAATAACATCATCTTGCATACATACAAAGTGAGTTTTTCAAAGTATTATAGTTAGTTATGAGCTCCAAGTGCACTAACAGAAACAATATCGGTACAATGTCTTTACACCGTCTTAATTTATTATACAATAAACAAAAGCAATGTAAATATGAAAATCAATGAAAATAGTTTCATAGAAGGCATTTGATTATTTGTTACATTCTCTTTGAGACAGCAGACTGAGGCCGTTAAGCAGCACGTGGTAACATCAATGTCATTTAAGCTTAGTATTCTAATATTCTAGGAGGAGACATTCCAGTTGTTAGGTATATGATGTAATGAATGTAAGTCTCAGGACCTCGCATTAGAATCAAAACGGTGGACAGTGAAGCCAATGGCAGACTGGACATCTCCAAGAAGGTCAGTGACAGCATGTATGTCTGAGTCAAAAGAAACGAAGAGGAAAGAAGGAAGGAAGGAAGGAAAGAAAAAAAGAACTCTAATGGCTCAGTCATGAAGAATAAGAATGAGATGTTTAGGTGGTGACCCCTCCTCCTTGCTCCACACTTTTAACAAGCACTCCATCAACTGAAAAAGTTCTAAGGTCAAGAAGATCGACGCTCAGATATTTTTTAATTTTCAATCCAAAAAGTTCAAAAGGAAAAATTGAATCCATACTCACAAAGAATGTCTTTTTCCCCCACTTCGTTTTCTTCCTCTTTAAACAGCAGCCTGTAAATATACCTATGAAGGCCACACAATAATGGTGCATGAAGTGTGAAATGAGGTCTTATAGACATCCTGCTCTCACTGAAATGGCCATGTTATTTCATTTTATCTCACACCAATGTCATTCCAATCATTTTTATTTGCAGCAACTTTGGAAGAACACTTTCTTTTTTTGATAAATAATAAAAGGATAATAAATAATGTGATAAATAATTAAAGAATAGTTCTTTTTAGATGCCTCAGACTAAGAAATGCACTGTTACCTATCATCAAAACCCATGTATGGTGTCGTTTATGGTATAGCTGTAAATCTTCAGTGTTACACATAACACTCTTTTTTTTTATGCACAGTGTTCTCCAATCCACAGTTAACACTTTTATCAATCTTATTCGTCATTCCCGATTTTAGTATCTTTGTGAGTTTTAGCACAGGTGAGAACTTGGCACACAGCAGCACAAATGGAAAAAGAGGTTGGATTTGAATTCATATATTATTTAAGATTTAAGATTGATCCAGTCAAATCAACTTATCTCATCCCTTTCCCTTTAATCACCAAGCATGCGCAGTGCAGCACCGTGACATGTACATAATGACACACGATTAGAGCTCACTTACGGATTTTAGATTCATTTTTAGTGCTAGAAATAACAAGCTGACTGACAGAACTTACAGCAAATATATTTTCTGTTTCCCTGTCACTAGACTTGTTCTAAATATGAAAATACTAAGTTAAACACACACACATACACACAAATGTACAGGTATTCCTATACACTCCATGGCAGTTGCTGACCCCATTATCTCTGGCACTGACAGGTGTAGTCAGGCACCTGCTAAGAAGTTAATTAGATATACCTACTACTGCTGCTACTTTACTCAAACACATGTCCACACACATTTTATTTAGGTATTTTTTAATCCCTTTCAGATGGTTGCATAAAAAGTGTCCCTGCTTAAGGAGCATAGGTTAAAATATCGGATCTGAGCTGCCTATCTGAACGAGAAAGAAGTACATTCTGCTGCTGTCACCCTGGTCTGTGTATATACACCCCTCTGTTTGTCTTGTATCACTGTGAATTTGTGCATTGTTCTGTTTTTCTAGTCTTACTTCCTTGTTTTTTATATTATTTATTTAATATTTTCTGCTTTTCTCTTTTTTTCTTTCAACAACCATTTTGGATTCACTTCTATTTACTGAGTCTGCCAGTAATCTGAAATACTGCATACATCGCATGATCACATGTTAATATCCATCTGCCCCTGACTTCCTTTAGACGCAACATTTACAGTGTGGGGAAATAAGCATCCAGACACATTTATTTTTGTTAATTAATATACTTCCAGTGCATATATTGGCTGCAAAAATAGTGTCATTATAGAAGATGTTGCCATTGGTTGGGAAGATTTCATGCCAAAAAAAGCAATCATCTTTTTTAATTCATATTTGTAAGCACAATGTCGAAAGACCTGAATACAGTATATGTACTGGGAGTATATATTTTTTTTAAAAGTGTCTGAATACTTATTTCTCCACATTATAAGTCTTTGCCATAATCCTCAATTATGGCCATATCATCAGCCATGCACAAATTCATTTATGGGTTGAGTATCTCATCTGATCCCCCTCATCCTTTCATGTAATCCAAGTAAAAGACTGACAGGTGCATCAATCAGGCCACAACAGAGCTATTAAACCGTAAACTAAGACAACCCTTGGGAGGCAACTGAACTTGCATACTACCCATAGCAACACCCAGACACACACACACACACACACACACACAAGGAGCATCATATTCAGTAAGATATTAAATCTAGATAAATTAGTAAAAATGTAAATAAAAGTTGCAAAAAACAAAGCAGAAACATTTTAAGAAAAGATACGTAGTAGAGGGAGTAAAACATAGGTAGAAAAAAGTGTCTCTAGAGACAGGAGCTACTGTAACTGGCTGCCAGTAACACAGCACCATCTTTAATAATCCAGATGTATATTATTCATATGTGTGTATTGTAGCATGGCAATACTCTGCACATCAACGCAATATGTCAGATCTGTACATCAGTGGAATTAAAGGGTTTTGGGCAGTTAAACTCACTATAAACTGTGTTAAAAAGCCAAAGTAATGTACCATCTGTAGTAGGGGTGTGCGATATGATGATATTATATCATGAATGGTTAAAGTCTCTCCACGAGCTGCCTTTACAGAGAGAATCTTTGTATCATGCTAAAGTGCACATTTTATCATCTGCAGTTCTATGGCTGGTGCCCCCATCCCATCATGCAACGCGATGTACCTACACATCCCCTATAGAGTGCCACAGAGATGACGTACTTTTGTAGGCCAGCCAGGAAGTTAGCATCACCCTGGTTCCCTCAACAAAAAGCCAATAGGTTTTTTTCCATTGGCTTTTGGATTATTACAGAAATTATTGACTAACAGAAGTTTATGATACTTACACAAACTACACTACTCATGACTTCAACGTCATCACCACTAAGCTTCCGACAGCTCTTTCAATCTTTATTTTAAAAACATGTTCCCTGATAAGCATCCACTGTTCTCTTTTTGTGGATGAATCTGACCCCCAACCTTTTTGGGGAAATGTATCTATGTTGCATTATTTTGGAGAAGATTCCATTTGTTTGTACGTGTAGTTTTCCTGTTCGGCGTGATGACGTTTAATGTCCCCAACAACCTCTGAAGTCCCATGTAGCCACTTGTTAGCAACCGCCTTTTTCAAGACACATAAAAGCTTAAAAAAAAATCACAAGTGGGGCATTAATGATGTATTTTATGTCATAGAATAAATTGTATAGTGTTGTGTTTTTATCTTTTGAAACCAATGTTTATTTTGGGAGTCATGCTCAAGTCTCTGATTGTACTTGAAGTCTAGATCAAGTTAAAATTATTGTTGAATGTTAATACTTTGAAGAATTGCATTAGATTACAAGAGTTTGCATTTTTATTTAGCCTTTTTTAAATAAGGTATTTATATGGTTTGAAACTGGCTTTGCCACATTGATGTCTTCTTGTTCTGCTTATGTTTATTCTACTTTTCATGCTACCTCAAAAAACAGAAAGTGAATAGACTGGTTCTGCTGAGGATCTGTGTCTAATATGCTACCTCATTGTTACAATTCTTACCAATGTAAGATTTTTCAAAACCAGTGTTCATTTTGGGACGGGATTTATGCACAAGTCTCTGATTGTAATTGAATGCAAGTCTAAACCATGTCAAAATTCTTGTTGAATGTTCTTACTTTGCAGAATTGCACACTTGATTAAAATCTGTTCGAAAAGGTACGTTGGCCTAAATCATCTGACATTCTTTTTTCTTTTAGGTTTTGTTACCTTGTAGGGCTATATTTTTTAAATAGGGAAACTACTTTTGTTGTATTGCTTAGTAACTTGCAAAATAGTCTTAAAAACTGACATGAAAAAGAATCGTGATAAGATCGTGGATCGTGATCCTGCCTTTAATAAAAATTCGTGATATGATATTTTTGCCATATGGCCCACCCTTCATTTGTAGTCAGTGTTTTAATTCTGAATTATTTTTGTTTTAATATAATTTGCAGTAATTTATACAAACTTAGCAATTTTTGTATTTATGCCTATGTAGTGTAACCATAATAAGTAAACAGTGGACACTGCCACTACAGCAGATCTGTAACTGCAAGTCTCTTGTCTGTAACTGCAAGCAAAGCTGGGACACTGTGCTAAAGAGCTGGATGGGAGCAGCAGATTAAGTCGTTTGTGTGCAAGTGCTGCTTCATGTTCCACTTTGAAAATAATAGCGCATATTACACACTATTGTTTGTGTGTGTGTGTGTGTGTGTGTGTGTGTGTGTGTGTGATTACTGCAGTTCACCACCCAAAGCTCCACTGGTTTTAATGATACACATCAGCTCCTGACCTGATTGTCTCAAATGCAACAGCAAAGCTATAAAGAATGCTAACTAATGAGCCATTTTCTACTGGGGGATGGAACTCAATCTGATTTTAACACTGACTTAACTGACTCATGTTAGAATTTTAAGGTCAAAACACGGCTTTGTGTTTGTGTGTGCTGTGGTCCTGTAGCAGCATTAATAAGATTTAGTCTGGCTACCAGAGTAAAATAGACTGCAAACATGACATAATATACATATATGAATTCCTTTGCATCAAAAATCCCTGCTGTCTCTTCATTCTTTTTCTCTCTCTCTTTAAAAATGAGGTGTAGAGCTGCTGTTTGGGTCTCCAGCGAAATACAAAATGAGTGCAAGATATCTCTGACCAGAAATCAGCTGTTTCATTAGCTCACGGTTGCAGCCTGGACTCAGAGTCTGATATTCTTGTTTAGTCTCTGGCTAACGAGAAAAAAAAAAATCCTGCTGCACTCCATTTTAAAGATTAAAGATTTTCTCCAGAAAAAAGTGTTCATAAGTTCAGCCTTTAAGCCAGAAACAAAAGTGCTAGCTATATTTTCAGTACATTTATGTAATAGTTTTCGTCAGCTATGCCCAATAAAAACTTAAAGACCATGACCATATGATAATATGATCTTCTGCATACATGAGCTCATATGATGAATTTGTGGCATTCTATTTTACAGGCGGGACAGAGTAAAGCTGTCTGTCGCAGCCAGTATGAGCAGGAATGTGGTCATTTTCATGTAGCAAAGGTTATTATATACTTAATATCAAGAATAAAACATGCCAGATGTGATATTATTCATTTTCATTTACATTCTTCAATTCTGTGTTTGATTCATTTCTTTCAGCATTTTGTCTATTTGTTCAAGATGGAAATTTGACATGAAAAAAAAAAAAAAAAACTGGATAAAAACCTCACTGCTAAGCGCCATCAGATAAGCAACAGTGATAAATAAGACTTGACTTTCAGCCAATGTTAATTGCTACATTGTCAAATGTATATTTTAGTACAAGCAGGTTTTCTATAAGCAAACATCTCCCGCTAGTATTAGTATATTTTATTCTAACACTGCAAAGTGTATCCATAGGGCTTTTTTCCTATTAGCGCGAGCACATCAGGTTACAGAATAAATCACAGCACAGCCCCAAAGCACTAATGATCCACCACAGGTGCGTATCAGGCGCTTGTCCTTTTATCCATTCCCCTTTTCTCATCAAACAGGCTGACAGTGTGCATAAGTACGATTTTATTCAAATCTGACCACAACACACGATGGCAACTCTAGTTCTAACGACACTTGGTAAGGTGATTTATTTTTAAATGAGATACTAGGAGATTTTCTTTTTTTTAAAACAAAATTTGTAATAAATAATTAAAATAGCATGAGAAATCTTATTATGCAGTGTAGATATAATAGATATAAATGGGGATAAGGAGTGGTATGAGATCACAGATGTGAGTGTGTGTGTGTGTGTGTGTGTCTGAGTGAAGGAGATTTAGCTTCAGCTGACAGACAGGTCATTATAATTCTCTGCTCTTCATCTCACAGATGTGCTCACTCCACCACTGCTCAATGACAATCAAGTTAAAAGCTTGCAGATTACTCTGTGAGTGTGTGTGTGAGTGTATTACCATACACAAGACCCTTCTACTGAAAGTAAAAACACTTTATTGATGTAAATGTATCCGAAGCAGAGATTATGGGGGAATATATAATCCTGAGCTGCTGTGTGTGTGAGTGTGTGTGTGAGTGTATTACCATACACAAGATCCCTTCTACTGAAAGTAAAAACACTTTATTGATGTAAATGTATCCGAAGCAGAGATTATGGGGGAATATATAATCCT
>CM075023.1:5353599-5373391 GCA_037576675.1 Pangasius sanitwongsei
CCCTTCTACTGAAAGTAAAAACACTTTATTGATGTAAATGTATCCGAAGCAGAGATTATGGGGGAATATATAATCCTGAGCTGCTGTGTGTGTGTGTGTGTGTGTATTACCATACACAAGATCCCTTCTACTGAAAGTAAAAACACTTTACTGATGTAAATTTAACCGAAGCATAGGTTATGAGGGAATATATAATCCTGCACTACTGTGTGTGAGTGTGTGTGTTTGTATGTGTGTGTGTATACCAGAGCAGACAGGCCTCCGTGCAAAAAGTATTCAGAAAGTATCTTCTCCTTTCTGTCTGCTTCCTACTGATAAGCTTCCAGAAATTATGCATGAGAAAATGTGTGTGTATGTGTGTGTGTTCCTCACCACACAGGCAGTGGTGATATTAGATAGGAGGGCTAAGCTATCAATAGCTCAACATTACATTATATGCAGAATTCTTCTTCTTCTTCTTCTTCTTCTTCTTATTATTATTATAATCTATAAGGGCACATTATTACACACACACAAGCACTTAAAGGCAGACAGGAAGCAACATCAGTGATTTATACATTTTAAGATCAAGTTTCAAGCTCATAATGCTCAACTGGGTTCATGCTGCATTTCCTCTGAATAGCAAAGACAGTAAACGGAAAAGCTGTAACCCTTCTGTTCTAACCAAAAAAACACTAAACTCATCGTCTGTCCTTTTGTGTAATATGTACTTTGATTAAACAATATGTGCACAATCTATCAGCTTTTAGTTTCTCCTCCAAACACATTTTAGCGAAAAAATTATGATAAATAATGCACTTAATTCATGTTCATTACACCTGTGACTGAGGCCTTAATACACTTATTGACGATATATAACGGAAACGTCACCTAAGCATGCTGAAAGATATTAGCCCACTGGAGATTAAAACTAGTGGGCGTGCCACTCTGTATAATCACATGACACGACTGTCACTGATTGGCTGTGTGAATCTACAGCGCTGGGCTTGTTACACCTAGCCCACATCCTCGCTTTATATCATTCTGTTTGTTTTTCTTATGACCACTGGTGGTGCTGTTGCACTCAGTTTCACAAAAATCCAACATAATACTCTTTAAAATGTTTGTTAATATCAAAATAGATTAAGTGAATGCCAAAAATTAAACCTTTTATTGATTTTTTTTAAAATCTTTAAAAGACAGGGGGGCTTAGCCCCTCTAGCCCATTTATTCGGGCCGCCCTGTGCACACGCCAAAGCTTATTACACAAACAAACAACTCAATCACGCAATCATACATTAAAAAAAGAATGGCACATGCAAGCAGCTTCTTGTTATGAAAGTGCTGTTTTACAGTTGATTTTGAAATTTGAGAATCAACTAAACTGTAAATCTAAAACTGTACATCCAAAATCCTTCACCACACTCCTCAAAGTGTATGGGGGAAGTGTGCACATGGGTCCAATTCCCGGCTTATTTTACCTCCTTTTGTGCCTTTTTCATCTATTACCTGATTTGCGTAAGTCACAACCATCTGTATTGATCCTTTGGTTTTTCCCAAGGTAACAGATTTTAGGGATTTTACATATGTGCAACCTCATATTTCTACTCCATGTTCTGCAAGAATGTTGGCATTTATTTAAAATATTCCTTTGCGTGTCCTTAATGGTTATGCAACTTGAGGCTATTCTAACTAAAATAGCAAAATACAAGACTGAGTCTTAATTAATTCTGCACCTGCAATGATTGAAATGCATACTTACCACTGTGGGAATATCATACAGTGTATATTCAGTGTACATACAGTGTGCTTGTATGATAATTGAATGGTAATTATCTATCTAGCCCTTATGTCCTTAAAGATGAAGCATCTCCTGTATGCCTGAAAATGAACTCCTGAGGCAAACATGCTGGCTATTATTTTTCAATTCTGCAATACAGTTAAGTTAATTAAAAACTGGTTGAGTATATCCCACTTTCTAGTAAATGCAGAAATGCACTCAGATAAATATGGCTATAGAGGAAGAAATAAACCTAGTAGGGAATTAGATGCATTGTGCTGTTTTTCTCAACAGGAGAAAATATGCCTTACACTTTCCAGTATTGCATTTCTTGTTATTGTCAGGAACAGTAAGTAGAGACGGATGCAAGTGCAGTTTAAGCGGTTTATTAAAGAGGCACGCAGATAATTCCAAAACGTGGATCACAGTCAGAACCAGGAAACAGGCAGAGGTCAGGAGATTTGCGAACAATCCAAAGAGTAATCCAAAGAGTAAAAAACATGGGCACATGAAACAAAGGCTCAGTAAAGCCAGACGAGAGAACGCTGAACATACTTTGCACAGGACAAAGACACACGGGGGTTTAAATATACAAACTGATCAAAGGTAAACTGAAAACAGGTGCAAGTAATAGAGACACATGAGGGAGACAACCAATGACAGGACATGGGTGGAGACAGGACATAAACCAAATCAAAACACAAGGGGCAAAGTAAACACAACAAGACAACATGGAAGTAAGTGCCATAGTGCTGCTGGCTGTTATGCACGCTGAGCGTGACAGTTATCCAGTGCATTTTCTCAAACTTATTTCATACCGAAGCACAGAGACAACCTCACAGATTTTCACACACGGTTTGATGGCCTTAAAGACATTCTGCATTTGTTGCGTAAATACCTCAGTACATTTTCGATGTACATGTGTAATTCTCCTAATTAGCACCAATACATACACAAATACAGTAAATCCTCTGAAATTTTAACTTTCCTCTCTTTACTTTGTATTCTGTCTAAGAGTAGAGACTATTGCTAGTCTGTACAAATGCCAAGTATGAACATATGTTTTATTATCATAAAAATAATAATCCAAATTAGCTATGTCTTCTCTTTCAGTTCCAGTTTACTTTACCCTGTGCTTTAAACTGCAACATACGGCACAGAAGCTGAGAACGAATTAGCATATGCACAAATGGAATTTGCCTGCTTAGCATATCACTGGAATAATCAGAGCAACCGGGTATGTCAGAACGGTAGCCTTTTGAAAAAGGTATTACTGCTTTCTCACTGAGTCTCTGAAAAGTATTCTCTCTCTTTTTGTACTCTACCCCATTTCAACTCAATCATGTTCTGAAATGTATCTTCAAGGGCAGCAGTGTATCTTTAAGAGCATAGGGGGCCCGGGCTTTTCAGGTCTATTCACTGGAGAAATGAGCTCTTTGTGAGCCGGGCAGGATGTACCATGTCACGCTGAATTGAACAGATCCCACTTTACACATCTCACGCTATTGTGTATCTAACCATTGTCCTCTGATTCACAAGCAGGACACAATAGCCTTTCTGGTTGCATCAAGGACTTTGTGCTCTCTCACACATACACAGGCAATTACAGCAAATACACTGTTTCTTAATGGGTCATAAATTGCATGTAAAATGTTTTGGATGGCCAGTTCAGCCAGTGATATAATGTTAATAGAGGGCGGTAAAAAGAAAAGTCATTGAGGGGTCTTGCGGCTCTGAAGAGTAGGGGGGCTTGTGAGTGTTCAGGATCATTCTTTACTGCAACATTCTGGGAACATTTTATAAGGATTCAATGCTATACTATAAAGTTTTGGTGGTACTGACATCCAGACTACAACCAGAACTGCAAAGACAGACATGCTTTTAAAAACAATTACAATTAAAAAAAAAAAAAAAAAAGCAAACCAACTTCCCTTAGTCTCATAGTTGAATCTCCAAGCAATGCTTATCATCTATCCTAAACTCTATCCTACCAAGCTAGAATACTAGTGTGCGTAGGGTTATATTTATACTATCTGGCCAACAGTTTGTGGATACCTGACCATCACACCCTTATGTGATTTAGTTCCCCTTTGCTGTTATAACAACCTCCACTCTTCTGAGAAGGCTTTCCACTAGATTTTGGAGCGAGGAAAAGGAAGACCCTCTTGAGCAATGCTCCTTTGCCTTTGCCATGCCTATGTGCCCAGTTAGATAACCGTAATTTAAAAAAGAATGAAGGGCATATGCTGAAGGGCAAAAGGTCTCTAAAAACAGAAATACCATGAATTCACACATCCCTCACCACTTACATTTAATGTTTCACCCACTACTTGACAGATTACAGTGGTTTGTTTCATGATAGACGAGCTTTGTTCACATTTCAAAATGTCATGAACAGGCTAAGCAATCAAGTCCAAAGGGAACAGGCACAATACAGTTCCAAAACCTGCTCATGTGCCACTGAATATAACTGGCAGATTAAACTATGGCTTGGCAACAACTCTGAAGTTCTGCTTCTGTAGTTTGGCTCCCTGAAAGACTCCTCCAAGTCAACTACTGCTAAAGCTAGCAGAGCGAAAATGCTAATTAAACCCGTGGCAAGCCTCAAGAACCACCTTGAAAAGGCCACACAGAAATGCCACCATGCACCAATCAGCATGGGATTAGTTTGGGAAAGTGCTATACTATTCACATGTGGCCGATAGATAATAAAAGAGAGAGAGAGAGAGAGAGAGAGAGAGAGAGAGAGAAATCATTGCACCAAATCAATGTCCTGATGATATTTATGACTTTAATAACCAGCAGCAGTAAGTAAAGATCAGGCAAATGGCTCCAGGGTGTAATACCACAAAAATCAGCAAAAATCTACTCCCAGCAGTGTGATTTAAGAAATTATATAATTGTGACCTGGTTTACATATAGAGGAGTGAAGTAGAGAGAGAGAGAGAGAGAGATGAAAGCCTGTTGATAAAAGCATATATGAATTCTGATCAGCTCAGAGGCTGCCAGATGAAGCTCTAAAGTGATATACGGCAAGATAAAAAAAAAAAAGAGAGAGACTGGGAGGAACTTGTTTGTTTGGACTATTGGATGTTCCAGTGTCTCCCTCAACCTTCCTTTACTTCTCAATTATTCCACTTTTCCTTCATCCGTCTCCTTTTTTTTACAACTGCATTGCTGAATGTGGACAGACCGTAAGTACACTGCCAGCCAAAAAAAATTATGAACACCCTGTATTTTAGCATTTGTTTAAATGTTCTAGATCATTGGTTCTCAAAGTGAGGGCTGGGGACTCACAGGGGTCTGGGAAGCACAGGCAGGGAGTCCATGATTTTTTTTTTTATTTAGTTACAGTGGTAGAAATCACAACCTACCATTATCATTAGCCTGCTTGACTGGTCAGTTGAATGGGTTTAATACAAACCAATAACTGAAAAACATAAATAATGTCATTTATGTAAATAATGCATATAAATAACACCAGCTTGGACCTGATGACAGTTTTTAAAAAGTTTCCTTTACTAGCAGTGTAGTGGATGCAGGGTTTACTGTAGATGCTTCTGATATTATGGCACTGTATTAGAAAGCTTTCACTCCTCTGTTCATATCTTCTTCGCCCTCCTACCTGTGAAATTGACCGTGCAGTGTGGATGACTATCTACCAAATGCATAATGCATTGCATTCTTCCAGTATCTGAAACCTGCACACCCACACACATGCACACAGCTATGAAGGGATGTTTGAGCGGCAAGTGTTAAAGCAATTCTGCTGTCTCAGGTCACGGTGGAGTTAAGCAGCTGGAGGCAGTGTGAGTGGAAGGATACCCGCTGTTTAAACTTCCACACAGGATGAATTTCATGAATACAGAAGTATAATAATGATTCGCCTGTTGTGATGCTGTAAAATCCAGCCGACTTGAAGTGAAAGCACTCAGTTCACACACAATATAGAGAGTGTGTTGAATTCTCAAGCAGTAAAACATATTCATGTGTGGTGAATTTTTTTCCTTGGTGTTTCTGTAGATGAAAGTATGGGCAATGCTTATAGCCCAATCAACGGCAGTGACTTTTCACCTTGCTTTGCTCAAATCACTCTACTCTGTTTGCTAGTGACCATTTCTGTATTTAGTTGACTGCTGGTTGCTATGGTTTCACTAACACAAGTTTCAATAACACAAATGACAAAATCAGCACAAATCAGATGTCTTTTCACCATGCTTGTGTACAAAATGCATCCTTGCATTGCATCACTGTCTATTAGTTTCAGTGTTAGAAGAATCCTAAAGCCACGTTTGTTCTTTATGGGTTCTACTGAGAATTTTACTGGCTTAAAGGGCTTGATGGACCTCAATAGAAAGGCAAACCCACCAGTGCAGTCCTATTTTGGGTAAATCAAACACTTCTAGCTCATAGCAGCAAAGCAAATATCACCACTTGCCTTAGGAGCTATGAGTAGGAACAAATATGTGGAACCAAAAAGCACGAATAATATTTCACAGTCATGCAGGGAAAAAGAAAAACATTCCCCTGGCCCACCACAGTAAGTGAGATCAGAGCAGATTTTCAGGAAACACTGGGCTGAATACTGAACACTGAAACCTCTTTCATGTGTTTGCCAATTTATACTGTTACAGACTTTTTCTTTTCTGATACCAATATTGAAACCTTGAGTATCAGCCCATAATGATATCCATGTGATATCTTTTTATTTAAAAACTAAAAAAAAAAAGGATTTTTCAACTGAATTTTTTAATTAAAAAATAATATATACTAATTATATAATATATAATAATAAATACATGAACACGACTTACACAAACTGCAGCTTTCACATAAAAATCACTCATACTGCAAATATAATAAAGTATAAACTATATCTATAAAAAAAAAAAAATCTGTCCTAGCAAAAAATATAATCAAGTCTCTTTATATGTATACATTTTCTAAACTCAATTTTCCATGTGTTAAAGGATCAGACAAAATTCATTCTTTTAGTTCTCCGATATCCAATCCACCACTTTTCACTGGCATCATCCCAATACTGATCCTGGTTTTCGGATCAGTGCCATCTCTATTACGGGCACATAAATGACAATTTTGCTTTGATTTATTATGTTTAGCAAAACTGGACTACAAAATTACAAAGTAATGGTACCAGAAACCCAAAAACCCTTGGGCAATGTGAAATCTTTCCACTGAGTTGCTAAACCACACTTAATAATATAAACTATTAATTAAATGACATCCTGATTGTGATTGTTGCACCTATTTTCGCAAGGAAAAAAGCAAGACTTGGCTTTGTTTATCACTTTTAGCATGCACTTTTTGCTCACATTGATTTGTACATTCTCACTAAGATGCTTCCGGTGAAATTGGTATCCTTTCTTCCTTTTCATTTTCATCTGATCAGCTTTCATATTTCAAGTCAAAAGTTATATTCCTGAAAAGTACCGTTAGCCATGTTTGCTGATGATGTCACTATAACACTACTGTAGTCACCGTTTTGAACTAGGATTTATAACATACAAACAGTGAAATGACAAAGGGCGGTTATACTAAATATAAGCGCTCTTGGCACGCTACTCATCCATTCAAATTAGTAGACCACAACTAGGTTTTGTATAATTGGCATTAATCATTTGCTGAGAAGTGAATGTGCTAATTCAGCGGCCAAACATCCTGTGCCTCCCTATTAACAAATACTGCAGGCATTGTAAATAGATTCAACCAACTCCATGTATTCAACCCCCAACATATATTCAGATACAAACACAGTTTCAGTTCTCTCTGTCTCTCTCTCTCTCACTCTCGCTCACTGTTTCAAGCTTATTTTCACAGGGCTATAAATCCCCACCTAACCTCCACTGCCCTGATCCAAGTTAGGACTGTATGATTAAGAAACCAAGAAGCATCCCTCTAAACTCCCTCACTTTTAACTCTGTTGTGCTATTAGCTTAGCTTGTTTTAGTGGCCTGTAAGATCAGTAGCTGTCTCCAGAGAAAATGACATTGACTGTATTTGTGGAAGAGACAGAAAAGCAGAGCAGTACTACACACTCAATCTGGGTCTCTGTAAAACAGTTTTACCTGAGCCTTTAGCGGTGAATGAAACTCAAACAATGCCTTCTCTTCGAGACTTTGTGGCTGCTATTATATATTTCATATCTTCCAAAATGGAGGAGGAACTGAAAGTAGATAGACTAAGCACACACTGTATATCAAAGTACAAATTTCACAAAAGGACAGATGACAGAATTGTTCAGTGTTTTTTGTGTTGAACAAAACATTGCATTTTACCATGTTTGGTATTCGGAGGAAACAAGGCATGAAGCCAGTAGTGCATTATGGATTTGGAACATTTAAAAAAATTAGAAATAACAAAAGATGTTATCTGGTTCTTGTGCCATTGGTGATATGTTGTCATATAATGCATTGTTCAACAAAAATAGTTTTATTGCTGAGCTGTTGATGGATACCAACTTGTAACCCCTCCCATCTTCCCAGCCAACAATGGAAAGGGTTATAATCAATAATAGGAAAATAAAAAGTAATGGAGTGTTGGACCAGATTGGAATTTTTTTTTATTAGTTTTTCAGAACACAGTCACAGAAATTGTAGCCATCTAAATCTGAGGGATTATGACATGGTGGTACTGTATAATGGCACCCAGTATGTCTGATATACTGTATCATCTCCCTCTATCTCTTCATCTATCTATCTGTAACCATATTCCTTCACTCGTCTTCCATCAGTTCTCCTGCAGAGTTATGGCTAACACAGTCTATGAAGCCTGTATTCACAAATCTTTATTAATGTGGTTTTAATTACTTGTTGGAGTTGTTTTGTATGCATTGTAAATTCTAAGAAGAACAGTGAACTAAAAAAAAATTCTACTAAAAAAATTAGCATTGCAGTGTTGAACAGGATGAAAGGCAATCAACAGTTCAGGGGATCCATGTAGCTACCAGGTATATTATTTTGAACTGCAAAAACACTGAACATTTCACACATATATCCAGCCAACGCATTGCCTAAAGCATTTGATACATTTATGTGTCACTGAGGAAGATGAGTAACTGGAAAAAAGAAGGAAGGCCACAGACCTTTGGAATTTCACAAAAAAAAACTGATTAAAGCATAAATAGGGCATAGTATACTTGTCACCATTTCTCTGCTTTAAAGCCACAATAAAAGTGAAATAAGATATCCATGTTTGCCAGGGGCCAGAAAGCCCAGTAGGCTATTTTGCAGTCTGAGATTTACGGAGTGAAACAAAACACTGCAGTGGTAAGAAAGCTCATTTTACAACCTCAGAAAGCTATAATTCTGCATCGACCATCAAGAATATGAACCAGAAATTGCTGAAAAACTGGAAAAACAATGTTTAACCCTTCATAGCACTTTGCCCTTTTAAAAACATTTTGTTATTATTTTAGTTCCTGAGTTTAGAAACCAGCATGACAAAAAGTTTGCAACTTTGGAAGGTAGATTTTGTCTAATCATTTCCCTTGATAAAGGGTCTGCATTATATGCAAATGGGTGAATCATTGAATTCAAGAATGTGTAAAGTGCAACACGGCTGTAAAACGGAGTTTACAGACTACAATATTCATCAAATCTTTGCAAAGTCACAGTGTGAACCTACTGTACACTGCAAAAAAAGGCAAGTCAAAATATCGTTAAAATAGTCAAATCTATCTAGTATTGCCTATCATGAGATAACCATTAATCAAATATAAGATTATTAAACCTATTTCAAGACGTTTTTATTAATTTTTTTTTATTTTATTTTACTAATCAGTTTCATTTAGCTAATATTATTGACATATAATTTTGCTTCTTTCTAGAAATAAATGCTCAAAATTATAAAACAGATCAAGACTATTTCAAGCTTGAAATTAGTAAACAAAAAACCTAAAAATAGGTTTCATAAACTTATGTTTGGTTTATTGTAATCTTATTATAAGAAATACTATAAATCTGACTATATTCAAGATATTATCACTTGATAAGTAATTTTTTTTTTCATTGTATAAAACAGCTCTGATTTGCAGAACCAAAAAAATACCCAGACTGGATCATAAATGTTTTTACTTTGTAGAAAGAAATATTACTAATTTATCACCCTGTCCAATACTTTCTTCTACCAGCTGCACTTTCTCTCTCTCTCTCTCCCCTCTCTCTCAGCCAAGAAAAGAGCATTCAGCAGATACGCGCATGTTAGTCCTAAAGATAAGGAGCTAAAAATAGCCAACTACAGCTAGAAAGAGAGTGCAGCAGACACCACAACTCCTCCTTTGAACCTGAAAGAGATATATTTAGAGCCTATTTTATACCACTCCTGCTTGGCTGGCTATCTTCTAGCCCTAAGTGCTTTGAAAGTGGCACATTTCCCACAGACATTTATTACATTATATTAAGGCGATCATTAGCTAGCTGTGAGAAGGGACTCACTTATGAGCTTTCCACGGCAAAAGAGCCAGCTTTAAATAAATAAATAAATAAATAAATAAATAAATAAAAAAGAGATTCCTTTCTGTGAGCTAGGGATTTTCAGACAGTGCGTAAGTAATTTTTCATTGAAAGATAGAATGCAAGTCGTCCATGTGTGATGGGAAGACAGAGAGAGAGAAAAGATGTTAAAAAAGATGTTAGTAGATGTGATCACTAGAAAACTGAGGTTTATATGAAAGAGGTTTTTCTTTCTATGGGATTCCGTTTTTGTGATCACAGAGCACATGCAAAAGCAAGGCATAAGCAAGGCACAAGGCACTGCATATATTTTTAGTACCATCATGAGCATCTAATTATCTCCTCTCATTGACTTTAATAACCTCTGATTAGAGTTCACTTATTTCATATCAATATTATGTTAGAAAATAACGAAATGGCTGACAAAACATACAGCAAGTATATTTACTGTCTTATCTGTCATTGGATTCTATCCTAATATGTCAGCGATATTGTCACATTGTCCAAAACACAGGGTACATATGAGATTAAAATATTTTTCAATCACAAACCGCTCCTTTAATGTGTGATGTTATCACAGATATCTATCTGCTGTTAGTTGACTGACTTGTCAGTGTTGGGCTTGATCTGTGGACAACAGCTGAAGAAATCTGTACTCTCTCCTGCAAGCCATTTCTGAGCTGATCAACAGCTCTAATGGAGTGTGCTGTGGAAACTGGAATTATGGTCAGACATGAGCAAACATCATTCCACCCCTCTCTGGTGGAGACATTAACAAAATGTGCATGTGAGACTCAAAACATGTTTGTGTTTTGGACTGAGTGACAATGACTGATAACGCTCCATTTGCATATGATAATAGGCAAGTGTGTGAACGGAGCAGTACTGTAACAGATGGAGCGTAACGAGACAGAAACAAGTAAAGATAGCATAAAAGGTTTAGACAGGAGGAGAAGAAAGATAGAAAAACAGACTGGACGAGTTAAATATGTATTAAAGCTAAAAGGAGAATTAAAGCATCCAAAAAGACTGCAATTTTGTTTCCTAAATTATGTAAATATTTCAGTGGGAAAATGAACATCATAATAATGTCATTTAGGACTGGACTAGGCTTAATCTGTGTCAAAAAAAATTGCCTTACTGCAAAAGCATGTCTTAATGCAAAAAAAAAAAAAAAAAATTCTTCTGTTGCCATGGTTTTGAAACTCCTTTGAAACTACCAAGCCTCCCTCATTCTTCCTTTCTCATTTCCATTGACTCACTAACATCAGTTAGGAACATCTAATCTCATGCTGCAACCCAACAGAGATCAGTCATATCAGACACAAACCTGAAAAGCAAATAAATGTTCAACTGACATTATCACCATCCAGCTCTTCTTTCACCACTCATGTATGTATATGCTGTAAAGACCTTATAATCAAATTATATTCAAGTGAAGGCTTAAAGGTCCTGTCAATACTTATAATCTGGTCTAACTATATAATGTTTAACTATACTATGCTATTTCAGCTACTAAATATACATCAGACAAATGATGTGCCATTATGCTTGGAACATTAATCAAATTGCAAAGCTAACACTAGCAAGACTAATTACCAAAGTTTGAGATATTTTTTGTAACCAACTCCTAACTGATAATTTTCCAGAAATTTGTCCCAGACCTTTTTTTTTTTTTTAATCACTCCTTGGTCTTCATGATGCTGTTTGTTTAGATGTGACAATTTAATTGCACACAGATGCAGTTAACTAATTTAACTAATTATGTGACTTCTGATGGCAACTATGGAAGGTGAATACTTATGCAATCACAACTTTTAATAACAAACACATTCTCTCCCCTCCTCTAAGGTCTTCATTTGAAAACCCAATTCAAATGAAGACTTTAAAACATTCATTAATGTGCAGGGCAATTAGAATTTCAACTTTCAAATTCACTTGACATGACTAAAGGTTTTGTTTATTAGGAATGCTGGTCATTGATCTAAAAGGCATTTACAATCTCTGGTCACTGTAAGCCTTTTTTAACAGATGTCAATTCCAGGCCAAATTAACTGTCTGCTTCTTATCTGTTTATGAAAATCATACACTGGAGAAATCAACCCTTGGGATAAATCAATCAGCTCACCAGCCCACATGCTAATTGCTGACTGATTTTTAAGCATTATGTAAGCTGAGCTTTAGCAAGGTTTTTATGAACTGATACGGCGAAAACAATATCTGGCACAAAGTCTTGGCCATAAATACAAAATTGTTTTTTCTTTCCAATCTCTCTCTTTTTTTTTTGCATCTATTCTTTCCAAGTGTCATATTCAGTTAAGCGACTTATGGAAGCACATGTCACATATTCATAGGTACAAGTAATGGTTGTTTCTTGATCAGGGATCACAAGCAAAACAAAACAAAGCAGCACAAGGGAAAACATTGAGAAAAGTGCAAGTGGAAGTGTGTGATTACAGTACAGGAACAGCATCATCCCACCCCTCCAGGGAACTCATTATAAGTGATTTACTTAACTAGCAACACAGAAAGCAGACACAGAGGCTTGGCTTGACTACTGTATCTGCATCCAGGCTTTATTTTCACAGAGGCAAATTCCTTTTGAACCGTGGATCGATCACAAAGATTTATAATGCGCACCTGCTTGGTGTATGATTTTTGCAATATGGGAGACGATAGGTGCATCCTTTATAGAGATTATCAGTCTAATCTATGTATATTTACCACATCTGTAGTATTATGTGATTACTCCAGACAAAAGTTGGACATGTTTCTCAGTAATGAGTACATAACAGAAAACCCATTTGCTCAAAACTTACTTATGATGAATGATGTCAGTTGTTGAGACATGTCAGTAAATAAATGTTTATGCAAAATGTCATTTTGGGGGGAAAAAAACACTTTCATGAATGCTTCAGTTACAGATATTTATAAATTAAACTCTTAGCAAAAAAACCTGCATGTTACATTGTTGAGAGCAAGCTCATTCATTTATAAGCCACATCAAACTGACCTGCAGTTGAAGAAGACCCAGAACCACACCACATCCAGCAGAGTATCTGGATCTAATGTCATTAAATACGAATAAACTTATAAACTCTAAATGATCAGTTGACTTCTATAAGCCCCTCTACCATTTCCCATCACTTCTTTCCTCCCTCTTCCTCCCTCTCTCTTTCAGAAATATGAGTCCTTGCATCACTCTCAGACACCTGCAATAAATCTCGACTTCTCCTATCTTACAAAAAATCAATGGCTAATTTGGGCACATTCCTTTATGGGCCAAGTGTGTGTGCAGAGAAACACACATTTGGCCCGTAAACACACGCACACACACACACACACACACACACACACACACACACACTATTGGACCCCACAGTTGTCTTCTCTGAAGTGCTTGAAGACATACAGGCTAGATGGGCCAGCAGGGCCATTTAGTTAACTATTAATTAATTAGTTAATTAATAAGAATGTGCTGTCACTGGTAAGCAAGCTCGCCCAGTCACAGCTGCATTTCATAAATCAATGGAGGACCCACTCTCATCTGATGATCATAAATCTACCATCTGTGGAATAGCAAAGAGGACAGGGAGCGAAAGAAAGTAGTCATGGAGGAAAGAAAGGGGTCTTTCTATTCTGCCCATAGTCCTGAACCATGATATGCCTCCTACCCCTCGTTTTTCAGTGGGCCCAAACACACATAACAGCAGTGCTGTCTGTAATAGAATGGTCGGCCAGGTCACCTGACTTTAACCCATCATCAAGCTACTCTGGGAAGATTTGGAGTGAAAACTTAGAGAGTGGTCCATCCGACTCTACAAACCTTTGAGACGATGTCCTGTAGGAGAGATGGCAGATCATCTCTAAGGAACTAATGGAAACACTCCCTGTTCATTATTGTGTTTTTCCATTTTTTTTGAAACATAGAACATAAAAAATATGACCTCCTCATCTTTTCTAATGCATGCACTTTGTGATAGTGTGCATAAAGGGTTGTATCTTGTTACACCTCAAATAAACATCCACTGTGAATGAAGATCGATTTGCAGAGAAGGGTGGTGGGTCATTCACTCATATATTATTCATCTACTGAAGTTATTACAAAAGCCTTCATTTTGGTCATGAGGGTAACTGTATTATTAAAATAGCCATCTATCCTGAACACCTCAAACTGAGTTTTTTTTAAAACACATCTTATCCCCATTTTGATTCAAACACTGAAGCTACTTGAGAAATGGCTCTAAAAGAGGTTACAATGGCCAATCCAATGAGAAGGAAGCCCTAATGGAGGATACAATCCAATGATATAGAACCTTTAATGGAAGAACTGTTTGGAGCCCTTGAGCAAAAGGAACTAACCATTAGCCTATTGACATAGTGTGATTTTCTAGGCCTGTCTTAAAGAGCAATTAAGAGCAGCTTTATAGCACCCCAGCCATTAGATCCATACTGCTTTGCAGCTTTTCACCATGCAAGCAGGGCTGGTTTTCATCTTGGTGCTGCACTACAGAACTGAACTGCAGTATATGTGATCTCACATTTCATATAATATGTATAAGACATTCTGGCATCACCAGGTTGGTCCACTTCTTGATGCAATTGTGTACTGTTTTTTTTTACTTCCTATTTCAAATCCAAAGCTATGATCTGGAAAGTATAAAACAGGAATCTGTCACCAAATCATATTACAGAAGCAAATTCTAATTCAATCTATGAATTAAACTGCATCTTACAGTATCTTAACTAATATGCTAAGTAAATCATTAATTACTCAATCTTTGTTATCAAGTAAGCAACACTGTGTTCACAGACATTACATTTACACTAAGCACTTCATCAAAACAATATATGTAAAATATTTAAACTATAGTTAAACCATTTCTTTACAAAAACAAAACCGTTTAATTTCAAGGCCATTGGTGGCACCATTTCATTGGTGGCATCACTGCCAAATATTATTAATATTATGAATAATATTATGAGATAAATTGAGATGAGATACTATCTGAATTTGTCAGGGTTACTAATCAGATTTCAAA
Source organism: Pangasius sanitwongsei (assembly GCA_037576675.1). Taxonomy (NCBI): domain Eukaryota; kingdom Metazoa; phylum Chordata; class Actinopteri; order Siluriformes; family Pangasiidae; genus Pangasius; species Pangasius sanitwongsei. Next base: position 5,368,872 of record CM075023.1, read on the forward strand.
GCTGGAGTTTAGCAGGCACTCCTAGAACCTCAAAAAGTTAACCAACATTAGTGTAATTAGCCTTAAGAAATGCTGAGAAAGCTGGAAAGCACAAACTTCTTGAAGACCTTCTCATTTCAGAAAACTTACTAACGTTTCAGCTTCACCAGCATAAAAGCCACTTTATAATATTCTTAAAAATAATAAAAACATAGCAACCATTAATAACCATTGTGCCGTATATCATTTTAGTGATTTTGTTCTATGCTTCTAAACTAGCTTAGTGGCATAGTGGATCAGGAGAAAGTTATATGCTTCACACCAAGATCCAAGAGGCAAACTGAATGACACACCCGCCTGCGGATGTGACCAGGGCTGTAAATAAAGGGTAAATAATGTATTCAGGTGAAGGGACACAGAGACCAGCAATAAATAAACCAAAGGCCAAAAATGTGACTGCTCCCAACTCTCAAGGTTCAAACTGTCAATTTCAGCACATTCATCTGCTACACCTATGTCAGTAGCACACAGTTATTTTTTTAAATGTAGTAAATGATGCATGTGATGATCAGATCATTCTTCAAGCCTGAGCATATGAGGTAAGAGTCTTCATGCACATATCCTATATGAAACGGATATATATATGTATGTGTGTGTTTATGTGCATGTATTACTGTGCATTTGAACACCTTCTTGGTACAGTCCTTCAGCTTAACTATATTACTGATTTCATTCTGTGCATAAAAAGCTTAGAGAACATGGACAATATTCATATAATATATGCAGCACTCCATGAACCCCTCTCCATCTTCTCCTCATTGATCTGCAGCTTTCAGATAGTAATCATGCCCCTGGGAGGAGCAGGATGGAGGTAATGTGAAGAATAAAAGCAAGATGCTACTTACACCGCCGCAAAAATGAGACTAATGCTGCTCACCATCCAGTGCTTCTTTCAAGCAGAGAGAAGGTTAATTCTGTGTGTTGAAAAGAAACTATTGCTGAGATAACAAAGAACATCTGTCATGCCCGGCATCCATAAATGAGGCTCATTTTCACTTCTTTAATTGGATAAACATAGAATTGTTTAGCATTGCATGAATTTATCACTTGATTTTGATGTGTCACTTGATCCATCCTCCATAAAAGCTTATTTAGTTTGGAGCTTGAGGAAGTCATTTACTGAAGGACATTGTGTGCTAAACACTGCACTAAGTGTCCTCTTTGTTGGTGTATTTGTCTAGAAATCCAGCCATATGTCTTATACTTCTTCTCCTCAGTGTTTTATCCAAAGAGATGAAACAATAAAGCAATACAATTTCATTTATTCTTTTCAACTCTCAGTTGATATATCTATATTTCTCACTACTGCTATTTTTGGTGTGTGTGTGTGGGTTGGTGAGCAGTGTAATTCACTGTGAGCTCTGAGGACTGTGAACACCCTGAACTCTGAGGACAACGAGGCTGCACTCCTCAGACTACTTCATTAATCAATTAACCTGCTTAGCAAATTAATCTAATTAGCTGCTAATTACAGATCTGGGCATCTGACAAAAAACACTCAACTCAACATCTTCATCCCCCAGTCGAAAGTTGCTGCAAGATGAATTTCTCATACATACCCTCTCTCTCTCTCTCTCTCTCTCTCTCTCTCTCTCACTCACTCACTCACTTAAGGTTCCCTACCAGTGTGAGGTTTTGACCCAGCTCTCCAGTAGGAAGGTTAGTGGGAAGGGCATCTTCCTGTGACACCATCTCAAAATGATTTATGTGGTTCTTTGGCTCCTCCTGCCAGCCTTGTTTGCGCTCCAACAAAGTTCGCCAGGCCCTCTGAATTCTGAAAATTTAAAAAAAACAAAAAAAAACAAACAAAAAAAAAAAAACATAGCATTAAAATTTAAGAAAAAAAAAACATAGCCATACAGTGGCTGTTTTTGACATACAAAGATTTCCCTTAATCTGCAACAAAGAAATTACATATGAACAAATAACATAATGAATGAATAAATATATTTAAAATCTGCACTACAGAATTACATATAAGCAAATGCATTTAACATTAACTACCTTATGTCAAAAAAAAAAGTATAGCTAGGTGACTTGATTTTTTAATAAATATCTACAGAAAATACTCCTTATTCAACAGAAAGCAAGAAGAATTCATCCCACATCATTGTGCTTTTATGTGAGATGGATGCCCTTAGCCCATCCAAACTTATACTTAATCATTCTAAAATCATTTAAAAAGTTGTTTCCTTGCAGGAGCATAGTGCACCCCCTGTGTGTTGCACTATAAGCTTCCATGTGCAAAGTGAAGACAAAAATGTTGTAATCAGATTTGAGTTTTTAATTATTTATATAATTATAATTAATTATTATATAATTATTTATATAATTATAATTAATTATTGCAAACAGAGCAGCTAGTGTATTGGTATCATGTCAAGCATGGGTACTGCCACCTATGTCAGTATAATTACACTGGATAGCATTATCAAGGTACAAAATTACTTAAAATAAATGTACAATGCTACAGTTTTATTTTACTGTTTAAACTCAAATTTAAACAGATATTACTTTAAATGAGATATTTGCTGGTGTGTAAAAGATTTACTGTGATTCAGCACCTATCATACTATCAACTATGTTTAATCCTAAATTGCACACTGCTGGTGTATCCTGAGGCATGTTTGCAAATGTGACAGTTTTGATTTTGTTGCAAAATTTTGGAAGCCGTCAACATGTAGAAGTGACAGTAAACCAAACAAGTAAAGCAGAATATCAATGAACTTATCTAGGCTTATAATTCTTACCTAGGCTTATGTAAAGACTGAAAACACAATACAGAGTGGTGTGTAAACACACAGTGCTATCATTCTAGTGTTTATACTGCAGCAATTATTGTCAGTAAACTTTATAAAGGTATCATGATCATGAATAGGCCATAGCATGTTTATCTCTAAAGTTGATCCATGCACTAGAAGCTTAATCTTTTTATCTAGAATCAGCAAAACAATAATCCCAGTTTAAGTGGCCTTTATAAACACCATTCTGTGAAATATAAATACATCCACCCTCTCCTGGCAACCTCCACCCTCACAGAATTCATTGAAACCCTCAGAAAAGTAATTCATATTGACTGCAGCTCATGGTCAATGCTAGACCAAATTCAGTTATGGGTGATTGTGCACATGTTCAGAACAACCATGTTTATTTTGTCCTTACTCTGTCACACTCATGGGCTACAGGCTGTGTTTAGCCCCCTTGGGCAGCACTAAGAGCTGATTTCATGTTCACACAGAATGGCTTTTGTCTGGAGTTATAGAGCCAGTCACCTGGCAGTGAACCCTAATCTAACTAGTACTCACAGTGCCAGGGTTCCAAGTTCAACAGAGCTCTGAACAAAATCCTGTTTGCGGACTTTGCTATTTGATCCACAGGCATACATCTTCTTACCTTCCATTATTATCCATTTTAATAGGAACACCTGTACATCTGCTCATTCATGCAATTATCCAATCAAAAGAACTTCAGTTAATGTTCACATTAAAACAAGAATTTGAGCATTGGGGAAAAAATTAGTTATCTGTATGACTTCTTGTTGGTGCCAGACAAACTTCACCTGGACTTTTCCCCAGTCTTCAACTGTCCACTTTAGGTGTTTAACCTGCGTCCACTGTAGCCTCAGTTGTTCATTGCTGACAGGTGTGGAACCTGATGTGGTCTTCTGCTGTTATAGCCCATCCACCTCAAAGTTCGATGTTTTGTGCATTCTGAGATGCATTTTCTGCGCACCACGGTTGTAAAGAGTGGTTATTTGAGTTACGGGAGCCTTCCTAAGAGTGTGAACCAGACTGGCCATTCTCCTCTGACCTCTCTCATCAACAAGGTGTTTCCGCCCTTAGAACTGCCGATCACTAGATATAGTCAACCAGTTGACGACTCCTGCTCAAAAAGGGACAGGTGGACGCAAACCATGCAAGCAAAATGCCCTCAACAGCATAGCAGAGTCACCTGGTTCTCCTTTAATTAGTTTTTTCATTGGTCCTTTTATCAGATACACTTATCATATACATAGGTGCACTTTACGGAAACATGTTCTCTATATGTTCATTCACAGTTACTGAAAAGTTCCTCTGTTACTGTGTGCAGTTTGTCAGCCCCCAGAACACTACACCACAACTAACCATTTGCATGGTGGATTATTCTCAGCACAGCAGTAATGTGGTATATTTGGCAGCCTAAGCTTCTTGCCACTGCCCCCTTCAGGCAAAGGCAGGTAAAACACTTACAGTATGGCCTTCTCCATCAGCAGCCCTTGCTCCTGTAGATGTGCAGCATTGTCATCCCCCTCACTCCGGTGATGGTGGTTTCTATAACAACAGAGAGCAGACAGGATAGGGCAAGGTTGTGAAGTAGAGAGTACCACAGAAACAGCACACTTCAAAGTATGAGATTTCCAGGTGCATTTCAAGGTGCATTTATATTTCATTTGTGCAAATATAAATACTAAAAGTTATATTATATATATATATATATATATA